>CM075291.1:8081545-8326545 GCA_037672795.1 Lagerstroemia speciosa
AGGAAATATTGAAATAATTTTGTGAATGAAGTGACCAAGAGATCAATTTGCATCATATCAGTTTTTTTTTTAAAGGAATGTTAGGGCTTAGAATATGAGAGTAGTTAAAGAAATCATGGAGATGAAAACACTGATCTAACTCTAAATATCTAGGAAATCCACTTTTTCTTAAAGTAAAGGATCTTAATCTTTCCATTTTATTGATAAAATTAGGGCAAAACTTGCCCCTTGGAAGGCCAAATCCTTATCTTTGGCCGTTAGAGCCACCCTGATCTACTTTGAGCTTTGTGCCCAACTACACAATGTTCCTCCACAAGCTCCCAAAACTATACGCAATAAATTTGATCAACTGAGTTTTAGATTTTGATAGGAGAAAATAGAAATTGAAAATCATTATTTTACTCCTAAAAGTTGGGATTCTAATTGTACTCCAAAAGGAGGGGGGGAAGGGTGGATTAGGCTTTACAGGGGCTATAGACCAGAACAAAGCTTTACTATGTAAGATAGCTTAGGCCTTGATAAGGGACTCAACTAGTCTAGCCATGAAGATGATGAAATCCGAGCATGGAAAATTTTTCGACCCTTGTCAAAGAATAAACTCCAATAAATTAAGCATGGAAAGGGGTAAAGGAGTGCAGGAGTACTTTGCAAAAAGAATACTTCAAGAGAATTGGAGATGGCAGAGTACCAAGGCATGGACAAATAGATGGGTACAAGTATAAATGAGCTCTCCCTTGTTTTTCAATATCCCTCAAGCATTGACAGCCATATGCTGGTAAGTGAGCTAATCCCATCAAATCCTAAGAGATGGAATGAGAGGAAAATTTATGCTTTATTCACAAGCGAAGTTGGTAAGATTATCAAGACCATCCCTTTGACCCGTGAAGAGGGATCAGATGAGCTTGTCTGGAAACCAAATCCATCAAGAAGATACATTGTTAATATTTTTTATCTATTGGATCAATAACACAGATTTATTGATACAATTGAAAGCTTGTGGAAAAGATTATGGAAACTTCAGATCCATGAAAGATTTAAAATCCATCTATGGAGATTAGTGAATGAATGCCTCCCTTGGATTACAAGTAATCACAAGACTTGCCCTATTTGTAATACAGGAAAGGATGATTTTAGCACACATGTTTAAGGAGTGTCAAATTTATCAAGTGATATGGAGGGAATCACCATGGAAATTGTGGGAAATACCTCACCGTTCGTGATTCAGCCATAAATCTAGCGAAATTCCTGATTATTCCCCCAACAAATTTTACTAGAACTAAAATTAAACTAGAGGAATTTGCTTGCTTTGGTGCTATTGCTTATGGGATTTGCGTAATAGAGTACTGCATGATCATATAAAACCAAATCTCACTCCTTTCTTGTATAGAATCCTTAGAATGTATAAAGAGCACACAAATAACATAAGAGACGTTATCATCATATCAAAGGATTTCGAAACAAGCCATACCTCGAATGCCGTAAGGGATGGTTTGTGTGTGCTCCGATGCTTCGTGACAAAATTGCATAGCGAGGGTGGTTGGAATAGCTCTAAATAGCCAAAAGACCATCACAAGCAACTAGTACGAGACAACAACAGCATTCAGCCCGTTGCATGCTGAAGCAATGGCTAGTAATCTCAATCCAAGTTGCTGCAACAAAAAATTAGTTGAAAGTTAGATTCCATTCCATTTCCAAACCTTAATCGAAGCAATAAACAACAAGGAACAAGCATTGTGGGAAATCAAGGACAATTTGGATCAAGAACATTGTCCTTGATTTACAATCTTACTTGCAAGATTTTGATCATTGGGAGTGCTTATGGATTAGTAGAGAATTGAATAGTGCTGCTGATATATTAGCTAGGATGAGTAGATTGGTAAACTCTCAGGGTTTGATTTTGGTAGAAGGGGAGGAACATAGCTCTTTTGTCTCTCCAACAAATATTCTAAACCCCAAACCTTCATCTGCTTCTCAATTTGGACTACTTTAATATTTATATATTATATCTTTATCCAACAAAAAAAAAGAATTTTATATATTGTGAAAGAGAGAAAGAGGAGAAGGTAGAAAATGTGATGGCTTGAAAGCCGAACATACAAGAGTAAAATATAATCCTTTATTAATCGACTCAATGACTACAACTGTCAAACTAACTATTTATGGACTAAGAGATAATAAAAAATAAGGAAATAGAATAAGAAGTGGACATTATAATCCAATATAAAATAAATCTAATGTATTTTGACATCTAAATAACCTTATTTATTTGATACTCAAAATCATACTTACTAATATAATAAAGTTAAATTTTCAACAAATATCTTTAAAATAGTATCTATATACTTGAATCAGGATAACTTGAGCATCTTATTATATCTATCTCAATATTAATTATTTCCAATATTTAGAATGCTTCTCTCGGATCCTTCATAGAGATGTTCATTGATAGTCAAACCTTAGCCAGTTACATCAATAGCATGTTATTATTCTTGACAAGTAATATATCATCCTCATATAACACAAGATAGATACAACCCTTCCATTGCGTCTCTTGTAAGTACAATATTCATGTTCATTTATATAAGGATAAACATTTTGGCTATTATACTAAAATGAATGATCTAGTTTTCAGAACTTATTTTAATCCATGATGAATTCTTGTTGTTTGCATAGTTTATTTTGGCCCTACAAAACCCTCTAATTATATCATGTTGACATCATCCTCAAGATTTTTCATTGAAGAATGCATTCTTTCTTAGAAATTTTAATAGAATATGTTTTCAAGATCATCTATTAAATTCATTAAGAGATTAATATAAATGGAAGCGTACCCGAATCTATTGAAGTAAAGGTGTGATCTAGTCATGTAGTCGGATTCTTCCTCATGCTTTACTCAATCAATCACAAGCCCTAATCATGTATTGAGACTTGAAACAAATAAACAAGCAAGTGAAACTAAGATGATCTTCTAGCCCATTACTTCTCTAATTAGGATGCCAAGATAGTGACACTAATCCTTTAAATAGGCGGAACTAAGGTGGTCCTCTCAGAATAATAACACAGTATATATCATCAAAATGATATTATTTAATCACATGATATGAAATACCTCACTCGGACCAAATAGGATATTGGGCATGATGGCCATCTAATAGAGATATTTATTTCTTTATTTAGATATTAAAAATATATCTAACAGTCTCCCACTTGGCCCCATGACATAATATAAAGAGTGATAAACTTTATTTCGCCAAACTTTATATTCCCTATACTGTAGATTCCTCATACTTATCCCAAAAATGGTACACATGAATCATGGCAGTGATACCTTGTTAGCGGACACTTCCCATCCATTTGTCACGATGCATAACACTCTCATAATAAGCATTGTAGGAAAACTTTATGAATCACTTGTTATGAGTCATTCGGGTCCAATTTTATTGTCCCAGTGAACTAATCCTTAATACACGTAACTGATGGAAATTCATCATCTAGATAATAATAAGATTATCTTTTTGGCAAAATACAAAAGTGAAGTTAACATTTTAATGAATCAATAATTTTAAATGACTCATATGATATTCAATTGTAGTGCTAGCAATTCTTTTAAGGGTAATTTGCCTAAAAAAGCATAAACTATTGCAAAATTCCCTATCCTACCACAAACTTTCTTTTTTTCCCCCCAAAAAATCATGAACTATGCTCCGTTTTCCCTAATCTACTATGCCGTTAATTTTGACTATTAATTGCTTAATTTTGACCTTTAATTGCTGACGTGTAACGGTAATTTTGCTAATTGTGCAAATGGAGTCTAACGTGGCATCTTACGTGGTGTCTAACTTGTCTAAAAAAATCAAGAACTATTTTCGAATTCCCTATTCTACCACGAGCTCTCGTCGAATTCCCTATTATGTCACGAACTATCATCGAATTCCCTATTCTACACGACCTATCATCGAATTCCCCTTTTCTACCCTAAACTATTATTGAATTCTCTATTCTACCACGAACTATTGTCAAATTTTCTATTCTATCACTAACTATTGTTAATTTCCTATTCTATCACAAGTTATTTTTTGCCAAAAAAATTCACAAATTATACTTCATGTCCCTCATTTACTATGTTATCAATTGAATGAAAGAAAATTGCTATTATTTACATCTTACACTCAATAATGTTTGTGGCACTTAAATTAATATTACACTATTGTATGTTACCATATTATTTTATGTTTTTTTTAGAAATAAAATTAAAAGAATATAAATTGGACAAAAAAAAAACAACTTATAGTGTGAGGTATTATTGATTTTAATAATTATTTGGTGCTCTCATATTATAAGGAATACAAATACACATGTTGACGTATTTTTAGGGAGTGTAGCATGAGTAAGTTTGGCAATATGTGTCGTATCGTGTTTAAACGTGTTGTGTCTAAAGTATCTTAACCCGTATACGACCCGTTTAATAAATAGGTCAAAAACGTTAAACATGAACACGGCCCATTTAACTCGTATAACTAAATATGTATGGTATAATTGTAATTATAACTTAATATATTTAAATGAGTTAATGAATTTGACACAGACATATAATGAAATGGGTCTAATCGTATTGTGTCGGGTTACGCAAGTTTAACTTGGTTTAACTCTTTTATGTAAATAGGTTATATGGGTCAGCACCTTTAGACATGAAACCCATTTACCTATTTAGGGTCAACCCGAACCCGTCTAACTCTCTATCGGGTCGGTTCGGGTTATCGTGTCGTGTCATCGTGTCGTGTCAAAAATTACTAGGCTTAAGCATGACATAGTATAACATATAAGTTGATTTTTTCTGTCTTATTTATGTTCTTTTAATTTCATTTCTAAAAGAAAATATAAAATAATATAACAACATACAATAGTGTAATATTAATTGAAGTACCACAAACATTATTGAGAGTAAGATGTAAATAATAACAATTTTCTTTCATTCAATTGATAACATATGAGGGACATGAAGCACAATTTGTGAATTATTGGCAAAAAATAACTTGTGGTAGAATAGGAAATTGACAATAGTTAGTGATAGAATAGAAAATTTGGCAATAGTTCGTGGTAAAATAGGGAATTCGATAATAATTCGTAGTTGAAAATGGGAATTTGATGATATTTCGTGGTAGAATAAGGAATTTGATAATAGTTCATAATTTTTTAAGACAAGTTAGACGCCATGTAGGATGTCACGTCAGACTTCACTTGCACAATCAGCAAAATTAATGGTACACGTCAGCAATTAACGATCAAAATTAACGGTATGGTAGATTAGGGAAAACGAAGCATAGTTCGTGATTTTTTGGGCAAAAAAGAAAGTTCGTGGTAGAATAGGGAATTCTACAATAGTTTGTACTTTTTAAGGCAAATTACCATTCTTTTAATCATGTAATCAGCTAAATTGATTTATTTCTAATTGCATGCAACTTTTAGCAACGTCAACTTTTTATAGATATATATTACTGCAATTTTCACTTTTATTGTTCTTCCATAAGAACATCCATGTAATGTCGTCAAAGTATTTATTGGCTTTACCATATTTTGATGACCAACAAATGCTGTGTAATTGCTTTATAGCAAAATTATATTAGTTCTTGAGGTGAACAAAATAATTTTTTGACCTATATGCTTTATATCTGCCATTACTTAAATTTGATCGAACATCGTTAAACGGCTAATTCTTTACTTGAGCTGAAAAAGTTGATTGCTTAGAGATAAAACTTGATTGATTGACTTTTCTAGACTAAGGCCATAAATTTACCGTCAGTCAATATTTTCCTCATAAAACACAATTAAATATTGTGAACAAACTAAAACATAAAAATCATATTGCATATGCATATACATACTTTTCATTTGCTAATTCTCCAAAATATAAATTTTAACTGACTACTGTTATAGGTACATAAATATAAATTAGGTCTTTCTCAAACTTACATAAAATTTGAGAGATAAACCCGAAACTTTATAGGTTTTCTCATGTAAATTCTTATGCCATCAAACTTTATAGCACCACATAAACCTCATCACAAGGTTTTGAGAAAGAGTATATTTTATTAGTTTAGCTAATCAAGCCACTAACTGTAATCAAATTGAACTCCTACTATTCCTTCGATATATATGTTCAACAATAGATCTAGTGTAACTTATACGAGAATTTCCTTTTTAGAACTTATATAGTAGTTATTGGGAATTGTTGTATAGTGAATATCCTTAGATGTAAGAAACTCTCTCATATGGCCATTACTTTTTCTTAGTAAGTTTTACTTCAATTCAAGAATATTATTTTCACATCCATACACATCAATCTTAACAAACTGAAATAGATGTGTCTTAACCATGACGAGTAATCCTTGGGTGAAACTTCATAATTCAACTTTATATTAATAGAAGATCTCTAATCTTATAGACCAAGTTCGACCGTAAGTAATATAGCTGAATGTCAAACTTGAATTTGACGTTGTGCTTCATCTCCTTCTCCACTACAATCCCTTAGAATGGAGTTGAATCATGATGTATGAAGATGAATATGATTTATAACCGAAGGCCTCATAAATCAACCATATCCTTAAGATATAATGACTAATACACTATATCTTGAGAACACACTCAATTCAATCGATCGAAGGGAATAGTTTTTATGAACTCAATTTATGATAGAGTGGGTATTAACTGCTTCAAATATCCTTTCATGAATTCCTAATGAAGCAATTACTTTCAAAGTCTCTATAGGAACTTACTTTGTCCCTTAATTTTGAATAGGTCCACTCCCACTAAGTTCAAGACTCTCAAGAAACTTAAGCTTCCTAACCTTAAGTATATCAAGGTGAAAAAATAATATTTTATAACTTCTGAATTTGATCTATAAACAATTGTTGAGCGTCTACATAGGATTATACACCTTAACTTGCAATAGACAATCATGGATACATCTCAATTTTATTTCCACTCCCTATATAACTCAAGTGTTATAACAATATAACCTCATGTGGAAAAAACTTAAGAGATATATTTTGATCTTTAAGACCAAATTTCAATTTAGTTAGGAGATAAAAAAAAACTTTTTTAACTCCTAAATCGGTTTACAGGTTTGCGGTTACTTTAGTACACCTTTATGGCATGTTGTAATATAGTTATCTTATTTATTCTTTAATTCGAAAAAATCTCAATAAACTAAAATATCTTACTTTGTGTAGCTATATTTGTACTTCTACCTATGTCTGCATCATATAATGTAATATTTTGTATAGAAGAAATAGAGGTAAATTCCAATAAAGCAGTGTATTTTTGTACACCTTAATGTGTATTTTTGTACACCACCATTAAGTTATGGAGTACAAAATTTCTACATTGATAAATATGTATGATCTCTAAACTTTGTAATTTAGTCATGGCATCTTTAGTGACATGTTTCATTGCTTGACCTTATGCAATTAAACTAGTATTGAGAAATAAATAATTTTATATATTTTAAATAACAACTTGATGAGTCATGAAATAAATGGACATCCCTTGATAATATATTATTTATTTTACCCTTCACTACTTAATCCATATGCATGACTTTATAAAATTTCTTCGACAAAGTACGCATTTTTGAAATATTAATAGCTTGATTTAGAAACATATACCTGATTTTCCAAAATTGAAGTGGTGGCGAAATAATTTAATGAGAAAATAACTTTATAAGGAAGTATACTCATTTAAAGGAAAAAATATAACAAAATTTTTATCCTTGACCTTGATAACTCACACATTTGATTGAGAAAATTATAGAACTTCTTCCCTCTTTTTATCCTAAAAATGAATCGTATAGCAAATAGACGTTGGAAACTGAATTAGTCCAGGTAAGTATTATTCGGAACATTACTGTATGGATATCTAACAAATTTATCACTTAAACACCTTGAAAATTATCACACTTTATAGAGTTTTCACAATTATGAACTAAACTTTATTAGAACAATTTGTTCTAAGAATAACTTTAAAATTGAAGAACAATAAAATCCTTGATTTTTTTGGATTTAAACTTTTACAATTTAATATGAGTATAAATAAGTTTTACATTTTAACAATTCTACCCTTTTTTTTAATCAAAAACAAACGAGCGAAATAGTTCTACCCTATTTTACTCATTAAATTTTCTTAGGAAAAATTTATTTCGCTTGTGGATACCTTTGAGGCGAAGTAGATCAAGAATTTATGTGCCAACGCATCCTTATAGTTGAAACTTATAATCAAATAATATGAGACATCCAAAATAGCAGGAAAATAAGGAAAATAAATCTATCTTATACCATGAAGTATAAAATAACTTTATTAGTAAATTTACATATTCCAATAGAGATCCATCCATAATTTAAAAACTTACCATAATCTTATATAGTAAATTCAACCTCCTTTTGGGATAGGTCTTGAAAAATGCATGAATTTATTAGTGAGATAAGTTAATTCAATAATTACAATGAAATTCTCCCTAATTCCTTTGGGACATAGGACAACCCCACTGTAATATTAAGTTTACCTTCACATACTAATTTAAATCACGAGGCTAGTAGTTGCCATTTGGAGCTAAACTATTAAACTCACAATTCAATTACAATTTGATACCAATAACTATTTGTGATTTGTTCTATATAGGGTGCTTTGACTCCCTTATACTCTTAAAATCACACTACATAGCATTACATATCCTTTTGATGGAATAAAATTAATTATCAATATAAATTGGTCTAGTTTTGGTTACGTCTGGGGCTCGAGACAGACCATAATTATATGAAATATAATATAAAATATAATAATTTATCTTGGTGTGATTTTGACAATAAAATTGACTTTTTTTTTACACTTAAACTTTGATTTTTTATTTATATTATTTAATTTATTAATACATCAAAATATTTAATTTTCTGATAACGGGGTGTTTATTCTCTCTAGATCTATAAACATCACATAAGCCTATGGATCCGAGTTCTAATTTAATATAACAAATTTTATTTTATAACCTTTGTATTAAATTTAACATTATATAAAAAAATAGGGTCTAAAAGTCACAAAAAAGTTGGTATGGTTGAGGAATTTGGAACCAGAGTTGAATTACCGACTTCTTAATTTTTTGATTGAAAAAAGATCTAAAAGGACAAAAAATGTATTTTATTAAATAAAATCCTGGTAAAAAATGAAATTCATATATAATTCATGATTATCCGCGGGGTGTAAACTAAAAATTGAAAAATGGAAAAAAATTGACCGCACTCAAACACAAAAGACCGAAATTTAAGAATCTAAGGTAAATTTAGGGTGAATTTTAAGGTGGAAAAAGATTAAAATATTCGGGTCCTGACATGAAAAATTCGGTGGGACCTGATACAGACTTGAAATCATATAAAATATAGTATTGTACTTAATAATTTATTTTATTATTGAATTTTGACAATACATAGAGTATTTTGATATTTTTAAACTTGAATATTAATCCATATTTATATTATCCAACTTATAAATTACTAAAATATTTATAATTAGTATTTCACATTTATTATTAATGAATTTTATTTTATTAGTTTTTATTTAATTTTATTATTAAATTAAAAATTTGGGCCCTTTACTGTAAAAAAAGGCTTGAAAAAAACAAACTAGAAAATCAAACTCAAAACAATCGATCTTATAAAGCTTAGACAGCTCTTAGTATATTTCTTTATGATTGAAAAAATTGATCCGAAAAGTTAGGATCCGATAATTTACATAAAAAATCACTCAAACCAAACCATTTACGGTCTCATTTTTTGGGCCGTAAAAGTAAAACTAGTGCTTTTCTTTCATAAAAATTAGACTTTTCCATGTAATTCAGTATAAAATTAACTCCGCATGTCATGTTTGAGTTTTGGTTCTAATTACCATTGGAAAAGAATTCAAAAACGGTTCGCTAGAAAATACAGAAAATAAATTGCATGTTGAACATGAGGTTCACTTTTTATTTTATTTTATTTTATCTTAATTACTACAAAATCACAGCTTGAAAATGTGGTTCTTGAACTTATTTTGAAGAAGCTGCGGTTGTTCAATGACTTTTCACAACTTTTCTGGGCTTTGTCCCCTGTGTATAAGCACGTATTTAATGTGTAATATACAGTAAGTTCATTTTATAAATCTCTTTTAAATCTTTATACATATATACTTTTAATAACTTTTAAGAATAATACAAGTATTATCATCTTAACGGTAATTTATATAACGAATTTGCTATGTATTATATACTCAATATTTACTCCACTTATATGGTATGTTTAGGTACTTTGCCCGTTATTATATGTTTACTGTGTAATACATGACGATAATTTCATTGTATAAATTAATGTGTAGATTTTGATATTATTATATAAATTATTGTTTAAATTTTGATATTTGTAAAATTTATCCTTAAAAATAGTAAAAATTTTACGATTGTAAAGATTTGATAAAAATTTATATAATAAACTTATTATATATTATTACACAGTAAATATTTACTCATTAGTGGGAAGAGTAGAGTAAATATTTAATATTTAATATATAATATATAATAAATTCATTATATAGATTGCTATTCAAATATCGATACTTGTAAAATTTATTCTTAAAAATTGTCAAAAGGTTACATACATATAAAGATATGAGAGAGATTTTCAAAATGAATTTATGGTATACAGATTAAATACATACTTATTGGCCAAGGGACAAAGTATTAGAAAAGTTGTATAGAACACTGAACAACCACATCTTGAAGTTGCAGTTAAACTGTATTTTTAGATAAAACAAAAAAAATTGAACCGGTTGATTTTTTATATTCACAAAAGAGAAAAAGTTGATTTTAGTTCTTAACCTTTTTGAGCAATGTTCATATTTAACTTAAATTATTTTTGAGTTGATTTCAGTCCACAACCTTTTAAATATTATTCAGATTTAGTCCTTTATATTATTTTTAATATTAAAAAAAGGTGATTAGGCTTTTAACATTAAAAATATATTTTTAATTATAAATTAAAAAAATAAATGAAAATTTCAATGAAAAAGATGATCAAATCCGACCATTATAGTTATAGTAAAGTCACTAGTAATATTATAGAATGTTAATAGCCTTCTCGGGGATAGTTTACAATCGAATCCCAACTAACCCCTCCTTTCTTACAATAAGAGTTTCTTCAATTTTTTATAATTGTAAAAGTAATTTTTAGTTAAAAATATATTTATAATTATTAAAAAAATAAGGTTACATTTCTTAATATTAAAAATAATATAAATAACTAAAACTGAACAATATTTAAAATGTTAAGAATTAAAATCAATAAAAAAGAGTTGGATCAAATATCAATATAATTCAAAATGTCTAAGTTTAACAGCAAAATCAACTTTTTCCTACTGCAGAGTATTTTCTAGCGAACCAGTTGGACCCAAAACTCTGTCATGTTTGGCCTTAGGCCGACTGAAATCGGTTAACGCCAATAGCTACATGTTATACTATCAAACCCTAGAAAACTGAACTGGAGGACTCAAAATCTGCAATCCCCGCACTACAGATTGATTGATTTCCTCCGCTGAAATGTCATCTTCAAAGAGATACTACAAGGATAAGATTGCCCGTCGAAAGTGAGCCCTGCTCTCGAGTCTTCTGCATTCCGATCTCCTTCGCCGACGATATTCAGTTTTTGAAAATCAGGAATTCTCCTGTGTTTCTGCTGCAGGGAAGAGAAACCGGAGGAGCCAGAAGCGCCCAAGTACAGGGATCGCGCCAAGGAGCGTAGGGAAGACCAGAATCCCGATTATGAGCAGACGGAATTAGGTGCCTTTCACGCAGTTGCTCCTCCTGGAACAGTGGACCTACGGTTGGACACCACTTCGCTTCCCTTCTTCTGTATTTCCTTTTGATTGTATGAATTTTCCATGTTAAATCATTTGTCTATTTCCCGTGTTGATTGATTTTCTTTTTCTTGTTCTTCCATACGATGAGTTCAGGTCAGCTGATGCTCATAAGTTATCTATCGAAAAGAGCAAGTACCTTGGAGGTTAGGGCATTTCGTGGATGTTATTGTAACCTGAAATTTCTATCTACTTTCATGGTCGGCAGCTGTGATTTCTCTCTGTTTCCAAGTGTTTCTTAGCAGCAATTTTGTGTTCATTTGACAGGTGATGTCGAACACACGCATTTGGTCAAAGGTTTGGATTATGCATTGCTTAACAAAGTTAGGAGTGAGATTGGCAAGAAGCCTGATGCTGTAGATGACCCAAATGCAAAGCCAAGGTAACTGAACTCCGCTTTGTCCTGTGGGATTCGTGAGAGTTCTATGCCTTTTGTCTTTAGTCTCTGGTGCTTTTTCCAAACTCAGCTGCACAACCAGGCAGTTTTCTTTGAGCCAAGGGCATTGGGATTTTGATGTGAAAATTATGCAAATTCTGATTCTTCTTCTTAATTCAAATGTGCTTTTAGAGGAGTATTTCTGACAGATACGGGAAATTTCCTGTTGGTTGGTTTCTTTTTTCATTGTTTTAGGCAAACAAATTTGGGACCGAAGAGATAATGCAAGCTTTAGAATCACTGAATAAGAGGAAGTTCAGAGTTGTCAGGCTTATGATGTACCTGATTGATAGGCTTGAAACACCGTCATAGTTGCTGTTTCTTTTCAGTTTGTTGCTAAAATTGTTGCAAATTATATGCATCTTTTTTATGAGGCAATTGAGATGTATCTTCTAATCTTTTTCTGGGTATCTGGCTTCTGTGGCCTTACATAATAATTTCTTTTTGTTTAAAATGATGGGAATAATTTCCTGTCTTTTTACTTCATAAGGCACAGATGGCCGGCATCCTTTTATTTTTCCAGCTCATATAGACTTTAATTCTACCATTGAAAAAAAGTCTTGTTTAGTTTATGTTGTTTGGTTTCTTCCAGCGTTTGCATTAAGTTATACTTCGATATTCTCTGACAGAGAATCAAAAGAAGACCAGCAACTATTGTTCCGCACAGCAGCAGCAAAGGTGCATTGCTATCTCAGATCCTTCAGCTGACACTTAAAATCTTGCTTATATTTATGAGAAGCTTCTATCTTATATCTGCTCGAATAAGTTTTGACCTGTGATGATTCCTTTTCAGTCAATCTATCAATGGATTGTCAAGCCGCAGACTGTTACTAAGACAAATGAGATGTTCCTGCCTGGTCGAATGTCATTCATTTTTAACATGGTACGAAATTTGTTGGAATTTGTGTCTAATTCTGATTTGTTGACCTCGAGATGTTCTCATCCAAATTGGTTGTGTAAAGAAGCTCATCTTCTTGATTAGCATGTCCTAGTGCTGATTAGTTTTATATACTATTATAGACAAATTAAGTTAAATTTATGATTTGTAGTGATGCTTCACACATTCTGATTAGTGATGTGATCTCCATTGCCAATCAAGAAAGGGAATAAGATTATGTATCTTCCATCTTGCACACTTTTTGAAGTGTTTCCATGTTATCAAAGCCAAGTCTGGCCATGGTTTGGAACCAGCAGTTTTCTGTTCGGAGCCATAGGTTCCGGTTTCATGGGGGCATGGAACCCGCCCTAGGCCACTCCTAGGACACTTCAGAGACTTAAAAACCATTTGGTTGCAGTTTGGAACAGACCAATTCGGCAAAATTTAAAATAAATTAGCACATAAATTATAGAAATCATGATAAATTGTAATAAAGTTGAATTAAAAATGAATTAAATGTATCATATTTTTTAAAATTATGTAATGTGATACATAAATTGGCTGATTATTTTTAAAAAAAATCTTTTTTTAAATTTCAGTTCTGATTTGAAACAGCTAGTTCCGGGCCGGTTCTATTTTTAGTTCTTTGAAAGGGAGGAACCGCCTCATGGTTCTGAACCCATGAACACAGGGAAGTCCATTTGCAAGGCACATATGTGGGTGGATTCACCAAGGGCTACGCGCTCAAGGGGAATTGAACTTCTGAACTTATGGAGTTTTACAAGATTTAGACGCATGTCTTATCCACTTGATCTGGCAATTAACTTTTTCTAATTTTATATATAATTTAACTATAGTTTGCACTATTTTCCATGTGGTGTTCATAAGACAGATTTTTGTTTTGCCGCTCATTTATAGACCTCTCATACTTGATGCTTAAGTTTCCATCTTGTTTCCTCAGCATAATTTTATGATATTCTGCAGGAAAATGGATACTCAAATGACATCCCAACCACCTTGCACAGAAGTAAAGCTGATTGCCCAGTGCCCGAGGTTTTCCTTTTGACTCCTTTACTTGGCATTCTTTAAGTTGTCCGATCTGATGGTTCTCTGACTCCTGCCCTAAAATTCTGTAGGAAATGGTTACTGTCGGTGTTGATGGTTCTGTGCTGGATAGAATCACAAAGATTATGCCATACCTTCGCCTAGGCTCCTCTGGGAAGGTGCTTAAGAAGAAAAAGAAAGAAAAAGATGCAAAAGGTTAGTTGGTGCACTCCCATCTTCTTATTCTCTAACGAATTCTGATTGGTGTTAAATGAAATTCAATCATATTCCCTCATGAGTGAATCTAACTATGAATCTTGTGTTATTTCACTAACGATTAGCTGCCTACTTCGCTCAGAGATGCAATAAATGTGTTGATTTTTATGAATACGTTTGTAATTGTATGCGTAATGTCGTGTGAATCATTGAACTACAGGTAAGATTTCTAGCTTTAATAATGGATTAGATGATGAGCACAAGGCAAGGCCTGAAAATGGGATTTCAAGGAATACCACAGAAAGACAAGTCGCAGCCTTACCTCCACCGCCTCCTAGGTCAAACCATGTTGATACAAGAGAGAAGCAAGGTCCAGCAGTTGCTAGAGCAGAAGAGGATGACATTTTTGTGGGCGAAGGAGTTGACTATAGTATTCCTGGTAAAGATCTTAGCCAGAGTCCCCTATCTGAGGACATGGAAGAATCTCCAAGGAATAAGGAGAAAGTTTCATATTTCACTGAGCCTGCTTACGGTCCAGTGCCACCCTCAGGGGTTCCTCAGGAGTGGCAGGATGTGGTAAGTTGGGATCAAATCATGAAATTCTGGCCTAATCTGTTGTTTCTATCAAAATTTTGAAATGTGAGTGGAAGTGAAACAATTGGGCCAAAACTTATGGTATAAGAGGTGGAACAGAGATCATGTATGGTCAGTTATAAGGCCTTGTGCAGAAGACTCGTGGATTTCTCATCTTAAGAAATTCTGAGACACATGATTGACAGGAAAGAACTTATATCAGTAACCAGCAAATTCTACTATTTATATCTTAAAAAATAAAGGAATGATTTTCCCTCTCTAAAGATCTATTGAAGTGCTTGACACTGTAATTAACGCATCTAACAATATTAACATATCAATTTCTTTCTTGGCACTTATACAGTAATACTTTATGTAATCATTGGATAAGTTTCTCTGATAATAAGTACGTGATTGTATGGATAATGGTTTGCGGAAGGCTAATTAGTTATTACTTGAAATTTTCTCCTGTGTGGTTTCAGAATGGTTATGATGCCATGCAATCGCAAGCTTTTGCAGCAGGATACCAAGGTAGTTGGCAGGAGTACCAATACAGTGAGCAGTTGGCTTATCCGGAACAATATCTTCAGCAGGATATGCCTGGATATGATGTACAAGCGGCTCTAAACATCCCACAAGATCCACGCTTCATGACCCAAGAAGAGAAAGATAGAGGCTTAGGGTCTGTATTCAAGCGGGATGATCAGAGGCTCCAACAGCTGAGGGAGAAGGATGCTCGAGAGAAGGATCCTAACTTTGTCTCTGAGAGCTATTCTGAATGTTATCCTGGGTATCAGGAGTATAATCGGGAGATTGTAGATAGTGATGATGAGGATGATTTGTCCAAAATGGATATGGGTGGACGGGTAAGTCATATCTTTATATCTGTGCCAGTAATAGCTCAGCCACATTAGTCGCAATGTTTCTCAGTTGTGAGAATGATGCTATCTTAGAGCTGAAACTTATGCATGATGCTTGGTTTGGATTTTTAGTTGATAGATCTAGAAGGGTATACTCATTTTCTATGTGACTAGATTATTTTCTGTGCATGATAGATTTGCATGAAGCCTAGACCTACATTATCCTTTTTCTGATGAATTCCTTTTTATTGGGAAAAGTGAATAGAACTGGTTAGGCCAAAAGAAATCAGGAATTTAATCCTAGATGCTGTTGTCACTCAAGACTGTGGAAAGCTGGGTGTGCCAGTAATATAGGAAAGAGCTGTTCTCTAAAAGTAGTTCTCATGCAATTCTCCTTTTTACTGGGAGCATCTGTCATGAAATTTGTCACATTTGGCCGCTTGTGCTTCCAGCACTATTTTGAAACACTTAGCTTGCTTTTATACCATCATTGGCTATGATCTACTACAATGTTCTGCACTTTAGTTTTATGATGCATTTGAGAACACAATTCTCATGGTGGAAGTGGTAATTAATGTTGGGAGGTGATGTATAATCGAATTATTATTGCCTGGCCTTTCAGGCAAAGGGCCGACTCCACCGATGGGACTTCGAGACAGAAGAAGAGTGGGCAAAATACAATGAGCAGAAGGAAGCTATGCCCAAGGCAGCTTTTCAGTTTGGGGTTAAGATGCAGGATGGGCGGAAAACAAGAAAGCAAAACAAGGACCAGAAACTCACCAACGAGCTCCACCAGATCAACAAGATACTTGCCCGTAAGAAGGCTGAGAAGGGCGAGGCCTCCAATGTTGGTGATGGCAGCCACTTTGATGACGAAGCCAAGCCCGGTAAGAAGCTTCGGGTATGAGGCAACCTAGATTAAAGGCCTTGCCAGATAATCATTAGTCTTGGGAAATGTTACCCACTGTATCTAGGTACTCTCTAAGAATCATTACTGCGGGTGTTGTATACCTTATCTGGCTAAGGTCAAATTGAGTTTTTTGAAATTTATTTAGATTGTCGCTTGTATTGAATTTTCCACTATTACTCAATCGAAGAAGTTGTCACTAACTGGGAATCAGAGAAATTTTGCCTTCCAATTCCAAAAGGTTCGAGTAGGGTTAAAGTAGAGATGTTGTAAGCAGACCTTGAATGACCCGTTTTGACATCGTTCTGTATTGAAATTGCTAGGTGAATGGCAGATTTACATAACCAATATGTAGGTTGAAGACTATTATTCAGCTGGAAATTATGAAAAGCAAAGCATGTTCTGTCATGGGAGTAACTTATATACTTCATCAAGAGATAGAAATATAGATCAAGGACGGGGACAATAAGCCGCTCACGACCGTGGAAATCAATTACAAGAAGGCTATAATAATATTTCATATGATGGAGGAGTTTCACATGGCCACGCGTGCTTTAACAACACTCTTGGAGGAGCGTTTTACAAATAAAAGTACGTATTTTAAGGGGTATTAATTTCAGTATCTTGCACGTGTTTCAATAGAAAAGAGAAATCCATTTGGTGCAATTTACATTTCAACCAGTTGTACAATTTCCAAAACAATTACTACTTTAGCTCCAAAGTTTCTTCTGGGTGCTAAAATGTTACGGAAAAAACAAAGAAACACAAACCTTGAAATAGAACGGACGGAAAGAATTGATTTGCCAGAAATTTGGACCAAAATGCCGTAATTTTTTTTAAAAAAATTGTATTTATTAAAGTATTTACCAGAATACCGTCTCTAAATATTTAAAATACAATCTCTTTCAATGTTATTAAGATTCAATTATAAATATTTTATCATGAAGTGAACACCTTAAGTAGAGAATAATTAAAGTGACCATTAAATATCTAAAAAAAAGTGATCATTAAATAACATTTCAATTTTCTTAGGATAAGAAGTTGGAGGTTCGATATCTTTTACCAACATTTTTTCTTGTTTCAAGCCCATGATATAAAAAATAACTATTTTTCCTTTTTGAGACCATTGATGTAAAAAATAATGGTACTTGGGAAAATGATTTTTAAACTACTATTTAAAAGTTTGCAAAATGACTATTTTTATCCAAAACTTTCATTTTCCATCTCTCTCTAAGAACAAATGAACTAAGGCCATCCAGTTTTCAACATCGGAGTAACTTTCTACTCCTAATAAAACCTTTTGCACTTTATTCAAACGTAATTGCCTCATCATGTTCAGGATAGCTCTTAATCAACTAACCAGTGCCATCATACGCCGTGGTTAAGCCCGCTGGTTTAACATCTGCTTTCCCATTCAGATCTCGACTTTAAATTTTTTGCACGAAGAAGATCCAATGGAATTTTACCTATTAATAAACTACCCCAACTAGAACCTGAATTAGCTGAAATTCAGTAAGCATTGGAATATCAGCCCGTGCAAAGAAAGGGAAGACACTATTCGGCTCCTCTTCTCTCAAATCTAAGGCATTGCAGGCCTTCTCACCCGACACCAAGACCACCCCAATACAAAGACAAAGCAATACTAGCATTAAAATGGTAAATTTATGTAATACTGAATTAATTGATCAAAATCTTGCTAGGTACTGGTACATGAAATCCACTATAATGACTAAAGAAAGGCCTACTGCTCAGCAATCCTGATCCTCTCCTCATCTATTCATGGAAATGGGAGGAATAAATGGGTGTATAAATTCTCCAGCCTCTTGAATCAAAAGATCAGTCAATACCCAATTGTAGTCTTCTGAGACTTCTTCCGGAAATTCGATATGCTGCACCGTGGACAAATATACTCCAGCCCGTCTGTCTTTGCATAGTCCTGCCATTTAATCCATCGGGGGAAAGATTTTTAGCAACCTTCTCAATCAGAATTCAGTTTATGGAAAGGATAATGAATGATAATTCCTCACAATCCGGACCCACTAGCCACATATTAAGCAGTCTATCCCTCTTTCTTACTGCAATCCTATTGAAACTTCCTCAAGCCAAATGACCTTCCCAGAGATTCTAGTTGTGGAGATTCAGGATTTTGCTCATAACAAAATACTTTTTGAGTGCAAAGTATTTTGTTATGTCATCACAGCTCTGTCAAGATTTGGCATAGTTCTTCACAGTGTTTCCTAATGCCTAAAAAGTTGCAGTGTCTCTCTCCAGGTGATGAGTAAAGTAAAGACAAAATAAAGAGGTGAAACTACACCTTGAAGGCACCAAGCCCCTGCCTCCGATCACAGCCAAAGTGGGCCCATTCCCCACACATGCCGCAGTTCACCCAGTCACCAGGTGCACTACTGTTGCAATTAACAGAGATGAGAAGGTAAGAAAAGTATAGCCAAAATTTACTTATTGGAAAAGGAAAGATAATGATTGCTTTCTGGGGGAGGGAGGGAAGGGGCGGAGAGAGAGAGACCTATTACACAACAGGCAGCATTCTCCTCCAACATCATCATGAGCCAGCTCATACTCTAAAAGATAAGTTTCGTAATGTCTCTTCAACGTGTTACCAACTCCCTATTTAATTTACAAGGATAAAAAAGATAACTTTCAAAACATCGCACACAATGATTTGGATAGGCTATTAAGTAAAAAGGACAAATCACATGTTCATGGCATAAAGGTCCCTGAAGTAACACTGAAGTAACACTGATAAGCCCCATACCACATCAAAACAAGTCTTAAAGATGCTGTTTGAACTCTTATGACACACAAAAGTAGAAGTAAACATGAAATACTCAATGACTGGCCAGTAGCCAATGAAATAGCTATCAGATCTGGGACTGTGTGACATTCATTAAGCCAAGTGGAGACATGAGTCCATCGGATCATAGCCAATTGCTAAAAGAAGTTCAATCTCAAAGTATTAAAGCCAATACTAGAAAAATCAATTATCACCAAAGGACTGTCTAATTTGGATCTGGTTCAGTGAAAAACTATTCAGATAATTCTGTAAGAAGTTTGAAACAGTTTCTTGAGCCAAATGATTAGAAATTTAGGATTATGGGTTTAAAGTGAATTTTAATTGCTGGGATGCAAGAGCTACTCTCATAATCAATTGATGACTTACTCCAAGGTGCGTGAATCTGTACTCCCTACTTTAACATCTCATTACAGAATCAGATGAGAAAGAAGTGAGAAGACATACGGTAATTCTGTTACTGAGTGTATAATTACTCATCTTCGAGAAAACTTGTCCTTTCCAGTTGATGCCATTCCCTACATGAAAGCCACCTCTTGATACTACCTGCAGAGCATTTTATTGCACATAATTTACAAGGAGAACAGGAAAATCTTCCAAAAAAATAATCACAAGCACACCAGCTTTACCTCTCTATACAAGTTGAATAGGTCAAGTCTTTTAGCATTAAGAACCACATCAGGAAATTTCGCAAGTCCACCCTGAGGTACAAGACGGTTATGCCCACGAAGAATGAGGAACTGCATCACATCCCTCATAAACTCCTCCTGCATGAAGTGTTTTAAGAGCTAAATTCACTACTAGAAAAAAAAAAAAATAATAACACTCTTGCTGAACTTAGCTACAGAAGAAAATTCACTGTTGGCTACGAGACAGCACTTAGAATGTGCTAATAGGGACGATCATGCAGCAAAAACTTTACTAGTTGCTACTCCAATGAATTTATATTTATAATTATCATTTAAATATATACATTACTGCTTCTCTTAATTAAAAACTTCACAGAAGTACATATATTACCAGATTTGTGGACGAGCACACGAGTAGAATTTCTCATTTGAAAAATCTGAAATTATAGAACCTTTCTATTAACAGATTTCTTCCGGTGGTACATATTGTGCAGAGATTTCTTCTTTTATTTAAATTCAATGAGTTTCATTAATTGAACGCAGTAATGGAAAAAAGAAATATAGCTACTATATATGTAAGAAGTGAAACTCTCAGATAACCCACCTCTGAGCACACTAGAATAGGGGATCTGCCACAACCGTGTTTCTTGAGAGGCAAAGGGTTCAAGGAGATAATCTGCTGAGTCTGGAAGGAGTTCCCTGACGATCTTCGATGAGTGACGGACAGGCCCACAAGATTGTGTTTCAACTGTCCAATGGGATGAGAAACCTTCGCTTGCCCATCATGCCTCTCATTCTGAGGAAGAAACCCCAAAAAGGGGACTATTCTATGGCTCCGGACATGGGGGATTGGCCTCATTGGGCCGGCATTTAGCACTCTCCGTTTATTATTATTGCTTCCATTCTCAAAAGTGAAGCTTGAAGAAATTGTGGGTTCTGAGACTTTTCGCATGGGTAAAGGAGATCTCAACCAGGCTGGAGGACTAGAGTTAAGAAAATTATTTTGCTCAAATTCTTTCCCCTGATGAGAAGAGAAGAAGAGGAGGCGCTCTGCATCTTCTTTCTCGAATGAGGCAACAGGAACTCCTTGAATGCCCGCAATCCCCAATGCTACGAAACTTCGGTAAGATATATCAGGAGCAAGCTGTTTCAGTACCTGCAAAACTTGTTCATCAAAGTCAACATAAACATAACTGGTGCAAATTTTGGAGTGTTAAATTTTCTTACATGCATCATTTGAGTGCCTGACAGCTTAAACTAGACATGGAAACTGAGAACAATTCTGATTTCAAGTCATGGTAATACTTCAGATTTTTCTACAATCACATTCCCACAAAAATATGACATGTGTCAAGTCCGTTAAAACACGAAGGAGAGGGTTAAATTGTCCTGAAGAATACCTTTTACACCGTTTCATCCATAGGGTCATAGGTTCTAATAATCTCAACCAATGCTCTTAGAGCTTGGAATCATGCATCGGCCCACATGAAGATATAAATTAAGGTTAAGGATTGATGAAGCACATTTTATAAATATCTGCTAAGCTAAAATTAAATATAATCCATGTAAATGCAACATTGCTGGATTAAGAGCTCCTATGGAAACATAGAAGAAAAAACCTGTGAAGCCCATGCAGGAACTTTCATGCAAACTTCAAACACACTGGCCAGGCAAGCAATGGATGCAGATTTACGTGGCTCTGACAAGCTTGTGTTGCTTCCCTCAGAGCTAGGCAACACACGCACCAACTGTGAATTCTCAATAAGCTCATTCTTCACATGATTCTCAAGTAGCTGTCATGAAGAATTAATTCAATCTATTAAAACAAGCCTACACATACTCATAGGCGGTAAACTGACATGACACTTGCCTGATCATTGAAGCAAGTCTGTGCACTACCCGACACCAAAAGAGATGTATGAGCGGAACTGCAGGTGGAGAAATCACATCGCATTGTCACTAAGCCCCGGGAGAATGTCCCTGCCTGAAGAGGTGGTGGAGGAGCACTGCAAAACACTAGCAAGAATGATGACAATCGGAAAGAAAGTTTCTACCATCAACACTGTTGTATTGATTACCCAGATGCAAGATCATGGGTGTTTCAAGATTTATTTGCATTTTGGCATCAATCCCACATCGGATAAATAGACTATTGAAACCCGGTTTATAAGAGAGAGGGTACCACCATCCTATCAGCTTGAGCTTTTGGGATGGACATGGGCCCAATCTCTTGTGGGACGGGTGGAAATTTCACATGGTATCAGAGCCAACCATGTGGGCTCACACCACGCCAGGTCCGAGTGTGGAGCTCGTGACCCGTAAGCCCGAGACCGGAAGAAAAATACCCGGCTCGAGGCTAGTTGTTAGCCCAAGGACGGTAGAAAAGGCCGCCTTGTGGTAGTTGTCCCCCTCACCCGAGACCGGAAGTGAAATGCCCGGCTAGAGGGCGGGTGTTGAGGAATCAATCCCACATCGGATAAATAGACTATTGAAACCCGGTTTATAAGAGAGAGGGTACCACCATCCTATCAGCTTGAGCTTTTGGGATGGACATGGGCCCAATCTCTTGTGGGACGGGTGGAAATTTCACATGCTTATTCTGGCAGGAAGTTTAAATGAATTGGGTAAACTTGTCAAATAACCTAGGTTAAAGGTCAAAAAGGAAGCATCCATTTTAAATCTTGCTAAACTTGAATTATAAGATTGAAATGTTCAAAGTGATCTCGTACCTTGTTCGGTTATGAAGTCTACTCCCGCGTATCTAGATGAAAAAAAGAAGAAAATAAAAGAATGAAAAAAAGTGATTACGGCTATACATAAAAAAAAGCACGTATATAATCACTCAATTTTCTACATGAAAAGAGATTTGATGATAATAAACATTATTTGTTGTCTCGACTATTAGCTCATACTAGACTATAAAACTTAAAGCCAAGGGAGAAAGCTCCATTCTCATTCATGACCAGGCACTTAAAAGGCATCTTCAAGTGGGACTCCTAATGATATACTCAAGATTTTTAAACATTAATTGGAGAGAGATGGAAGGGTGAGAGAGATTACAAAAATCAAGGGATAGGTCCAAATTATTTAATATTAATAGATATATGCAAGCATAAAAACAGTTACTGAAATATATATTTATTTATGCTCGTTCAGAAACTAAAGCTTCTAGAACTAAAAATGGACACAGCATAAGAATATAACAATCTGCGACAAAATCTCACACGTTGATATACCTCTATGCTCAAGAGAGAATATACGCCATCTTCCAGATATCCAACCACATCAGCATCCTTGAAAGAACACATTTCTTTAAAATGCATTCTATTGACTATAAAATATTCATAGAGAGAGAGAGAGAGACAGAGAGAGAGTATCAAACATACCAAAATGCTTTTGAATCCACACACAAGAAACCGTATGTGGACATCATCATCATAAATCTTTACTGAGGAAAGATTCTCTGGTGATTCCTCTTCACCTTGAGCACCAGCCTCAGGCTGAAAAATATCAATCTTGGGTGGGTCCCCTAGAAGTTGAGGCCCCCGACTTTCCATATAAAGTGGCAAGGCATTATCATTTTTTAGACAATAAAGCCTGAATGAAGCCTGTGCAAGCTGGAAAGCATCCCATGTGTGGCTGCATGAACTGTGAACATCTGAAGAGTAAATAACCATCTTGCATAACAAGGCCATGTTCTGGATGAAGGAGTGGAAAAGAATCGCCACATAAAGCAGTCGCATTGGATACATAAATTCCATTTCACTTCACTTCCTGATCCTTCATACCAAATTCCAGTCACAAAAACATTACCAACCCAGCTAAAGGCTCAACCTGGAAAATGTGATTATAGTACTGTATATCTTTTTGTTTTCCATTTCCTCTTTTTGCCTGTGTTAACAATAATTAGCTAACTAATTAAGAAACCTCTTAGATGGGTAGAGCTGGGAATTTCTTTTTTTTGAGGCAATGTTCTAAACTCTAAAATACAACACAAATTAAGGTCAATGTTCTCTTTACGAACAGAGCAAAGTTGACATTTTTTTAAACTATGTTTATTTATTTATTTTGATTTTTATATGTAATGAGGGGAAAGGTAATAATTAGTTATAGAACTCTACCACTCTTAGAGGGGGCAGCTGCCTCTAATGTAGTTCTGCCCTTGCTGCCGAAGGATAATTTACACTTTATTTGGAGTGAAGGATTAGGAGGGACTTGGAGAGATTGTCAAATACCTTATTTGGCAAATTATTTAGGAGTCAATCCCTCCAAACCCCTCCATAAGTTTGATTTTCGAATTCCTCTAATTTGGGGATTTAGGAGGGGCATGAAATTTTATGACAAAACACCCTCTATAATCTAAAATACAAAAAAGAAAATCCTACTGTTCCATCTTACATCCTTTCGAGAATTTGGTCATGAACACACAACTTTACCCACCTTCCTTCTCCTAAAATGCTAAAATGAAATAACAAATATGAATATTCATGTAACTAGTAAAATTTATTTTTGGTATGTGCTTTTTCTAGAATAAAACATTCGTATAAGAAACATAATGGGATCATACTAAAATTAATATCGTGACTTTAAGATAAAAATAAAATGAATTTTATTTTGGTTAATATATTTGAAAAACTAAATAAAATATAAAAATTTTGTTAAAATTTTTTTTTAACACATTTCATAAAAGAGTTTCCTACATTAAAAATGATAAAATCGTCAATTTATCTTTTTTATCACTTCGAATCCCTCCTCTAATAATGATATCCAAACAAGGGATTCAAAGGGATAGTTTATCCCTCCAAATCCTTCCTCTACCCTCCAAATCCCTCAATCCAAACACAGTGTTAGGGTTTACATTGATGAGGTACAAATAGGATGAAGTGGAGGAAAAAATGAGGGTCTAAAGATCTGTAATTACTACACATGTTATGCATCATCCAGGGGCATAAACTGATAAATAGGAAACAAGTGTTTTAGAACTTAGAAGGCAGTTTTATAATTTGATGTAGACCAGATTACTGAACCCATCATAAAATAGGCCAAAAAAGAGTTTATTCACAAAAAAATAGCCAGTATGAGATGTAAATGCCAGATAGAATTGATAATGCTTGATCATAAACAAATATACCTTTGCATGACTGAAAATAATGCTTGACGAAAATGAGTGGTTTCATAACGAGAAAGCGCATTTTTCCAGTATATGATGTAGGGAACTCCCTGTTCAAGCAAAGAATCACAGTCTCTATTATTCAAAAGAGAAAAAGAAAAAGAAAAACAAAAACTCAGTTGATATTTACAACTAAATTCTACAAGCAAATACATCATTGATTGCACCTATGATTATAATCACCGCTAGAAGCTGCTTTCCACACATTAACATGATTGTTATCCCTTCCTAGGACAATAAGTTTAGCATGATTACTACACCTAGTCGCACATTATATTGACTACATGAGAGAAAATATAGTTCCTTTCCCTTTTACAAAATTTTATTTTTCCCGTTAAAAAGAAGGGAAAAAGTTAGTTTTGATCCTCTACCTTTTGGACCATATTTGTATTTGACCTAAACTTTTTTTTGGATTGATTTTGGTCCTAAACCTTCTAAATATTGTTCAACTTTAGTCATCTTACATTAAATTTAATATTAAGAAAGGTTATTTAACTTTTTTTAATAATAAAAAATATATTTTTTAACTAGAAATTAATTTTACAATTATAAAAATGGAGAAACTCTCGATATAAGAGGAGAGGGACCAGTGAAAACATGACTCTAAACTATCCTGGAAAGGTTATCAACAATCTCTAGTACTGCCAGTGACCTCATAGAGGGGCTAACCGGATTTGAACCTCTTCTATGTTGAGGTTTTGCCCTTTTTTTTTTTTTTTAATATAAATATTTTTAAATTTAGGTATATTGTTTAATATTAAAAAAATAAATCACCTTTTTTATATTAAAAATAATATAAAAGACTAAAGCTGAACAACACTCGAAAGGTTGTGAATTGAAATCAATCCGGAAAATGGTTTAGGTCAAATATGAATATTATCCAAAAGGTTGAGTACAAAATCAACATTTTCCATAAAAAGAACACCATCACCTTGGAGTGGAGTGCCTCTGCTGCTTTTTCTGTGTTTGGAATCTCCAAATAAACCTGAACAGAGAGAAACGACAATTCAAAACTCAAAAGATGAGGTATGTTTCTGATAAAATTGTCAAAAAAATGATTGCACCCGTTGGCTTCACTAGAAACGAACATCTGACTAGCATTTATGTAGAACTACCAACTAATGAGCATTTCTATTAATTTTTGAAGAAATCAACAGGACAACTCCAAAGACCCATCGGTCCATAAGATATCTACAATGCCAACCATCCTACCTACGGAATTTCTGTCTACCTGATCCTCAACTATTTAATCATAGGAAATTCGATTTTGTTATATATTTCCCATCATGGAAGAATTATTGTGTAGTTGAAGACCATGTAATGCAAAGAGGAACATGTGGCAGATACCCAGAGCTGAAGTGACAAATTTATAACAAAACCAAAAGTAAAACACATTTTGCTAGATATTCCCCGGCAACAAATTTTGATTCAAGTATTAGGGGCATATCCAATGCCAAAGAAACAAACAAGGATAACATCCTACTTGACAGTAGCAGATATATCCAGGATACAGTTTATCACCAACACAGTAAACAACTTACAACAAAACTGCAGAGCAGATAACTCACTGTGGTAGGAAAGGCAGACCCAAATGCCGAACATAATGCTTCTGGAGCAGACAAGTCAACATCTCCCAAAACAAGAGGGCCGACTTCTTCCCTGTCTTCAAGTTGTAAACCTTGAAGGTACACAAAATTGAACTGAGATGCTTCAAGAACACGCTTGAACTCATTAATATCAGGGCTCTTGAGAACATTGACCTTCATTTGCAAAAACAATAATACTGTCAAGTTGGTTTAACTTTAGCATAGAAAGTAACCTAGAGGCAGCAATCTCTCCAATCCAAGAAGACTGATTTACTCGGTTACCTCAAGATGCCCCAAAGATGTCAGCTCTGGAAATGGGTAGCTCGGCTGGGCTTCAGAAGCAGCCTGCTTCAGCGTTTCATGAGAAACCTTTCCGCAGGTAACAGCCAGGAGAGAGCAGCGGTTCCTAAAAGAACCTTGTGCAGAAAACATCATTGGACCATAAAACCAAACAATTCTCCCTATACTGTTGACGGCAAACGTCAAAACCTTAACATCTGCAAGACCTAAATGAAGAGTTAAGCAAAACAGCCAACACCTTCAAGTCTCTCCCCCAAGATAGAGGCCCCATTAGGCACCATAACATCTGCAAGACCTCCACGAAGAACTTCAAAATCCTCAATCAAGTTTCTTTTCTCTGAAGCGCCCAGCTCGCGAATTACATAATAACTGTCACAATCCAAAAATCGAGCACACACTGACAGAGATGCCAGGAATTAGATGATCACCTTGCTGCATCATAAATCTATAAACAAAGGGAAAATTGAAGCACGATTCGGGCGCGCCAAACAAAGAACCTATAGAAGATGGCTAAAGTGAAGGTGGAAGCTGATGAAGGAGAAATCGAAGGAAGGTGAGATGCTTGCTAGTGCATGAGATCGACCAGAAACCAGAAAATACGTAAAATTGAAGCATGCCCTAATAAGTGTAATTTGTGCACGATTAATTATAACACCTCCCACTCATAAAGAAATAAAAATCTAATAGCATGACTTTCTAACAGAATAATTCATCACCACAACGCACGCTTCCTCTCCCTCTCTCGTGTCCCCATTTGTAAAAATCAATAAAACATCGCCCAAATAATACCAAAATCCATTAAACTTCCAGAAGCTGAAAATTCAAATTCGTACAGTTTTATCGTCCGAAAAAAAGTTGAAAGAATTGTTCCGACTCGTTTGATCCCCTCAGGTGAAAACGAAGAGGGTGAGCAACAAGGACTCTGGGAGCCTCCGAACCTACCCTCTATCTCTCCTGACAAAGGGAAAAATAAGATCCCAAGGCAAACCGAAATTCAACCTTTTGCGTGGAAAACCAATCACTGAGGCTACATCGATAGCTTTTTGCATCATCCTGCTAACAATGCTCTCCGAGGGTATTTGATTTAATTATTATTAAATTTTAACGGTCAATTGATGAAATTTTCTGTCTTCTAATCAGTACGTTGGATTTATGGCTTGTTGATACATAGAATTACTTTGGATACTTTGAGGATGCTAAATATTTGTTAGATTCTCGGATTTAAATTAATTTATTGTCAATTTGCTCATTAATAATTTAAGTCCAAATATTGAGTTCTAAAGTGTTTTCAAAGGAATTTTTTTAGTATGATTTTTAGATACTGATTTTTAATTTTATTTTGTCAATTAACTGGGTACAATGGTCTAATGGTTTCCACATTTGCTCTTTCAAGCATTTCCATGATTATGGGGACTTTAGGATCACAAAACAGAGATGCTCAATGTCTCATAGCCTCATAAAACATGTGTACGGTATGGTAAGGTGATCTAGCTATTTTTGGAATTTATGTCTGATTATTGATATCGAAATTTTGAGTGCGACCTCAGTAGAAAGAACTGAGAAGTAAGAAGAGAAATACGAATACCAGACATAAGTGGTCAAAACCCTCACCTGAGGGAAATCTTCACGACACAGGACAAACAATCCACTAGATCAGGCTGTGGCAGGTTTCATATGAGAAATCATATCTATTTATTGGAGCATCCAATTTGAGAAAAACTTATGGAATTCGGACCCTACTTATGAAGGATCAAAGAGAAAATAGAGCGAAATATTGAAAGCCTTGAATCAGCCCAAGAAATTCAGTCTCCGAGCCTTAGTGTGCATGTCAGGCCCCCATACTAGCTAGTTGGATTAAAAAATTCGTTTCTCACTAATCCTAAGGTTGTTTTGCGAGATTCCTTTTTTCAAGGGTCATTAACATGATGGATATTTATCAAAAATTTTAGAAGGGAAGGATCAAATTCCTGCTCAGGAGAGGAAAAGGAAAAAAGGGCAGTTCCAGAACTGATATGGACAAATACTATGCCAACTATGAAGATTGAGAGAAGATATTTGTCCAACCTCACTAATTCATGAATCAGAAGATATGGGACTGATTTTGACCTTGAATATTGCCCTCCTTCCCAGATTTAACTCCTGAAAGAAGTCTATAAAAGGGGAAGAGCTGAAAAGACTCAACGATGAAAAAAAATCTACTTGTTGCCTCCATCCTTTCTCACAAAGGGACTATTGCAATTCATCTCCTCTCGTAGCTGCCTTGCCACCATATGTTTCTAGCCTTCACAGAACTGCTACAAAGTCGTGCGATCCCGTATTGTCTAGGTTGAATGAATTTCATCTTTGCTACTGATTAGTCAAATGGAGGCCCATCGAATTGCCTTGGTAACTCCAAGACCAGAGTCCTAGGTTACCCTCTTTGACAGATTGTTTGTGCTTCATAGTTCGACTTGCTGTTGACAATAGACCATCCTATGGTAAGACAGGTATAGCAACATACTCGACCTTGTTCTTTCCTATTAATATATTGGTGATAATGGTTACTCGTTGAATAATTGTCTTGGTTGTGTGTCTCCTGAACTGTGGGTTCACGATTGTCGCACACATGACTTGAGTCATATTTCCAATCCCTTATTGTTGCCTTTCATAAGAGGACACCAATATTAAACTCCAAGTTTCACTCTTGTGCTGATTGCTATATATAATGCATGATATTGTGAGTTTGTTATGTTGGAGATCATTGCATTGATACAAGTTCACTAATGGTTACACCTTTGAGTTCAAGATGAAATTGCTATTCACTCATACTTCTCATTCATGTTCTTCTCTAATGTTTGCATGTCGTACATGGGTATATGTTCCTCCTCCATTTTTGCATATTGTGCATGATTGGTCTTAAATGCGTAGTTGATTTTGTAGGTTAGGAGGAAAAATCAATATATTTATTTTTTGTGCCTGACTTTACATGCTATGCATGAATGTTTGATTAAGGTGTTCACGTACTTGTGCCATTTTTCCATTCAGATGTGCGATTAATATGCTTGATTTGATTCTCGTTTTATTTTCCTCTATTCAAATGGTATGTCATTCTTCTACTTAAATAGGATTAGAAAATACAGGATTAAATGAAATAAGATAAATTTAGAGACATTGTTAGGGCACTGATTTATGGAGTTTCGACGGGCTCGCGAGCCTTTCGAGTGTAATAGAACCCCAGAATCCAATTTTGGTTAATCTATGTGGTTAGTGTGATGCTTCCTTAGGTGAATTGTATGTTTCTAATCGACTTTAGGACTAGTTCCATAAATGATTAGTGGCATTTTCTTTTTATTTTTTTATTTTTTATTACCAAGATATCGCGAACTTGTTTGGTTTCGAGGTTGCAACAACAAGAAATCAGAATCTTTCAAATTCAAAATAGAATAAATCTTTCCTTCATGATTTTCACTCATTTGAAAGATTTTGGGTCCCTCGAGTCCCGGCTTGATACAAGACAATCTCAACAAATCTTCACCTTAGCTTGTATCAAGTGAACCACTATCGATCTTGGATTTGCTTGCTCTGCTCAGCCCATTCACAGGCCCCACCTCTTCGTGTGCACATTGCTCAAGTCCAAATTGCCTTAGGACTTCTTCGAGGTGCCGGGCTTCATCAGTATTCCTACAAGTTTCCAGTTGACGTATCGACAGGCCGACTTCAACACAGCTTCAACATTCTCCAAGATCACCACCCTTTGGAGCCCAATTTTTCTAGGCGATCTCGACTCTTCCTCTACTTGTTATGAACATGCTCTTTCTCCCATAGAAGTTGCTATCTCTCTGCGTGCTTCCCCGACTTTCCAACTCCTACCTCCACACGTATCAACAAGTTGACTTCAACACAGCTTCAACATTCTCCAAGATCACCACCCTTTGAAGCCCAATTTTTCCAGGTGATCTTGACTCTTCCTCTACTTTTCATGAGCATGCTCTTTCTCCCATAGAGGTTGCTGTCTCTCTGCGTGCTTCCCTGACTTACCAACTCCTACCTCCACACGTATCGACAAGCCAACTTCAACGCAGCTTCAACATTCTCCAAGATCACCACCCTTCGAAGCCCAATTTTTCCAGGCGATCTCGACTCTTCCTCTACTTGTCATGACCATACTCTTTCTCCCATAGAAGTTGCTATCTCTTTGCGTGCTTCCTCGACTTACCAACTCCTACCTCCACAGGTTGAGTTATAGCAGTCTTCACCGACTCAACCTTCTTCCAAGGTGTCTCCACCTTTTCTTGGGTCCTATCCTTAAGTTGCTTGACCATAACGGGTTTATTAAAGGACATTCGCCTATTCATGAGGGATTTCAAGGTCTTACCAATGGTGCACAATACCTTGTACACGTTCACTCTTTCGTGCCCGAGATCATCCAAACATTTTTGGGAAGTCACACATTCAACTATTGTCGTAGTCCCGGCCTTTATCTGCAAGACATAGGGTCCTTCTTACAGCATCTCTTTGATGACTACAAGCGCTCTCTTCGAGATTTTTAACACTCCACGCTAGGCCTTGTACTTGTACACACATCGATCAAGAGTTCCCAGAGAATCAAATTTCTTTTAAATTCAAGGATACGCCAAATACTGGTTAAAACTCTCTGACACCCATCATACATCTTGATTCTCCCATCTCCAATCCCAGCAACTCCACATGTTTGTCCAATTCCCATACAAATTTTATCACCTACACCGGACAGTAAGTGATAAATATACTCTTATCATGAGATACATGGAATGTACTACGTAAATCAAGAACCCAATCTGAACTTAAATGGCCTGATGTTGGGGATTCTCAGCATCCCTTCTCACACTTGCTGTTGTTGTTAGGATCTCATTCTCCGCCTCTTCCTTCCCTATATTCATCGACAACTCGGTCTACTTGTCTTTTCTCCTATGATAGTTTCGTTTGATGTGGCTCTCCTGGTCACAGTTCTAGTAAAGCAACATTCCTGAAGATTTCATTTTGGACCTTCCTCTGCTCCCACACCCTTTATTCTCATATCTGCTCCTTGTACGTAGACTTTTAGCCGCACCACTCGACCCTTCCATCACCCTCTTCTTCAACTCTTTCGAGTTCAAGGCCACCTTACGTCTTCCAGGGTAATACTCGATCTCTCGTACAACATCGTATCGACGAAATTCTTGTAGGAGTTTGACAGTGAGCACAACAACATCAAAGCTTAATCTTCATCATCGACCTTTACATCAATGGACTGGAGGTCCATTACAATCTGATTGAACGGATCCACACGGTTGCCTATCGGTGTGTTAGAACTCATCCTCAACTGGTACAATCGCTTCTCCAAGTATAATCGGTTAATTAGGGACTTTGTCATATATAGCGATTCTAGCTTTCGCCACAATTTCGGGGCCGATGTTTGACCACATATCTCCTAAAGGACCTTGTTCGATAGACTGAGCTGAATCATGCTCAAAGACTTCGCCATAATAGATATCTTTGCAGTAACTGCCAGGTCTAGGCTAAAGTAGCTTCTTGATCCAGTGCTCCTTCAAGGCTTTGCTGGGCCATGCTACACCAGCAAAGCCTTCATCTTGATGTGCCATAATCCAAAGTCATTTGAACCATCAAACTTCTCCACCTCAAACCTGACATCTTCGGGATTGACTCTAGTACCCTTTCGTTGGGATTTACGCTTGATTATTGATGTCAGGATTTTGAGTACGACTACAGTGAAAAGAACTGAGAAGAAAAGAAACATGAACACCAAATATACATGGTGAAACCCTCACCTGAGAGAAACCTCCACGGCATAGAGCAAGCAATCCACTAGATCAAAACAGGAGATTACACCTTTATAGAGATTGTCGATTCTGTACCCAAGCCCTCGTTACAACCCCGCTCAGAAAAGAGTCTCAACCGATCTCTGAAGTTCTAATGCCCTAACGTTACAAAGAAGCTTTTAGAGAGATTACTCATAAGATTTCTCACTCTCACCCGCAAGACTCTATTTAGCCCTATTTGTAGGGATTTGACATAATCAAAAAGATATCATATATCTCCTAAAACATATCCTAGACAATATCATAATTTGATTTGGGATGAGATTACAGGAAATCAAAACCTTTCAAATTCAAAATAGAATAAATTTTTCCTTTATGATTTCTACTCATTTGACATATCTTCGGGTCCCACGAGTATCCAGCTTGAGGAAAGACAATCTCAATAGCTATCATACATCGAGATATGCAAAAAATCAATTAACAAAATATATTTCAAAATGGCTTAAAGACCCAATCATTACCCAAAAAAATAAGTTTCAAATTTGAAAAGCAAGAAACTCCATGACTAAAAGGAAAATTTCTCAAACACAATAATGATCAACCACGTCGCTCATGCTTTACTACATGGTGAACTGTCCTCCCGAGCAGTGTTGTCAAGCCACAATCAACCTACATTAAAGGATTAATCATCACAGTGAATGTTACCACCATGTGATGAAAGCTTCAATGGTGCTAGAAAGCTTTAACCACACGTGGAAGTGCGTATTGAACCATCTCATTACACAGCGGTGTAAGATCACTAACAACCGTGCTATTGAGGTTGGTTGCTATTGAGGGATGTTCAACACGTGATTAGCCTACCACTATACAGTTAAACTTGATTGTGCTTCTATTTATATAAAGTGACGGAAAAAGATGAAACAGGGTACAATAGAGGGAAAACAGAGAAGAAAAAAATGAACCTTACTCAAATCTGTCAATCAAAGTTGCAACTATAGATTCTAAAAGGAAAGGTGTAGTCGACATTTTCCTTAGCGTTGCAATTTGATGTTCTAGTCACACAAGTGGGTAATGGCCTTTTTAGTGCTATCATTTTCATATATCATTTGAAGAGGAAAACATGCCTGACAAATAAGGAGCATCTTATTCAACCAAGATAAAGCACATTAGAGACTTGAAGAAATAACATATGCATTGTTGTTGTGTCGGCGACTTTATCATGATGTGGTGTTTATTGACGATTTAATGCATTTTGCAAATTATACTCTTCATTTTATGCCTTTTTTGAACAACATCAAGACAATTAGGAGCCATTGACATGTAAAGTCGAAGTTAATGACGTATAGGGTTATGAGATATAAAAATGGCTATTTATTGCTATTAGGAAAGTGCCCTACAAGCTAATTGTATATTGATGTAACTTGTATAATTTTAAATAATAATTAATCACGAATAAATATTTAAAGCATTAATTATTATTCATATGCTTCATATTTAATTAATTGTGATGACACCAATAAACTAGGTAAAGAATTTTAGGGTCATACTGAGATCATGTCTATGAGACCTAAAATCTCCTAAAATTTAATATAAAATTGTTCCTAATCATGGGATCAATAAGTAGAAAATTGGTGATTTAGTGAAACTAATACACTTGTTATGTGCTCTATAGTGGAGCGTAATCAATCTTGTAATTACTTATGACGAGTTATTAATGTAAAAGTGTGGGTGCTTATTAGGAATGAGTTCACTAGACTGACGATAGATCAAGTTTAGCAAGCCTATCATCTTCATCAGGTGACCATTCTTGTTGATCTTCTAACTCATCTTCAAGTATGTTCTCCAACCTGATACATGCATGTCATGAGATTGATTAGCCCTTGTGTAATCACTAAATAATTTATTTGTTTAACATAATCAGAACAATCATTAGGTAGGTGAATTTTACTACAATAATCCCATGAGGTGCAATATTTTTCTACAAATTGATTATAAACCTCTAAAAAAGGAAAGAAAATAGGAGTTAGAAATCTACCAAATTTCCTTTGAAAGTTCGCAAGTGTTTGCATCAGTGCTCCATTCCCAGGGAGCTTTTGATATCAAATCACAATGAGCAAGTTTTTCTCCGTAATTATGCTATGAGTATTTATCTTCACACCCTAAAACCAGGGTCATCATCATGAAACTCCCGTTATGGATCATTCAACCACTTCCACCCTAGTATCTCTCCTGAAAAATAAAGAACTCTTCCGGCTAGAGTCAATGCCCATAGATTTGTACAAGAACACAACATTTTATCTAGAGCATAATAAAATGAAAATACCCCTATTTTGAGCATTAGTTTAAAACATGAAAATATCATAAAAGTAATCGACTAAATTGAATTTGGAGCACCATATAGTACAAATAAAATATAGTCTACATGTACCAGGATGTGGGAGACAATTGTCTTAGGATAATATGGTAATACTTCAACATTATCACTACAAGGTCATTAAGGGACCAGAGCAAACCTACTTTGATTTGCTCATAAAAGATGGCAAAATCACCATGGCGAGGATTCTCCCCTTCCACTAGAAATCTTGGTGAGAAGATTGCAGTGATCCTTCCCAGCTTCAGAGTGGCGATGGACATTTGAGGAGTGACTCAATTTTCAAAGATGTCACCCTCACTTTCATCCTAAGGCAATGACACGGTGACTTGAGGAAGCCATGAGGTCTCAAGGAAGAGTGAAGAGTGAAAAGCTTTGGAAATCAAGAGAGATAAGAGAAGGAAGAAACTTAAGAGGAATTGTTGTGTCTTACCAGAGTCAAGGTCCTTTTTTAAAGGTAGATTGTAACCACTGGGGAGCGAAGACGAAAAGGAAGCAATGATGACAGCATATAGATGATGTGTGATTAGAAGGCTCAACGATGGCCTTTCACTTGATCCGAGGTAAAGATTATGCCTCGTTGGGGTTACAAGGAAGACAAGACATGTGTCTACTGATGAACATTCCTCGCCTAACGCATTTCCCAAACCCAATGTGCAACAACATCCAAAAGCAAAAAGAACACTTTTGGTCATCAACTTTTCAAATTTTTACCATTTTTGTCCCAAACCATTATTTTTTGTCATTTGCATCCTCAACCTTTTGAATTTTTGCCACTTTTGTCCTATCATTACTTTTTCCATTCAAAAAAGTATATTCTATCAAAAAAAGAATATTTCATCTAAAATTATTTTTCAACAAAAAAGATTTTTCAAAAAAGTATATCTTGTCTCTGATTAAGGAAATATTAGTTACTAACAGGTGCCCCTTCAAAAATTAGAACTCAATTATCTCATAATGAGTCATAATTTTATAATGATAATAATTATCAATCAATTTTAAATCGGTGATGCGTCATAATTTTGAAGGAGATATGACTAACAATAAAACCCTACCGATACTTTTCATTTTTTTCCCTTTTTATTTTTTGAAAATTTTTTTGGATGAAATATGCTTTTTTTGATGAAAAAAGTAACGGCATGACCAAAGTGGTAAAAACTCAAAGGGTTGAGGACACAAATGACAAAAATAAAAATTTATGAAAAAATAATAAAAATGCGAAAGATTAAGAACGAAAAGTATCCTTTTCCCTAGCCAAAACTATCCACTACTCGTGTGTTTCCCAATTGTAATCTATGTAACAAACACGAGAAAATTGTACTATTGGTACAAAATCTTTTGTCAATATAAAATTTTGGTACAAGACCTTTTTTTAACTCCATGCTACAAATTGGAATACCACACCAAAGATATAGAATGTTCACTACTCTTGGAAATCCGAGAGATACAGAACTTTAAGAGAAAGCGCAAAGTAATCTGAAATTGAATTGAATAAATGAAGTGTAGTACAATGTGATTGCTCTTGGCATTTATAAAACTACTAGTACTAAAAAAAAGGAAAATAAATACATCCTAAAGATATTACAAGTATATCTTGAAGATATTGCAACTATATCCTAAAGATATTACATAGATATAGGAAAGATTCTATTTTGTCTTCCTGATGCGAACCTCGCCAACACTGTGATGAGACCCGATACCAAGTATGATATGAACCTCATCAACTCGTGACGAAACCCGTATTCAACTAAGGTCTCCAGGAAACATGTCATTCTCAAGCTCTAAAGGTGGAACCTTGACTCATTACCTATAAAGAGGTAAGAATCTTGATACAGTGAAGATGCCACAATTAACTATAAAATATTTGATTGATAAGTCGAGGATGAACTCCACGAAATACTCTGATAAGTTCGAATAGTCCTTCAAAGAACTAAATAGAATAAAATCTTACACTTTATTGATGAATAATCTGCTCTCTGCATTGAGAAGTCGTTCAAAGGCAAGCAACAACCTTTAAATAGGCCAAAGTACAATATTACATCAAAAATAACCTTCCTAAATGGTTCTCATAGGATAGGAAACTAATTAAAAAGCAAATCTACCCCAGAGAAATTACAAAATATTACTAATATCTTCGGAACTAAACAAAGGGGAAGGTAATACATTCTACTTGTTAAAAGAGGAAAATAATATATTCTAGAAGCTAACTTAAATGTATCATTATTGACTTGTGTTACTCTTTCCCTTGTAGCTGCTCTCAACTTCCTTTCTTGAAAATATTCTTCCTCTTTATATCTTGTTGAGATATATTTCTCCAAGATACTTTTCCTCTTGACATTCAGTTGAAATATATTGCTAGAAGCACTTTCGCTCTTGATATTTAGCTGAAATATGTGGCCTCCATTATTTATCCATTTTTGAATATCGTGGATAATATTAGTCATTCAACTTGCTCATGACTTATATGCATATCCATGTTCTCTTCTTCATCTTGCTCGAGCTTCTCATCATCGGATCATGAGAGACTTTGACTGTGCCCCTCGAGCTCGTATCTTGGATCACACCACTTCCTATAATAAATATCGAAATATTCCTAGATATCAACTTGGCATAATATCTAACTTTCCTATTAAATCCATGCCAACACAATCTTCTTCGTAGGGCTGATCATTTGCTTCTGCATCAATCTCCCCTTGTTGAAGAAGACTCATCCTCGAGTTGTCTCAATCTTCATTCGGATAGCATGTTGGGAGATCAAAATTATTAAAAATATATGGAACTTCATATTCTTCTAGAAGCTAGACCTTATATGCATTCTCCCCAATATGCTTAAGTATCTTGAATGGCCCATCGGTGCGGGGGGCTTAATTTTGCATATCTCCCCCTCGAAAATCTTTCCTTACGAAGATGCACCCATACCAAGTTGCCTTCTTTGAAATCTTTATGCTTTCGATATTTGTTTGCTTGATATTGGTACTTCTTGTTTTGCTTCAATATTTTCTCTCGAACCCACTCATGCACCTTCTTCACTTGTATTGCACGTTCTTCAGCTTCAACACTGAATTACTTGATTGTAGGTATTGGCACTAGATCCAATGGACTACAAGAATTTTGTCCATAGACAACTTCAAAAGGACTGCATCCCGTAGTATGATGTTTGGAATGATTATAAGCAAATTCAGCTTGAGCCACTACAAGATCCCAATCTCGAACATGCTTTCTAATGAAAGTTCGTAAAGATTTCCCAAGGCTCTATTTACCACCTCAGTTTGTCCATCCGTTTGAGGATGACAAGCAGTATCAAATTGAAGACAAGTCCCAAACTTCCTAGGAAGTGTACACCAAAAGTGACTCATGAATTTGGCATCTTGATCTGAGGAAATTGTCTTAGGAATTCCATGAAGTCGAACAATCTCACCAAAGTATAGGTCAGCATTAGCAGTCGCATTAAATGACTTGCTGCAAGGAACGAAATGTGCCATCTTAGAAAACCGATCAACGACAACCATGATAGAATCTTTATTCCATCGTGTCTTCAGAAGTTCAAGAACAAATCCATGCTCACATCTTCCCACAGAGATTGAGGAACTGGTAGTGGTGTATAGAGCCCTCTATTCTAACCATGGGATCTGGCAATGTGGCATGTCCTGCATCGTTGAATAAAACGAATCACATCTCTTTCCAATTTTGGCCAATAGAAGTGCTCGTGAATGCGTGCCAAGGTCTTGTCTCTTCCAAAATGTCCTGCCATTCCACTAGTATGTGCTTCAACTATGATTGCTTCACGTAGAGACCCTCGAGGAATACATAAGCAATTCCCTTTAAATAGATAATCTTCAATCAACATGAAATCCTTAAAAGGACCCCTTTGACATTCTGTCCATATACTGCAAAAATCAGCATCTAACTCGTACTGCTCCTTCACAACTTCCAACCTCGTAAGTTCCACTTCCATGGTGGATAAGAGCAAATGTCTTAACTAAGGGCATTGGCCACCACATTTTGCTTTCCCACTTTGTGCCTTATAGAAAAGGTGAATGTTTGTAAGTATTCCACCCATGCAGCATGTCTTCGAGTCAGCTTATGTTGGCCACTAAGAAACTTCAGTGCCTCATGATCGGAATATAATACGAATGGTTGTGGCGACAAGTACTGACTCCAATGATTCAAGGCGCGTACAATGGCATAGAATTCCTTTTCATGGGTGGAGTACTTCTTGCGGGCATCATTTAACTTTTCGCTATAAAAAGCAACAAGCTTACCTTCTTGACCAAGGACGGCACCAACTCCCACATTAGAAGCATCACAGTCGACTTCAAATACCTTGTTAAAATCTAGAAGAGAAAGAATTGGAGCATCTATAATCTTCTCTTTTATAAGCTCAAAGCTTTCTTCCGCCTCCTTAGTCCACTTGAAACTCCCTCCTCTCAAGCACTCAGTGATGGGTGCCACAATAGTATTGAAATTCTTGATGAAACGTCAACAAAAAGAAGGAAGAACATGAAAGCTTCGAATATTAAGGATTGTTTGAGGAGTGGGCCAACTACGAATAGCTTCAACTTTATCAGGATCCATCTTTACTCCCTCCTTGGAGACAACACAGCTCAAGAATACCACACTATCTGTGAAGAAGTGACATTTCTTCAAGTTTCCAAACAATTTTTCACCCTTGAGAAATTGGAATACTTGCTGAAGATGTATCAAGTGTTGCTCCTTATATGGCTATAAATAAGAATATCATCAAAATATACAACCATGAACTTTCCATTAAATGGCTTAAAGACATCATTCATCAACTGCATGAAGGTGCTTGGCGCATTAGACAAACCAAATGGCATAACCATCCACTCATAGAGTCCATCTCTTGTTTTGAAGGATGTTTTCCACTCATCTCCAGGTTTCATACGAATCTGGTGATAACCACTCCTTAGATCAATCTTTGAGAAGATTGTTGGGCCATTAAGTTGATCTAGAAGGTCATCAAGTCGAGGAATAGGAAAACGATAACTGATTGTAATCTTGTTGATTGCTCAACTATCAATGCACATCCGCGATCCATCCTTCTTAGGTAAAAGAAGAGCCGGTTCTGCACATGGGCTCTTGCTCTCACGAATCAAGCCTTTAGATAGGAGTTCCTCCACTTGCCTTTTTAATTCTTCATGCTCCTTTGGGCTCATTTGGTAAGCTGTCTTGTTGGGGATAATAGATCCCGGAATGAAGTCAATACAATGTTGAATGTCCCTCATGGGAGGAAGGCCATCTGGAATTTCCTTCGGAAAAATATCGAAAAATTCATCAAGGAAGTGACTCATCTTAGGAGCCATAAAATTCTTCTCACCATTCTCCTCCAGCAAAATTAAAGCATATACTGAACGTAAGTTTCGAAGAAGCTTCTCAAACTCAGCCTTACTTGTGAGGCTCATGCTTTCCCCCACACTAGCTTTGGGTGAGACTTCCAATAATGAACGGCCTAGGACAATCTTTTGACCATCATTGACAAAGGTGTAAGTGTTTCGATATCCATCATGTTGAGTTCTTTGATCAAATTGCCATGGTCTCCCCAACAATAAATGACAAGCATCCACGAGAATAACATCACATAAAACTTCATCATGGTACTTCTTGCCAATTGAGAATGAGACAAGAAAACTTCTATTCACCTTAAGCTCATGCCTCTCTTCTAGCTGCTGTAGCTTGTATGGATGTGCATGAGGCTCGATTTTCAATTTCAGCTTCTCAACTATCTCATTTGAAATAATATCAGCACAAACTCCACTATCAATAATAACAATGCATACCTTGCCATTGGAGCTGCACCTAGTGTAGAAGATGTTGTTCCGATGCCAATCTTCATCCTTTTCGTGCATAGCACTCAAGCTTCTTCAAGCGACAAGAATTTCCCCTTCACTAGCATAGGTAACATCTTAATCATCCTCACGTTCATCTTCACACATATCTTGATCATCTTCAACATCATCTTCTATCAAGGTAATCACCTTTCGATTTGGGTAATCTGTTGCAATATGTCCAAAACCATGACATTTAGAACACTTCCTGGAATGCATACTCTTAGGGGCCATTTGCTTGGAGATATTATTGCGGTTGCCTTTGTCATCCACCTTGAATGTAGATGGTTTTGCTACTATGGGAATCTTCAAAGATGAGGCACTACCCTTATTGAAGTTCTTGTCTCGAACTGCCATCCTAATAGCTCCCTTTCTACTTTCTTTTCATTATTTTTCTACCTTCAATGCAAGTTTTCTCAAATCATTAAAACTCCAATAAGGTTGCAAGGATAATACATTAGAAATCCCCTCTTTCAATCCACTCAAATTACGTGCAATAGTTTGCTCTTCTGGCTCCGAAATATCGCACTTCAACATCAAGGGCTCAAACTCCATTATGTATTCTTCCACGGAGTTGTCTAATTGCCTCATATTGTGGAATTTCAAAAACACTTCTTGGCGATAATTCTCGAGTCTCCTCTTCGGCTCCTTCTTCATCTTATCCCAAGTTTTGATCTTTTGTCTTCCTTCACGAATCCTTTGCTTCTTGAGATTTTCCCTCCATAAGGAAGCATAACCCTTCAGTTTAAAGGCAACAAGCTTCACTTTGCACTCAACCGGAAGCTCCTTGTAATCAAAGATTCGTTAGATGCTATGAAGCCAATCAAGGAACTCATCAGGCTGAGACCTTCCCTCAAATTCCGGCACATCAATCTTGATCCCAAAATCATGCTTTTTATCTTGTTGATATTTATGAGTAGTAGAAGAGCCAAAATCACTTGAATTAGAATTGAAGCCTTGAAAAAGATTATCATCATACTCACGAGCTTCATACCGATTTCAGTTTTGCCGTAGCCTTTGATTTTCTCTTCTTAGTTCATTGATTTCTCGTCAAAGAACCTCCATCTCCAGATCACGAGCGCCTTCTACAACATCTTCATTAACCATACGATCACGAACAGTGTTGCGGACCATGCTCTGATATCACTTGATATAGGAACGGTATGATAATAGAAAATGATAGCACTTCAAACTCAAAGGATACATAAAGCACCACCTTAGAGAATGAAAGTGTGAGATGAAATACACTCTTAGAGATATAGATACCACCACTCTACGAATATATAGCCAAAAACACCACCTTGGGAGGCCACACCAAGGATATAGAATATTCACCACTCTTGGAAATCCGAGAGATATAGAACTTTAAGAGAAAGCACAAAGCAATTGAAATTGAATTGAATAAACTGAAGTATACTACAATGTGATTGCTCTTGGTATTTATAAGACTCGTAGCACTAAAAAAAAGGAAAATAAATACATCCTAAAGATATTACAAGTATATCATGAAGATATTACAAATATATCCTAAAAATACTAGATAGACATAGGAAAGATTCTATTCTGTCTTCCTAAAATAAATATCTAAATATTCCTAGATATCAACTTGGCATAATATCTAACTTTCCCATTAAATCCACGCCAGCACATTCTTCGTAAGGCTGATCATTTGCTCTTGCATCACAAACCACGGATGATACGTTGTAATTTTGGAAGGAAATGACCTCATTGCGATCACCAAGGAGTAATGATCGTCTCAAGTTGTCTGAAATGTAAATTGAGAGCGAAATTTTCCATGATGATGGAGTTGCCCTTTTGCCAAACCACAGATGATCCATCGCAACTTTGGCTAGAAATGTGTTGCGTAGTTAAAGGTATTGCACGCAAGTATACGTATTGCAGACAAGTAATATAGAGTGAGTAGAGTATCGTTCCCACGAGGACTCTTATGCTAAGCACTAAAATTGGCACAACTAGTTTCAAGCCAAGTCAATCGAATAAGTTGAGAATCATGCAAGTAATTAACAAGACAGAAAAGAAACAGATAGAAAATAAATAGATGCAGATTAGTCGATGAAAAGCTCCTAACGTTCACAACTTCACCGATTCTAGTCTTAAGCAAGATCCCTCTTCCACACAATGAATTATGTCATGTTATTAACCTAGGATTCCAGGGTTTCCCCACTTCCATCGTACGCACCTTCTGATGTCGTACAAATGTACCTAAGCGGAAGACACTAATCCACTCTATTCCTAGGCAATTAATGTTGAAAGGCCAAACTAAACCAACCCTAAATGGCTATCTAGGGTGCTCATCATCTTCTGATGTGCTCGCACGAATAACCTCACCTGCCGGCATAAGCTAACCTAGATTATGCAACTTCTAGCATGACATCGATTCCCTTTGCCGAGGCTCCTCACTGTCTCAAGTTCGATCTCATGGTTGATCAGGGTAAAAGAAAGCATGAAGTACGAAATTGCATAAATAACACCAAGGAAGCACACCTCGACAGAATCATATATGTAAAAGAAAAGAGCTTTACTTAAGACATAGAAAATTGTCCATTAATCCCCCTAGGAATCTAGGGGTTCAGTTCCACATATTCAAATAAACTAAAAGAGTTAAAAGCGAAGACAACATAATGAAAATCAGAAGAAAATGAAGAGAAAGAACTCTAGATGGTGAAGCCAAATCTCCTGATCCCGACTTTCTGAATTGTTATTGTGGTCCCTCTTCTCATAGTGTAATTGGTGCCTTTTTCTTCTACTCTTTTATATATTTATTTGTGGGGATACACCACTATATATAGAGTATTTGGACTCCCTTCATTCTTGGTTTAATCAGTGTGGGATAGGAGATTGTAGGTCCCACCGTTCTTCCAAGTGTCTGAGTCCTTTTCGGCGAATTCCTCTCAGTAGACCGCGGTTTACTGAGAAGTCTCTGCAGATCGCGTTGCTCTGTTCTGCGCGTAGTTTTCTTCTTTCAGCCTTAACTTTCTCATTTCTGCTTCGATTCATGATCCGTTTGATGTGTTGGACTCCTGACTCAACAAGCTTTCCGATGATATATTATTTTCCCTATTTCTAATATGCATAATATGATAAATTTTTCCCAAAATTTGCTGCATCGAACAAGTCATGTCTTCATCATTCCCTACACATCAAACAACTCTGAGTAGTATCTAATCCATATGTGGAGTTCTGAAAACTATCATTTACAATAATTCAATCCCAATATAGAAAACATATGCAATTGCCCTCGAAATGTATGGGAAATGGCTGAAAACATATGATTCTAGGTCGGGAATGGACAAATAAATTATACAAATCATCATATCAATACACCCCAAACCTAGACTTTTGTTCGTCTTGAGCAAAATTAAGAACATGCAATCAACATATTTAAACCAAGTTCGTCCCAAAGCATTCTCATGAATAGCTTCTGATTCGTCACACAACTTCACTTCGAATACTTCTACCTTAGGATATCAAATTTCCAAAATCATTCAGCCCTCACTTGTGCGGTGTTAGTGCGAAACACTCTTAACATAGTTTAAGCACCCAATCAATAGCTAAGTTGGTTGAGCAAATAATCAATAGACTCGAACACTTCCCTAGACATTGCCCTTGACAATTCCACTTGTTTCTTTGAACTTTGGTGGTGCACGACTCTGAGTGTCATGTCCAAGAGCTAGGCCCGTGTAGTGAGGAATCGACCAATGGTTCTGGTCCCAGTTGGTCCAAGGCATTAGGTTTTCAGATACCCGTTCGAATCTATCCTCGAGCTTCGACTAGTGGACAATTTTCACTACAAGCACATGCCGGGCTGTATTGCATATGCTTTGTGCACTAAATTCCACTCAAGCCCATACAGCGGTACTCAGAGCCTTGGCACATCTTTTCATTAAGCTCATATCTATGCACTTCACGTTATTTTTCCCTTTTACCACATTTTGTTTCTTTCTCTCTTTGCCTTTTGTAGGATATCTAGGTTCATGTTCTTGTCCATCCTCATGTGAGCCATACAACCTAGTAATTTCGAGGTCATTTTAAGCTATCCCTATTGCAAGAGTGTCGTGAGAGTAATGAAGTCTGGGCATCTTGACAACTTTCTAAAACATGTCTTAAGGTTGTTACAATCTCAAATCCAATCATGTTACAAATTTTCAGCCATTAGTAATCATCATAGAACAAGGACCAACTGGGGTTTTTCAAAAGATTTTCTTCTTTTTGCATTTTTTTTGTATACGTAATAGCAAATCACACCATGCAACCTAAACTAACCTATTATGCAACTACTACTAAATGCAAAGCTAATTCTAAAACATAGATCAAGGTGCATGAAAAACCAACAATTAAATAGAATCTCCACAAGCAAGGCGTATATTTGCACCCCCAAACCTAAACACAACATTGTCCTCAATGTTAAACAAGAGTAGGAAAGGAAACTTGCCTTGTTAGTGTAAAGCCACATGAAGGCCGAGGCTCATTCTTCGGAGGAACCATTCCCTTCCCCCTCTTGGGCATCTTCATCACTTGTGGAAGGCGAGGATGGGTACTATTCCATTGGGATGCCGAGCTTGTTGGCAATTTGCTCTTGGTTCCTTGCGTGAGTGCCACAAAACATGGCAAGGAATCAAGTCCATTTCTTATGCCTCTTCTGCATCCTTTGATTGCACCGGGCTTCTTGCATGATGACTTGTCGTAAGTCACTAGTGTCCTCCTCGAGATCTTCCCTTGGTTGTGGATCTTCCTGTTGCTCTTGTTATTGCGCTGGTGGTGCCACTTTATCTTTTTCATCATTTTTCTTACAATTGAAGCTCCGATAGGATCTTTTGGTTTGAGCATATTAGCACTTGGGTCGATCGGCACTCGAGCTCGTCAACACAACTCCATGATAACCGAGGGGAACCACAGACTCCGCTGTCTAACCTTGAAGCACAAGGTAATATTGTTACAAATGAGTGTAGCAACATCAAATCTTCTATGTGTAAGGATACAGTAAAGTGCAAAAATCCATTCGTTCCTTACTAATGTTAAACTCGTACATGGGAAAATCCGAGAACACACAAAATGCAACCATATTCTTGCCCTATAGTTCAAGTCTTCTCTTTTTATCACAAGGGCTACATCGGTTCTAGTTTCCCAATTGGTTCCCGGTTTCCCTATGACTTGAAGAATTTCATCTTCATTGAGGCCTCTTGTCATTACTCCAAATGAATTACTTCTTTGTGTACCAATAACATCCCTAATCCCCTCAATGGAGAATGGAATACGAGTTTTTCTTAAAAACACCCCACTCGGGTTTTCTTCATGCAAATTAGCATAGAATTCACGGACAATGTTCTTGCAAGCCGGGTTTGGTCGTTTACAAAATGTTTCCCATCCAAGAGCCACCATGTCCCTATGAGAATCTATCATGAGCCTAGCATCATCCCACATAAAACCTCTTTCCGGAATAGCATTCATGTTCTTAAATTGATGTTCAAACAATTCCTCACATTCCCTCGAAGCAAACCTATCCGGACTGTAGCCAAGTGAAGAAGATGATGATGCATGTGCTCTAGTTTTCCTAGGAGCCATGGATATGCAATGAAGAATCAACAAGAGAAGTAAGAAAGGAGTTTAGAATGATGTCACCAGTTGGGAAATCGAATTCCCGTTGATCTCTAGGCTTCTCTTGGTCGAAATCTGCTTGTTGTTGCTCTTTAAGTTCTTGAAATTGCAGAAAATTGCAACAATTTTCTAGAGAGAGAGAGTTGAAGATTGGAGAGCTTTTATCTCTTCAATGGAGGCAAGAATGTGGAATGGGTGCTGCAAAACCTAGCAGAAGATATCCTTAAATACTCAAAATCCTGAGTTTTAGAGACCCAAGTTTGGTTTTTGTGCAATGAACCTTGGTCTGGACAACTCGGTCATCTGTCAGACTGTGATGGACTGCGGTCTACAACCGCGATCTACTGAGCCAGTCTATTGGTTCTTGGTTTTCTGCACCTTGGTCCACGTGTCCTGAATGTAATAAAAATTAATCAAAAGGAAGTAGTGTTCATAAGCTAAAATACGTAAAACAACTAAAAAGGGGACAACTTATTCTAATCTTGGGTTGCCTCCCAAGGAGCGCCACGTTTAAAGTCTTTGGCTAGACTTCATGGTGCATCAATTGTCCGAATATGAGAGGAGTCCTCGAGGTAAAGCTTGACCCGTTGGCCATTCACCTTGAACTTGTTCCGGGTCTGTTCATTCGTTAGTTCTACTGCACCATACGGAAACACCCGTAACACTTGGAAAGGCCCGAACCATCTTGACATAAGTTTACTTGGAAAGAGCTTCAACCGAGAGTTATACAAATGAACCAATTGACTGGGTTTGAAATCTCTTACCGGTATTCTCTTATCGTGCCACCTCTTTATCATCTCCATGTAAATTTTGGAATTCTCATATGATTGGAGCCGGAATTCATTGAGTTCATGAAGTTGAATAAGTCTCCATTCTCCGGTAGCTTGTAGATCAAAATTGAGCTTCTTGAGAGGCCAATATGCTTTATGCTCCAGCTCGAGAGGTAAGTGATACGCCTTCCCGTTGTTGAGATGGTATGGAGTTGTGCCGATCGTGGTCATGTAGGCGCTCTGTATGCCTAAAGAGTGTTATCAAGTTTGTGAGCCCAATCTTTCCTTGACGTATTCACTGTTTTCTCCAAAATCTTCTTGATATCTCGATTCGACACTTCGGCTTGACCATTAGTTTGGAGATGATATGTGAGGGCTATGCGGTTCTCACTCCGTACTTGGACAGGAGGGCTTCAAATTGTTTGTTGCAGAAGTGAGAACCTTCGTCACTTATTATGGCCCTTAGGGTCTCGAATCTTGTGAAGATCTGCTTCTTCAAAAATCTCACAACCACATTAGCATCATTGGTGGGGGAAGCGATGGCTTCTACCCACTTAGAAACATAGTCAACGGCTAACAGGATATAACGATTACTGAAAGATGAAGGAAAAGGTTCCATGAAATCAATTGCCCAAATATCAAACAATTCTACCTCATGTATGTTATTCAAGGGCATCTCATGCCTTTTCGAGATATTACCTGTCCTTTGGCATCGATCACAATGAACTACAAAAGCATGAGCATCCTTGAATAGTGTGGGCCAATAGAATCCCGATTGAAGGATGCTTATTGCTGTCTTTTGTCCACCGTAGTGTCCACCGTACGACGAGTCATGGCATCCCTTCAAAATTTCTCTTTGTTCTTCTTCGGGAATGCATCGTCTCAACATGTGGTCCGCACATATCCTAAATAGAAATGGCTCGTCCCAAACATACCTTCGAGCCTCATGAAGAAACTTCTTTTTTTGCTGTGCATTAAACTCAAAAGGGATGTGGTTAGACACCAAATAATTTACAAAATCGGCATACCAAGGAACATGAGACATGTATAGCAAAAATTCATTGGGAAAAAATTCATTAATTACATTCTCTTCTTGGCATGCTTCATTCTCAAGCCGCGAAAGATGATCTGCTACTTGATTATTGAAACCCTTTTTGTCTCGAATTTCTAAGTCGAACTCTTGGAGAAGTAGCACCCATCGGATGAGCCTTGGCTTGGCATCCTTCTTTGCAATCAAATATTTGATTGCTGCATGATCTGTAAAAACTACAACTTTAGTTCCAATGAGATATGGTCAAAATTTATCAAAAGCATAAACTACTGCCAAGAGCTCTTTCTCCGTGGTGGTGTAGTTCACTTGAGCATCATCCAAGGTATGAATTGCATAATAAATGGGGTGGAAGATCCTCTTTTTCCTTTGTCCAAAAGCAACACCTATGGCATGGTCACTCGCATCACACATTAGTTCAAATGGTAGAGACCAATCGGGGGAAATTAGAATAGGTTCAGTGACTAACCTCATCTTTAATTCATTGAAAGTATGCAAACATGTTTCATCAAAGACAAATGGAACATCCTTTTCAAGTAGATTACAAAGTGGCTTAGCTATTTTTGAGAAATCTTTGATGAACCTTCTATAAAATCCATCATGTCCCAAAAAACTTTGTACTCCCTTAATGAAAGTTGGAGGTGACAGTTTTTCGATGATCTCAACTTTGGCACGATCCACCTCCATTCCAAGTTTTGAAATCCTGTGACCCAACACAATTCCTTCCTTGACCATAAAATGGTATTTCTCCCAATTCGGAACAAGGTTAGTGTCCTCACAACGCTAGTGTCCTCACAACGCTTCAAAACAAGGTCAAGATTTTCTAAACATTGATCAAATGTCTCACCAAATGCAGAAAAGTCATCCATGAAGACCTCTATGCATTTTTCAATCAAATAAGAAAATATGGCCATCATGCAACGTTGAAAAGTAGCCGGTGCATTGCATAATCCAAATGGCATGCGTCTAAATGCAAAAGTTCCATATGGGCAAGTAAAAGTCGTCTTTTCTTGATCGCAAGGTGCAATAGCAATCTGATTATATCCAAAATACCCATCAAGAAAACAGAAGAATTCCTTACCGGCTAGGTGGTCAAGCATTTGATCAATGAAAGGAACAGGAAAGTGATCCTTATGAGTCATCTTGTTGAGCTTCCTATAGTCCATACATACTCTCCATCCGCTCACCATCCTTGTGGGAATGAGCTCATTGCGTTCATTTGTTACGACTGTCATCCCACATTTCTTCGGCACGCACTGGATCGGACTCACCCAATTGCTGTCGGAAATCGGAAGATTATTCTCGCATCAAGCCACTTGATTATCTCCTTCTTCACCACCCCTTTCATCACTGGATTTAGCCTTCTTTGTCCTTTGATTGACTCCTTGTAATTTTCTTTCAAGATGATCATGTGCGTGCATAGAGATGGGCTTATCCCACGAATGTCGGCGATAGCCACCCTATAGCTTTTTTGTGCTCACGAAGAATACGAAGGAGTTTCTCTTTTTGCACATTAGTTAAATCAAAAGAAATAATAACCGAAAGAGTAGAATAAGGACCAAGAAACACATACTTGAGGTGGCTAGGAAGAGGTTTTAATTCTAGCTCCAGTGGCTTCTCGATAGAAGGTTTGAGAGTTGATGAAGACAACACCAAGTGCTCGAAGTGATTGAGTTCCTTGGGAATTGAAAGTGATGACTCAAGTGCTTGAATTGCTTCTTCATGACATGTACCACTCTCCTTGGCTGACTTTCCTTGTAGAACTGCTTCCAGTGCATCATCGGGCTTGCTTTCCTCAAACACTTCGCTTGTCACCTCATTTATGAAATCAACAGAAAAACACTCGTTAGCCTCATTTGGAAATTTCATGGATCTATAAACATTAAATGTAACCTCTTGATCATTCACTCGCATGGTGAGTTCTCCTTTTTGTACTTCTATCAAGGCACAACCGGTTGCTAAAAATGGTGGTAGGTATATTCCGATCCTCATCATAATCAAGTACCACAAAATCAAACGGAAATATGAATTTATCAACTTTCACAAGAACATCTTCAATAATCCCATGAGGATAAGCAAGTGAACGATCAGCTAATTGAAGTGTTATCGATGTTGGTTTCACTTCTCCCAAGCCTAATTTCATGAAAACAGAATACGGCATCAAGTTTATTCTAGCGCCATGATCACACAATGCCTACCCTCAAAATCCTTTCCAATAGCGCAAGGGATGGTGAAACTACCTGGATCCTTCAGCTTTTGAGGTAAGCTATGTTGCAGAATCGCACTACATTCTTCGGTCAAAGCAACAGTCTCATAGTCGCCAAGCCTATGCTTCTTCGAGATGATTTCTTTCATGAACTTAACGTAACTCGGCATCTGCTCCAAAGCCTCTGCAAAAGGAATATTAATATGTAACTTCTCAGAAACTTCTGAGAACTTACTGAATTGGTGTTTGGTTTTCTCCTTTTGTGCTCTTTGTGGAAAGGGAAGAGGTGGATAGGTCCGGATCGGCTTTGATGTGTTGCCCTTAGCTCCACTGGTCTAAGGCTGGTCAATGTTGATGTCGTGGGGTGCCATAACTTGGGGGTCAATGCTGACTTTGTCTTGGACCGCGATCTACTGAGCCGAAATTCTGCTTGGTCCTCTTGGACCGCGGTCTACTGAGAGATTCTACTGGGTCGGCTTCTTCAACCATGATCATGGGCTACGGTCTAGCCTCATCTCCACTGCTCAGTAGCTGCTTCCCGCTTCGTAGGGTGATGGCTTTGACTTGTTCATTCCCTTGAACCCGGGGGTTGATCTCCGTATCGCTTGGTAGTGCTCCATTAGGTTGGGAGTTGATTGCTTGAGCTAGCTGCCCAATCTGCGTCTCCACATTACGCATCTATGATTGCAAAACAACAATTTGATTAGAATTTGATTGAACAGCAGTATGTGTTTCTTGTGCAGATTTCAAAAATTGGGAGAAAAGTGTCCTCTAATCTCGAGAGGCGATCAAGCTCCAAAGATTGTTGCTTCTGAGTTGATTGGAATCCTGGCTGTAGATTGGCCCTATTGTTATTGTTGGCATAGGAGAAGTTGGGATGATTTCTCCAACCCGGGTTGTACGTGTTTGAGTACGGATTATTTCTCAGGTTGCCTCCAATGTAATTGGCTGTCTCTTGAATCTCTTGCATCGATTCCATAGATGCTCCTTCCTCAATGATTCCATAGCCGTGCCCCGCTCCTTGGTTCCTCCATGACGTTACCTCCTTGAACAAAGCATCCATCTTTGTAGAGAGGGCTCTTACGGCATCGATTGAATGTATCCTAGCTGCTCCATGTCCCATTGTCCTCTCAGATGGCCATTGGCAGCCATTTCGTGCCATCTTCTCAAGCAATTCATAGGATTCCTTAGGGTATTTGTTCATGATCGAACCACCTGCAGCAGCATCAAGAGAAGATCGACAGTTTTCCAATAAACCATTATAAAAAATCTGTACCAATACCCAAATCTCAATGCCGTGATAAGGGCATGCTCGTTGCAGCTCCTTGAACTGCTCCCATGCTTCGTAAAAAGATTCTGATGGTTGCTGCTTAAAAATCATAATGTCGTTCTTAAGCTTCATCGTTTTGGATGGTGGAAAATATTGAACCAAGAACTTTTCAGTAATTGCCTCCCATGTGTTGAGAGTGCTCAGTGGGAGTGACAGTAGCCACGACTTTGCTTTGTCCCTGAGAGAAAAAGAGAAAAGAGACATGTGAATGTACTCGGGGGAGACTCCATTAAATCGGAAAGTGTCACATATCTCCAAGAACTTTGCTAAATGCACATGGGGGTCTTCATTTGGTGCTCCTCCAAAAGAACATGAGGTTTGAAGCATCTGAATCACCGATGGTTTGATTTCAAATGTGTGGGCTTGCACCGGTGGCTTGACAATGCTCGACTGATTTAGAAATTGGGGTTGAGCATATTGCTTGATTGTTTTCCGACATTGCTGTGGTACTACTTCACCTTCTTGCATGGGCTCCATGGCTTCTTGAGGTTGCCCTTGCTCTCATAGCCTTCTACAAAGGGTTTGTTCTATTTCCTGATCGGGTTGAAGTAGCTCTCTTTGGTCTCTTCTTCGCATGCAACACGGAAATTCTCACCTAAACAGACAACAATAGAAACAAGTGAAATAAAGAAAAATAACTTGGTCGAAGAACAGTTGCTTGGTATTAGGTTAGCATAGAAAGAATCCTCGGCAATAGCGCCAAAAACTTGTTGCATAGTTAAAGGTATTGCAGGCAAGTATACGTATCGCAGACAAGCAATATAGAGTGAGTAGAGTATCGTTCCCACGAGGACTCTTATGCTAAGCACTAAAATTGGCACAACTAGTTCCAAGCCAAGTCAATCGAATAAGTTGAGAATCATGCAAGTAGTTAACAAGACAGAAAAGAAACAGACATAAAATAAATAGATGCAGATTAGTCGATGAAAAGATCCTAAGGCTCACAACTTCACCGATTCTAGTCTTAAGCAAGATCCCTCTTCTACACAATGAATTCTGTCATGTTATTAACCTAGAGTTCTAGGGTTTCCCCACTTCCATTGTATGCACCTTCTGATGTCGTATGAATGTACCTAAGTGAAAGACACTGATCCACTCTATTCCTAGGTGATTAATGTTGAAAGGCCAAACTAAAACAACCCTAAATGGCTACCTAGGGTGCTCACCATCTTCCGATGCGCTCGCACGAATAACCTCACCTGCCGGCATAAGCTAACCTAGATTATGCAACTTCTAGCATGACATTGATTCCCTCCCTCGAGGCTCCTCGCTGTCTCAAGTTCGATCTTGTGGTTGATCAGGCCAAAAGAAAGCATGAAGTACGAAATTGCATATATAACACCAAGGAGGCATACCTCGACAGAATCATACATGTGAAAGAAAAGAGTTTTACTTAAGACATAGAAAATAGTCCATTGATCCCCCTAGGAATCTAAGGGTTTAGTTCCACATATTTGAATAAACTACAAGAGTTAAAAGAGAAGACAACATAATGAAAATCGGAAGAAAAGTGACAGAAAGAACTCTAGATGGTGAAGCCAAATCTCCTGATCCTGACTTTTCGAATTGTTGTTGTGGTCCCTCTTCTTGTAGTGTAATTGGTGCCTTTTTCTTCTACTCTTATATATATTTTGTATTTGTGAGGGGTACACCACTATATATAGAGTATTTGGACTCCCTCCATTCTTGGTTTAATTAGTGAGGGATAGGAGGTTGTAGGTCCAACCATCCTTCCAAGTGTCTAGTCTTTTTCGGCTAATTCCTCTCAGCAGACTGCGATTTACTGAGCAGTCTCTGTAGATCGCGGTTGCTCTGTTCTGCGTGCAGTTTTTTTCTTTTGGCCATAACTTTCTCATTTCTACTCCGATTCATGATCCGTTTGATGCGTTGGACTCCTGACTCGACAAGATTCTAATGATATATTATTTTCCCTATTTATCACATGTATAATATGAGAAATTTCCCCCAAAAGTTGCTGCATCGAACAAGCAATGTCTTCATTATTCCCTGCACATCAAACAACTCCCAGTAGTATCTAATCCATATGTGGAGCTATGAAAACTACCATTAAAACAATTCAATCCCAATACAGAAAAGATATGCAATTACCCTCTAAATGTATGGGAAATGGCCAAAAACATATGATTCTAGGTCGGGAATGGACAAATAAATTATACAAATCATCATATCAACAAAATGAAATCAAAGTCCTTCAAGGTCCAATGACGATAAGCTCAACTGAGATGAAATGGAGGACATGGATATGCATATAAGTGACGAGCAAGTTGAATGACTCAACATTATCCATAATATTTGAAAAGGGGACAAATGATGATGGCCATATATTTCAGCTAAACATAAAGAGTGCAAGTGCTTCAAGAAATATATTTTGGCTGACTGACAAGAGAACAAGTATTTTGAAGAAATATATCACAGCAAATATAAAGAGGAAGAATATTTTCAACAAAGGAAGTTGAGAGAAGCTTAAAGGGTAAGAGTTGGACATGTTAATTATGATATATTTAAGTTAGCTTCCAAAATATATCACTTTCCTCTTTTAACAAGTAGAATATATTACCTTGTCTTTTGCTTAGTTCTGAAGATATTGGTAATATTTTATAATTTCTCTGCGGTAACACTTAAATTTGCTTTCTAATTAGTTTACCATCCCATGAGAACCATTTAGGAAGGTTATTTTTTAATGTAATATTGCATTTTGGCCTAGTTAAAGGCTAGCATTTGCCTTTGGACGAAATTGGAGGGAAGAGTAGATTATTTATTAATAAAGTGTGAGATTTTATTCTCTTTGGCTCCTTGAAGAACTATTCAAACTTATTAGAGTATTCCGTGGCGTTCATCCCTGACTAATCAATCAACCTTTCCATAGTTGATTATGGTATCTTCACTATATCAAGGTTCTCATCTCTTTATAGGTAGAGAGTCAAGGTTCCACCTTTAGAGCTTGAGAAGGACATGTTTCTTGGAGACTTTAATCGAATACGCGTTTTGTCACCAGTTGATGAGGTTCATATCATACTTGGTATCGGGTTTCATCATGGTGTTGGCGAGGTTCGCATCATTTGGTATCAGAACCAATGTTCTATGTCAGGCTCTATCTATCCTTTAACTTTGTTTTCTTTCATCTTTGTTGTTTTTCTTTATCTTTTTTCTTTTCTATTATCTTCTTCAAAAGAAAAAGTAGTAAAAAAAGCAAAAAAAAAAAGAAAGAAAAAAGTAGCAAAATAAAAAAGTTAAAAAAAAGGAAAGGAAAAAAAGCATCAGTAAAAAGAAAGGCAAAAAAAAAAGAGATATTGAGCAAGTTCAATAATTATTTGTCCATTCATAGAGCTATCAACATCTTCGTACTCAAAGTTGTTTCTTTTCAATTGATATATTATTCTCAAGTTCGTAATCCCTTTATTTCTCTTGATTTTTGTTACTTTGGAACCTGACCCTATATTCTCCATTCAAATCTTGGTGAAGTCATGGTGGATTGTTGCGGGACATTTTGATTATAGTTTGTTTAGTTCAAAGAGAACCAAAAGAGGATATAGGAGTGGAAAAAGGCAGAGTGGTGAGCTTATTAGAGGGTAAAAACCATTTGAGTGCAAACATGAGTGGAATTGAGTAAACTTCTTCATGAGTGAAACACATGAGGGAGTGTTTGTGAGGTCCTAATATCTTTTGCAGATTCTCATCATGTCACACTATCAAAAGGAAAGCTCATCTGAAGATGTACAACTACAAGCATTTGTACAGAAGTAGGGAGGATGATAAGAACTGAATTAAAAAAAACCTACAAGAAGATAGATCAAATTGAGGATAAAGCAAAAAGAAAAAGATTTCAACTTCAATATGAAGATAAAGAATCGAGAGGACCGGGGTGGAACAATGATCTGAGTGACAAAAGTGAATTTTCCAACTTTTCGAGCCAAAAACAACCTCGAAGCTTATCTTTTGTGGGAGGAGGGAGTGTACATGGTCTTCAAACATCATATCTACTCTGAAAGGAAAAAAGGTACCACTTGCTTCTTTTCAATTCTTCGACTATGCTATTATTTGGTGGGATCGGCTTATTACAAGTAGGAGATAGAATGGATAGCGACCCGTTGAGACTTGGAACGAGATGAAGTCAATAATGAGGCAATGATTCGTTCCAAGTTCCTATAGTTGGGAATTGCACAACAAATTGCAGCATCTCACTCAAGGTTCAAAGAGCTTTATCGAATATTACAAAGAGATTGAGGTTGCAATGAGCTGAGCTAATGTAGAGGAGGATATTGAAGCCACCATGAGCAGGTTCTTAAACAGACTAAATTGTGAGATTACTGATGTTGTGGGGATGCATTACTATGAGGAGCTCAATGATATGTTACTCCATGCCATGAAAGTTGAATGACGGTTGGAGCAAAGAAATATGGATGAATGGAGCACAAGCATGGCTGCAACAAGTTCTTCAAGATCAACCTCTCAGCAAGTTGAGGTCCCCTCAATGAAGTTCTATTATGAGCCTTCGATAGAAGTCAAACAAGTTTTGAGTATTAAACGAATGCATGAGAATAAAAAAAGTAATCAAAAGAGAAAGTGCAGTAAAAAAATTGAGTGAGCAAAAAGAAAGAGTGTGATGAAATTAGTATCGATGATTGTCAAGAAATAGAGAGTAATGAAAAAGAGAAAAGGATTGAGGTTGTGGAAAAAGAAAAGATGAGAAAAGAAATTGAGGAAAGAGAACTAAGAATGATATTTCATTGGTGAGTGCAAGAGAGGAAAAAGACCATGAGATTGAGAGCTCTTTAATTTTATATCGGCCCCTTACGATTAAGGAGCCAGTTTTATTTACTAACAGCCTTGTCGGATTCTTGCCTAGCAACATCACTCTTTATTTGCAAGAATTTAAGGGAATGACTGAAGGATTATTTTTGCACCAACCAACTTATTGGAGCAATGATAAGGAAATGAAGGAGCTTCAAGTTGGGAAAGAGGATCAAACATGGAGAAGGTTTGCTGAGTTTCAGTCAATCAAAATCATGGTAATGTGTTCCAATCCTATTCCTTATATGAATGATATGTTAGTTGGATTAAACAATGCATATATGATTTCAAAGATTTATCTTAAAGGTTAATTCCATCATATTGGGGTGAGAGAAAATCATGAGTTAAACATTGAATGCAAACACCATGTGATTTGTATAAGATGTTATTTATATCTCTTGGAATGATTAATAGGCCCAGTGCTTTTATGAGACTTATGAGCCATAATTTGTATGCATTTATCTAATTTGATGGCATTGATCATGGCAAGAGCCTAGTTGATCATCTTGAACAACCGATATTTGTTTACTATGCTTTGTGGAAAGAATCATTATTTGGTAAATATGAAATCGAAAATCTTTGCATGGATAAGGTTATTTTTCTTAACTTTGTTACAAATGTTATAGAGATTAAGAATTATGTTGAAGAAGAAAAGGCAATCCAAGATTGGCAATCATCTACTTTGATAAGTCAGGTAAGTGGTTTTCATTACTTATCAAATTTATATTGGTACTATATTCCATGTCATGTAATGGATGATGCTACACATGATGATTTGATCTTTGGAATGATTTTGAGGTTACAAACTGTGTTCATTTTGAGTAAGAAGTTATGTTTTTGAACTGCCCTTGGAAAAATTTGAGAGAACTTGAAATAAATTATTATTTTTGACTTGTTATGCAAAAATTGATATCAAAGCATGTGAAGAATATTTTTCTCATACTGATTTTCCTTTTAATAAATTTGATTGTTCTATCGGAAAATTTTCTTATTTAGAAATTCCATATGGGTTTAATTCATATCCTTTTGATTTAGCTAATTTACCTTTGTTTGAGTGTGTGGATTTATATGAACAAAGATACATTGAAGTTGTTGGGATATTGATAATACTATAGGAGTTGACATTGGGATCAAGAAGAAGTATTATGTGAAATACCCTAAGTTTATTTTTGATCTAGGAGGTTATAATTCATGGCACTTGAAAAGGAAGAAGTTTAAGAGATCAAAAAATGCAAAGGGACTTCAATTTGAAGATGGATGGACGAACTCAAATACTCAAACACATTAATGATAGATCCAACAAGTCAGATCACAAGGTAAGCATAATGTTAGTGCTACATTCAATGTTGGTGATTTATTTTCTTTTTATATAGGTCATGATTTGAGGACGATTCCTTTTCAAGAGGAGGGGAATGATGTGATCCAAGATACGAGTTCGAGGAATGAAATCAAAGTCTTTCAAAATCCAATGACGAGAAGCTCAAGTGAGAAGAAATGGAGGACATGAATATGCATATAAGTGACAAGCAAGTTGAATGACTCAACATTATCTATAATATTTCAAAAGGAGACAAATAATGAAGGCCATATATTTCAGCTAAACATCAAGAGTGCAAGTGCTTCAAGAAATATATTTTGGCTGATTGAAAAGAGGAAAAGTATTTTGAAGAAATATATCTCAGCCACATATATAGAGGAAGAATATTTTCAAGAAAGGGAGTTGAGAGAAGCTTAAAGGGCAAGAGCTGCACATGTTAGTTATGATATATTTTGTAATTTCCCCTTGGCCAATTTAAAGGCTGGTGCTTGCCTTTGGAAGAGTTTGGAGGGAAGAGCAGATTATTCATTAATAAAGTGTGAGATTTTATTCTCTTAGTTCTTTAAAGAACTATTTGAACTTATCGGAGTATTCTGTGGCGTTCATCCCCGATTTATTAATCAATCTTTTCATAGTTGATTGTCGCGTCATTATTATACCAAGGTTCTTACCTTTTTATTGGTAATGGGTCAAGATTACACCTTTAGAGTTTGAGAAGGACACGTTTCCTAGAGACCTTAGTCGAGTACAAGTTTTGTTACAAATTCATGAGGTTCATATCATACTTGGTACCAGGTTTTATCACAGTGTTGACGAGGTTCGCATCAACTCCCTCCATCAATTATGATGCTACACATTTTGTTGTTCACAAAGCATCGAGTATGGAGCAAATTTTCCCGTTAGTTATTTTCTTCCTCCTTAACCTGCACGTTGAGAGCTCATCTTGCCACCAATATCTCTCCTTCAACAACATATTGCCCATCATAAGCATCTTCTAAAGGTGGCACGTCGGGATCGTCTTCTTCATCTTCTGATTCTACCTCTCCTTGGGCATTTATCACCATCATCCGCTTGTTTGGACATTGGTTAGCCATATGTTCCCTGCCTTGGTATTTAAAACACTTAATATCACAATTCCGAGTAGTAGAAATATCAGTTGTACCTTGGGAATCACGGCTGGAGTTTACTAACTTGGGCTCAGCTTTAGCCTTAAGAGTTGAAGATGTTTGTGGCCTTTCTTCCTTCTTTGAGGAGCTCAGCTTCCAAAAATTAGACCCTGAGTTGGGACCTGATTGTGTGCCTCCTCTCTCTCGAGTTGTTACTCCACTTTGATCACAATGTGCACCATCTCTTCCAACTCTACATAATGATGCATTTTCACGCTATCACGAATCTCTCAGTTCAAGCCAAACAAAAATCTAGCCATTGTGGCTTCTCGATCTTCCTCCTTCCACATTGGCTCGTATCATTATAATCTCCATCTCCTTAAAATAATCTTCAATACTTCGACTCCCTTGTCTAAGAGATTACAACTTTTTATGCAACTCTCGGTAATAGTAGCTTGGAACGAACCGCTTTCTAATCACTGATTTCATGTCCTCCCATGTTTCAATCGGACATTCTCTATTCTGTCTCCTGTTCAAAACAAGCTGGTCCCACCATGTAATAGCATAATTGGAAAATTCAATTGCAGCAAGTTCTAGCTTCTTTGCTTCGGAATAGTTGTGGCAATCAAATATGAACTCCATCTTCTTCTCCCACTCAAGGTATGCTTCTGGATCAGATTTTCCTTGGAAAGATGGAATCTTCATCATGATGCTGCGCAAATTGTTATCTTCTTGAATCCTAACTTCTCCATTCCGATGCCCAAACCTGCGCCATCACATGTACGGTTCCTCTAACTCCCCATCATCCTCTTTATCTCCCCATGGAACACGTAGCCCATGCTACCTATTATTGTCACATTGTCGCGGCTCACTAGATATTTTATCATCCACTTGATTCAACCTATCTTAAATCAGCTCCAATTCAAGTCACATCATCTGCTTCATCTCCCCTAACAATGCTTCCATTTGAAGACTCAAGATGGTATGTTATTGAACCTCTTCGGATATATCTCTTTCTCGATGTTGAGCTATATATAGAATCTAAAGCTAGGTTAGTATGAATATAGAAAAAGGACCTCACCTCACTCCCTCACGTATTTTCACTCAAAAGATGACGCACTCAATTCATTTATGTTTCTCTAAAATATTCGGCTTTTATCCTCTAATATGCTCACCACTTTGGCCTTTTTCCACTCCTATTGCTTTCTTTAATTCTTAATCTGATGAGCATGGTGCAAGAGATCCGATTAGAGTTCCAAATAGGCCAATCATGAGGGCACAGGTCAAAAAGTTTAGAGAAGATCTTAACGAGCTAGTTTGGGAAATTTGGACTCAGGCGAATTCAATGAAGCATGTTGAAGCAACTCTGCATGTGCCAGCAATATATGTCAACATGATTGAAGTTTTCGAAGATTGCAGTCAAAGATGAATAATTCTGGTCAAAGAAGAATATTACATTTGTAAGTAATATATTATCTTTCTTTGGTTATTAAGTCAGAATATTAGGGTAATATTTCATTATTTCCTAGAGAGTAAGTAGTTAGAATATTTTTGTTGCCTATTACATAGGAGGCAATCTAGCTCTACAATATTTCGCATATATTGTAATCTTGGCTATTTATAGGTCAAGGCTAAGGTTGGACGAATTTGAAGACTTATTTGTTATTCAATACATAATTTCGTGAGGAATTCGCTCTTCTTGGTTCCTGAGAAGACTCATAGAACTTATCAAGGTTTCTTGTGGCATTCTACAACTGGACTTAACACTTCAATCCTCGGGGTGTGGCGTCCTCTCCAAATCGTAGTTTTGGTTCCTATCTCACTAGGTAGTGGGTCAAAGCTTGCCTTCAGTACTTGTTCTTTGCAGATCTTGGGGTTCTCATCCATATATTGTTGTCGGGTTTTGCCATGTGTGGGTAAGGTTCACATCAGTTGGTACCAGAGCTTTGGTTCTAAGACAGGTTTCATCTATCCTTTTTCATTATTTTCTTCTTTGTTCTTCCTGAAATCTATCCTTCTTTTCTTAGTTCGTTCTTGAGTTTGCTCGCAAAAGAGGAAAAAAAAGAAAAAAATTCGTGCAAAAAAAAGAAGGAAAAAAGTATCAATTGCAAAAAGAATGAAGGAAAGAAAGAAAACCAAAAAGTAGAAAGAAAGAAATTAGGGGAAGCGAAGAAAGATATCATATTGTCTTAACATCAAGTCATCAATCATATATCCACCTAGTTTGCTTGCTCAAATCATTCATTTTCCATCATTCTTGTGTTTAAGACTCCTACTCATCTATTTCCTTGACTCTCCACCCTAAGGATCCCTATGATTTGTTTTGGTTGGATTCATACTTGAATTGTTGCAAGTTTCTTGGTTGATTTCTTGAGTCTGATTAAGAACTAAAGAAGACAATAAGAGTGGAAAAAGGCCAGACAGTGAGCATATTAGAGAGTAAAAGCCGAATATTTGAGAGAAACACGAGCAAATTGAGTTGAATCATCTTTCGAGTGAAACACGTGAGGGAGTGAGGTGAGGTCTTTTTCTTTCTATATTCATACTAACTTGGTTGTAGAATCTATACACGACTCAACATCCAGAAAGAGATCCATCCGAAGAGGTTCAACAACATACCATTCCAAATCTTCAAATGGAAGTATTGTTGGGGGAGATGAGGTGAATAATGCGACTTGAATGGGAGCCAATTCAAGATAGGTTGGATCAGGTGGAAGATAGAATATCGAGTGAGCCATGGCAAAGTGACAACAATAGGCAGCATGGGCGACGTGTTCCATGGGGAGATAATGAGGATAACAAGGAGTTAGAAGAACCAAACATGCGACAAGCCAAGTTCGAGCATCAGAATGGAGAAGTTAGGAATCGAGAAGAACGTCTGATTGAAACATGGGAGGACATGAAAGCGGTGATGAAAAAGCGGTTTGTTCCAAGCTACTATTACCGGGACTTGCATAAAAAGTTGCAAGCTCTTAGACAAGAGAGTCGAACTGTTGAAGATTTTTTTAAGGAGATGGAGATTACAATGATACAAGTCAACGTGGAGGAAGATCGAGAAGCCACTATCGCCAGATTTTTGTTTGGCTTGAACCGAGAGATTCATGATAGAGTGGAAATGCATCATCATGTAGAGTTGGAAGAGATGGTGTACATGGCAATCAAAGTAGAACGACAAGTCAAGAGAGGAGGAGGCACACGATCAGGTCCGTACTCGAGTCTAATCTTTGGAAGCTGAGCTCCTCAAAGAAGGAAGAAAGGCCACAAGCATCTCAACTCTTAAGGCCAAATTTGAGCCTAAGTCGGGAAGCACCAACCACGGTTCAAAAGGTACACTGATATTTCTACTACTCGAAATCGTGATATTAAGTGTTTTAAATGCCAAGCCAGGGGACACATGGCTAACCAATGTCTTAACAAGAGGGTGATGGTTATAAATGCCCAAGGAGAGCTAGAGTTGGAAGATGAGGAAGACGATCCCAACATGCCATCATTAGAAAGATGCTTATGATGGGCAATATGCTGTTGAAGGAGAGATATTGGTGGCAAGACGAGCTCTCAATGTGCATGTTAAGGAAGTAGAAAATAACCAACAAGAGAACTTATTTCATACTCGATATTTTGTGAATAACAAAGTGTGCCGCGTCATAATTGATGGAGGGAGTTATATCAACATGGCTAGCACCGAATTGGTGGAGCAATCGACATTACCCACCTTGAAACATCCATGACCTTATCGACTCCAATGGTTGAATGATAGTGGCGATATCAAGATAACAAAGCAGGTTTTGGTTGCTTTTTCTATTGGAAAATATGCGGATGAGGTGCTTTGTAATATAGTTCCCATGCATGCATGTCATATACTATTGGGAAGGCCATGGCAATATGATCGGAGGGCTACACATGATGGGTTTACCAATAGGTACTCCTTTGTAATGAATAAGCAGCCATAGCTCTTATGCCATTAACTCCAAAACAAGTTTTTGATGATCAAGTGAAGTTGAAAAGAGCAAGTGAAAAGAAAACAAGGACAAAATATGAAATTGGGAGAAACAAAACTGAGAGAAAAGAAAGTATGAGAGAAGAAAAAGAAAGTGAAAGAACAAGGAAAAGAGTGAAAGAGAAGAAGAAGAAGAGAGAGTTTTAGCCCTAGGGAGAGTAAGAGATAAAAAATTAAGTTTCAATGCAAAGAAAAGCGAGATCAAGAGAGTATTATTCTATGATCAACTCTTATAGTACTTATGTACAAGGAGATCCTTTTAAATAGTAATGATCTTCTCGGTTCTTTGCCGAGCAATATTATTTTCCTTTTGCAAGAGGTCGATGATGTCTTTCCCAAAGAGTTGCCTTCAGGTTTGCCCTCGACTCGAGGAATTGAGCATGAAATTGACTTCATACCCAGTGCCCCAATCCCAAACTGACTAGCCTACAGGAGTAATCCCAAGGAAACAAAGGAACTTCAAAGGCAGGTAGGTGAGTTATTGGAAAATGGGTATGTACGAGAAAGCATGAATCCTTGTGCGGTTCTGATGCTGCTAGTACCCAAGAAGGATGGGACATGGAGGATGTGTGTCGATTGTCGTGCCATCAACAATATCACAGTAAAGTATCGACATCCCATCCCTAGATTAGATGATATGCTTGATCAATTGCATGGTTCTTGTGTTTTTACTAAGATTGATCTTAAGAGTGGATATCATCAAATTAGCATAAAAAAAGGTGATGAGTGGAAAACTGCATTCAAAACAAAATATGGATTATATGAATAGTTAGTTATGCCTTTTGGATTAACTAATGCCCCACGCACTTTCATGAGACTTAGGAACCATATTTTACATGCTTACATTGTACAATTTATGGTTGTCTACTTTGATGATATTTTGATTTATAGTAAAAACTTGAATGACCATGCAGAACATTTAAAACATGTTTTAAATGTTTTAAGAAAAGAAAAGTTTTTTGCAAATTTGAAGAAGTGTACCTTTTGTATGGATAAGCTTATGTTTCTTGGATTTGTTGTGAATGCTCAAGGTATTCAAGTTGACCATCAAAAGGTGAAACCAATCCAAGATTGACCTACTCCTACAACTAAAGGTCAGGTAAGAAGTTTCAACTGCTTGGCTAGTTTTTATTGATATTCTGTTCTGAACTTTAGTAGTCTTGCCACTCCTTTAACTGAAGTGATCAAGAAGAATGCTCCATTTAAGTGGGCAGAGGAACAAGAAAGGGCATTCAAAGTGACTAAGAAGAAGTTAACAAATGTGCCTTTACTTACTTTACCTAGCTTTGCTAAAATGCTTCAGGTATAGGAGTTGGTGGAGTTTTAATGCACGAAGGAAGACCAATCACATACTTCAGTGAAATGCTAAGTGGAGTAGCCCTAAACTATCCCACATATGATAAGGAGATGTATGCATTGGTTCGGACATTAAGGACTTGGTAACATTACCTTTGGCCAAAGGAATTTGTGATCCACACAGATCACGGATCGTTGAAGCACTTGAAGGGGCAGCACAAGCTGAATAAACACCATGCTAAGGGGGTGGAGTTCATCGAGATATTTCCATATGTGATCAAATACAAGCAAGGCAAGGAAAATATAGTTGGTTATGCACTATCTCGAAGGTATGCTCTACTTTCCAGACTTGATGCTAAGTTGCTTGGATTTGAGTACATTAAGAAATTGTATGCACTAGATTCTAATTTCCGTGATGTGTTTAAAGAATGCACAAAAAGGTCGTATGAGAAATATTACTTGCTTGATGGGTTTCTATTTTGAGAAAATAAGCTTTGCGTTCCCCATTCTTCTTTGCGTGAGTTACTAGTTAGGGAAGCGCATAGTGGTGGTTTGATGGGTCATTTTGGGTAGCTAAAACATTGGATATGTTGCATGATCATATTTTTGGCCTCATATGAAACAGGATGTTAAGATGATTTGGGAAAAGTGTATTATTACAAGTAGACAAGCTAAATCTAAGTTACAACCACATGGATTATATACACCATTGCCTATTCCTAATGAGCCTTGGGTTGACATTTTCATGGACTTTCTTTTAGGATTACCTAGGTCTAAGAGGGGGAGAGACTCAATCTTTGTGGTTATTGATAGATTCTCTAAAATGGCACATTTCATTGCATGTCATAAGATTAATAATGCACATCATACAGCTGATTTATTTTTCAAGGAGATTGTTAGGTTGCATGGCACCTAGAAGCATTGTTTTGGATAGAGAGCAAAGTTCTTGAATTACTTTTGGAAGACATTGTGGGGAAGGTTAGGCAGCAAATTATTATACTCTGCAACTTGTCATCCACAAACTGATGGTCAAATCGAAGTAGTGAATAGGACTTTATCTACTTTGTTGTGTGTCGTTATTAAGAAGAATTTGAAATCATAGGAAGATTGTTTGCCACATATAGAATTTTCTTATAATGGAAGTGTTCGTTATGCAACCAAGTTTTCACCATTTGAGATTATTTATGGGTTTAATCCACTAACACCTTTGGTTTATCTCCTTTGCCTTTGAGTGAACGTGCTAACTTAGATGGAAAAAAGAAAGCTGAATTTGTAAAGCAAATCCATGAGAAGGCATGCTTGAACATAGAAAGAAGGATTGAGCAATATATCAAACAAGTAAATAAGGCACGTAAAGATGTGGTGTTTGAGCCTGGAGATTGGGTGTGGTTGCACATGAGGAAGGAATGATTTCTCGAAAGATGACGTTTGAAACTCCTTCCAAGGGGTAACAGACCTTTCCAAGTGCTACAAGTTGAATTTACCAGGTGAGTATGGTGTCAATGCAAGCTTTAAAGTCTCTGGTCTTTCTCCGTTTGATGCAAATGGAGATTTGAGGACAAATCCATCAAAAGAGGGGGAGAATAATGAGCATGGTGCAACAGATCCGATTAGAGTTCCAAACAGGCAAATCACGAAGGCACGGGCGAAGAAGTTTAGAGAGGATCTTAACAGGCTGGTTCAGGAAATTTGGACTCAAGCGAATTCAATGAAGCATGTTGAAGCAAGTTTGCATGTGCTAGCAACATATGTCAACATGATTGAAGTTTCCGAAGATTCCAGTCAAAGAACAATAATTCTGGTTAAAAAAGAATATTACATTTCTAAGTAATATATTATCTTTCTTTGGTTATTAACTCAGAATATTAGGGTAATATTTCATTGTTTCCTAGAGAGTAGTTAGAATATTTTTGTTGCCTGTTACATAGGAGGCAATCTAGCAATAAAATATTTTGCATATCTTGTAATCTTGGCCTATTTATAGGTCAAGGCTAAGGTTGGACGAATTTGAAGACTTCTTTGTTATTCAATACGTGAGGAATTCGCTCTTCTTGGCTCTTGAGACGACTCGCAGAACTTATCAAGGTTTCTTGTGTCGTTCTATAATCGGACTTATCACTTCGATCTTCGGGGTGTGGCATCCTTTGCAAACCATAGCTTTGGTTCCTATCTCGCTAGGTAGTGGGTCAAAGCTCACCTTCGGAACTTGTTCTTTGTAGATCTTGGGATTCTCATCCATATATTATTGTTGGGTTTTGTCATGTGTTGGTAAGGTTCGCATCATAATCAGACTCAAGGAGTCTACCAAGAAATTTACAGCAATTTAAATATGAATCCAACCAAAACAAATCACAAAGATCCCTAGGGTGAAGAGTCAAGGAAATAGTGAGTAGAGTATCGTTCCCACGAGGACTCTTATGCTAAGCACTGAAATTAGAATAACTATTGCAAGCCAAGTCAATCGGATGAGTTGAGAACCATGCAGTAATTAAAAGACAGAAAGCAAACAGACAAACAATAAATAGATGGAAATCAATCGATGAAAAGCTCCTAAGGTTCACAACTTCACCAATTCTAGTCTTAGGCAAGAATCCTCTTTCACACGATGAATTCTGTCATGTTACCAACCTAGGGTTCTAGGGTTTCCCCACTTCCATCGTACGCACCTTCCGATGTCATACGAATGTACCTAAGCGAAAGACACTAATCCACTCTATTCCTAGGCGATTAATGTTGAAAGGCCAAACTAAACCAACCCTAAATGGCTATCTAGGGTGCTCACCATCTTCCGATGCGCTTGCACGAATAACCTCACCTTCCGGCATAAGCTAACCTAGATTATGCAACTTCTAGCATGACATCGATTTCCTCTCCCGAGGCTCCTCGCGGTCTCAAGTTCAATCTCATGGGTGATCAAGCCAAAAGAAAGCAGTAAGTACGAACTTGCATAAATAACACCAAGGAGGCGTACCTCGACAGAATCATACATGTGAAAGATAAGAGCTTTACTTAAGACATAGAAATGGGTCCATTAATCCCCCTAGGATTCTAGGGGTTTAGTTACACATATTCAAATAAACTACAAGAGTTAGAAGAGAAAACAACATGTTGAAAAGCAGAAGAAAAGGGACAGAAAGAACTCTAGATAATGGAGTCGAATCTCCCGATCCCAACTTCCCGAATTGTTGTTGCAGTCCCTCTTCTCGTGTTGTAGTAGGTGCCTTTTTCTTCTACTCTTGTATCCCCTATATATATATGTATATATATGTATGTATGTATATATGTATATATATCTATGTATCTCCCCTTTGTTTGTGGGGGTACACCACTATATATAGAGTATTTGCACTCCCTCCTTTCTTGGTTTAATCAGTGTGGGATAGGAGGTTGTAGGCCCCACCATTCTTCCAAGTGTTCTGAGTCTTTTTCGGCGAATTCCTCTCAGTAGACCGCAGCCTAAGGCCGCGGTCTAGGAAAAATGCCTCAGTAAACCGCGGTCTAGGACCGCGGTCTATCCCCTGTTCCACGCGCAGTTTTCTTCTTTTGGCCATAACTTCTTCGTTTCAGCTCCAAATTGAGATCCGTTTGATGCGTTGGAATCTTGACTCGAGGAGATTTCCGATGATATATTATTTGCCCTATTTCTCACACAGTAAGTAGGAGAAATTCCCTACAAAAGGAGCTACATCGGACAAGCCATGTCTTCATCATTCCCTGCACATCAAACAACTCCCAGCAGTATCTAATCCATGTTTGGAGCTCTGAAAACTATCATTCATAGCAATTCAATCCCAATACAGAAATGATATGCAATTACCCTCTAAATGTATGGGAAATGGCCGAAAACATACGATTCTAGGTCGGGAATGGATGCACAAATCATGCAAATCACAATATCAACACACCCCAAAACCTAGACTTTTGCTTGTCCCGAGCAAAGCTAAGAACGTCCGATCAAAAGATTTAAACCAAGTTGGTCCCAAAACATTCTCAGAAATGGCTTCTTACTCGTCACACAACCTTCACTTTGAATGCTCTTACCTTAAGACGAAAAATTTTCAAAATCATTCAGCCCTCACTTGTACGGTGTTAGTGCAAAACACTCTTAACATAGTTCAAGCACCCAATTAATAGCTAAGTTGGTTAAGCAAACAATCAAGAAGACTCGAACACTTCCCTAGACATTGCCCTTGACAATTCTACTCATTTCTTTTAACTTGGTGCTCTCTTTGGTGGTGCACAACTTTGAGTGTCATGTCCAAGAGCTAGGCCCGTGTAGCGAGGAATCGATCAATGGCTCCCGTCCCAGTTGGTCCAAGGCATTAGGTTTTGAGATATCCTCGAGCTTCGACTCATGGACAATTTCCACTACAAGCACATGCCGGGCCGTATTGCGTATGCTTTTTGCACTCAATTCTGCTCAAGCCGGTACAGCGATGCTCAAAGCCTTGGCACATCTTTTCATTAAGCTCATAGCTATGCATTTCAAATGATTTTTAACTTTTTCAGCATTCTTTCTCTATTTGCCTTTTGTGGGATATCTGGATTTATGTTCTTATCCATTCTCATGTTTGCCATACAACCATGCAATTTCAAGGGTCAATTTAAGCTATCCCTAATGCAAGAGTGTTGTGAAAAGATTGAAGTTTGGGCATCCTGACAACTTTCTAAAACATGTCCTAAGTTTGTTGCAATCTCAAATCCAATCATGCTTCGAATTTTCAGCCATTAATAATCATCATAGAACAAGGACCAACTGGTTTTTCAAAAGATTGTCTTCTTTTTGCATTTTTTTAAAGAGAAAATCACACCATGCAACCTAGCCTTACCCATGATGCAACTACTATCTAAATGCAAACCTACTCCTAAAACATAGATCAAAGTGCATGAGCAAACCAACAGCTAAACAGAGAATCTCCACAAGCAAGGCATATGTTTGCACCTCCCCCAAACCTAAACCACACATTGTCCTCAATGTGAAATACTAGTAGGAAAGGAAACTTGCCTTGTTAGCGTGGAGCCACATGAAGATTGAAGCTCAATAAACCATGGTTTGGAAGCTTGGTTGGCTGTTCATCTACAATGGACCGCAGCCTGCCAGTTCATCTTGCTGTTGTTTTCAATGTATCGCGGTCTGTTGATCTGTTTTGCTGTTTGTCTGTTTTCTGCATCTTGATCAATGTTTCCTAAATGCAATAAAAACAAACAAAACAAAATATCATCTAGAGAAAGGAAAATAATCAAGATAGCAAGGCATAATTCCACCTAAACCTAATCCATAAATCATCATTAAAATAATGTAACAAAAATTAAAAGAAAGGTAGGTTACTCCCCTATAATGAAGTACGCATCCTCCTCGATGAACTAGTGCTTGCCCCTTTTTTGTTTGCCACTTGATCACCTTCCTCAGTTGATGGACTCTCTCTTTTAGCTCTTGATGAAGAAAGTTCAACAATCCTCCAAGGTAGTTGATATGTTTGTGGAATTGTTGGTATCTTGGTGGTGACTTGTATGCTCGCTTTGTGGAATTGGAGAATCACGGTGCTTCCATGAGAACTAATTGCTTCATTGGTATTTGATTGGGCTCTAACCAGTGGGAGATGCCAAGAAAATCTATGTGCTCTTTTGGCTTATCAAGTATCCATGTAGCATGAGCATCTTCTGTCAATGAATCGAAGCAATCATTAGATAAATAATTTTCAATGAATAGAGTCTCATTACCTTGTTTAGAATTGGCCATAAGATCGATAGAAGTGTCAGAACTGCAACTTTGGACTTCTATGGCTTCTTCACATATTCCACTACTTGGTATTGGTGGAGTCATATCCACCTCATCCACTGAATTGCTAGTGGTGTCATTCTCCTCCTCCCTTGAATATTCTGTTCTTTGTATCTCGGTTCCATCAGCTTTTTCCTCGCCCTCTAACTCTAAATTGCTCCAAAAACTGATTATCTCATTATGCTTGCTATCTTCTTCTTGTAATTTGACCTCAGTTTTGGTAGGTAATACTCCATATGGTTGAGAATTGATTGCTTGAGCAATTTGGCCAATTTGAATCTCCACATTGTACATCTGCAACTGTAAAGCAGCAATTTGATTAGCATTAGCTTGAATAGCATCATGAGTCAATTGAGAGGACTTCATAAAACTAATTAATGTTTCTTCAAGTTTAGAAAGGCGATCTGAAGTCGATTGTTGTTCAAAGACTTGTTGTGGAAGATTTTGGGAGGAATTAATGAAATTGTGGAGCGCTTCCTCCAATCTCAAAGAAGAATCTTGGTCAGCATATTGTTGATTGAAGTTTGAAGCATTATTCCACTCCGATTGCCATGTTTGTTGATGTTCCCACTCATTATCATGGCAAGCTCCCAATCCTGAATCACAAATATCATAAGGGGAATTATTCCATGCATTGTGCTCAACACGATTCATCGACTCAACATAATTTGGACAATAATTGGGTAGATGAAGCTTTCCACTATAACCACAAGAGATGCAATAGTTGTGTTCAAATACATTATAACTTTCATTAATTGAATCTCTGTAGGGTACATCTACCCAATTGAAATTATCTTCCATAATTTCTAAAAGGATGGCTTCAAAATCTATCTAGAGTGAAATTAAAATGCATATCACAAAAGAAAGAAAAACAAACAAAAGATAAAGTGAAAAAGAAGAAAAGGTATATTATATTAGAAAGTTAGGAAAAAGAGAAATAAAAAAAAGGAACTTGGTCGAAGAACAGTTGCTTGGTATTAGGTTAGCAGAAAAAGAATCCCCGGCAATGGCGCCAAAAACTTATTGCGTATTTGAAGATGTTGCACGCAAGTATACGTATCGCAGACAAGTAGTACAGAGTGAGCAGAGTATCGTTCCCACGAGGACTCTTATGCTAAGCACTGAAATTAGAACAACTATTGCCAAGCCAAGTCAATTGGATGAGTTGAGAATCATGCAGTAATTAAAAGACAGAAAGCAAACAGACAAACAATAAATAGATGGAAATCAATCGATGAAAAGCTCCTAAGGTTCACAACTTCAACAATTCTAGTCTTAAGCAAGAATCCTCTTTCACACGATGAATTCTGTCATGTTACCAACCTAGGGTTCTAGGGTTTCCCCACTTCCATCGTACGCACCTTCCGATGTCATACGAATGTACCTAAGCGAAAGACACTAATCCACTCTATTCCTAGGCGATTAATGTTGAAAGGCCAAACTAAACCAATCCTAAATGGCTTATCTAGGGTGCTCACCATCTTCCGATGCGCTTGCACGAATAACCTCACCTTCCGGCATAAGCTAACCTAGATTATGCAACTTCTAGCATGACATCGATTTCCTCTCCCGAGGCTCCTCAAGGTCTCAAGTTCAATCTCATGGGTGATCAAGCCAAAAGAAAGCATTAAGTACGAACTTGCATAAATAACACCAAGGAGGCGTACCTCGACAAAATCATACATGTGAAAGATAAGAGCTTTACTTAAGACATAGAAATGGGTCCATTGATCCCCCTAGGATTCTAGGGGTTTAGTTACACATATTCAAATAAACTACAAGAGTTAGAAGAGAAAACAACATGTTGAAAAGCAGAAGAAAAGAGACAGAAAGAACTCTAGATAATGGAGTCGAATCTCCCGATCCCAACTTCCCGAATTGTTGTTGCGGTCCCTCTTCTTGTGTTGTAGTAGGTGCCTTTTTCTTCTACTCTTGTATCCCCTATATATATGTATATATATGTATGTATGTATATATGTATATATATCTATGTATCTCCCCTTTGTTTGTGGGGGTACACCACTATATATAGAGTATTTGCACTCCCTCCTTTCTTGGTTTAATCAGTGTGGGATAGGAGGTTGTGGGCCCCACCATTCTTCCAAGTGTTCTGAGTCTTTTTCGGCGAATTCCTCTCAGTAGACCGCAGCCTAAGGCCGCGGTCTAGGAAAAATGCCTCAGTAAACCGCGGTCTAGGACCGCGGACTATCCCCTGTTCCGCGCACAGTTTTCTTCTTTTGGCCATAACTTCTTCATTTCAGCTCCGAATTGAGATCCGTTTGATGCATTGGAATATTGACTCGACGAGCTTTCCAATGATATATTATTTGCCCTATTTCTCACACAGTAAGTAGGAGAAATTCCCTACAAAAAGAGCTACATCGGACAAGCCATGTCTTCATCATTCCCTGCACATCAAACAACTCCCAGCAGTATCTAATCCATGTTTGGCGCTCTGAAAACTATCATTCATAGCAATTCAATCCCAATACAGAAATGATATGCAATTACCCTCTAAATATATGGGAAATGGCCGAAAACATATGATTCTAGGTCGGGAATGGATGCACAAATCATGCAAATCACAATATCAACAAATAGTTGAGTAGGAATCGTAAATTCAATAATGATGGAAAAGGAATGATTTTGAGCAAGAAAACTAGGTGGATTTATGATTGATGAGTTGATGCTAAGACAGTATGATATCTTTCTTCGCTTCCCTTGATTTCTTTCTTTCTACTTCTTGGTTTCTTTCTTTCTCCTTTTTCCTTTTGTTTTTTTAACTATTGATAGCTTTTTTTTTATTTTTTTGCTCGAATTTTTTCTTCCCATTTTTTTTTTAATTTTTGCAAGCAAACTCAAGAACGAACTAAGAAAAGAAAGCAAACTCAAGAACGAACTAAGAAAGGAAAGGATAGATTTCAGTAAGAACGAAGAAGAAAATAATGAAAAAGGATAGATGAAACCTATCTTAGAACGAAAGTTCTGATACCAATGATGCAAACCTTACCAACATGTGGCAAAACCCGACACAATGTATGGAAGAAAACCCCAAGATCTGCAAAGAAAAAGTCCGAAGGTGAGCTTTGACCCACTACCTAGCGAGATAGGAACCAAAGCTATGGTTTGGAAAGGACGCCACACCCTGAGGATCGAGGTGATAAGTCCGGTTGTAGAATGCCACAAGAAACCTTGATAAGTTCTACGAGTCTTCTCAAGAACCAAGAAAAGTGTTAACTCTACAAACGTTACATATTTGTGCACACTTTTAGGCCTTACACCAATGCAAACTCTTGAGTTTAATTGAATTTTGGATGTTCCTTGAGTATTTTGTGATGCTTCAATTTCAAATGCTTAATTTGAGCTTATTTGATTATAGGAAGTCTTGGGAACCAAGAATCGAAGAATGGCAAAATCCCAGAAAGATGCGCCAAGGCATGCGCTCAGGCACACAAGGGCAGAAGACTAATGAGCACGACTTGCCGAGGCATGTGCCGAGGCGTACCTTCACAGTAGGCATTCTGATGCTTTGTGCCAAGGCGTGTGCCGCGGTAGGTAGCGGGATTATGGATGCCAAGATTTTAAAGACCGAGACTTTCGGGATATTTTGGATAAGATTGATTCTGAGAAAGGAGGAAAAAAAAATCTTAAGATCTCACAGTAGCAACTAAAGATATCATTGGAATATCTTGAGAGATATGGAATCAATCTATATATTGAAGTATTTTGGCAATGTGAAGGAGATCCAGCCATCCATCTATTGATTGAGACATCAGAATTTTATTTTTCTTTTCCGTTAGAGAGATAGCATCAACATCAAACAAGGGAGAAGTCGACAACAGGTGAAAGGGGAGATCTTGAAGATGGAATTGCAATTTGCTACCGGATTAGAGTTTCCTTCTCTTTTCTCTTTACTTCATGTATTCCTTGATTATGTCGATGGTTGACTCAATTTCTGTTATGAACTAATCGTATTTTTCCTAAGGTGATCGATGGATCTTATTTCTCAATCTTGATTTTTAGTTTACTTCTCCTATGTCTATGGATTTGATTGAGTTGCTTATGCTTGTCTCGGACTTAATGCGATTTAATTGATTGGCCACCGATTAAGTTGATCCGGTAATCTAGTTGAACTCGACAGAGGAATTCTAGGTTTAGCTAGGGAAAGCATAGCTTGGGTTAATCCACATCGAAAGATGGGATTTTAAGTGAAAAGGATAGACATATACCTGATCACCCTAAGTAGCCAATTAGGTCTGATCTTTAATGGGTCCTAACTTGTTGATCGCCTAGACATAGAGTAGATTGAAGAGTTGAGGATACGGTCTTATTACAAGCGACAGCTGCGTAAGACTATAGTGAATCCTAGGTTAGCAACGAAATCAAATTCAAGGCTTAGGTAGAAGGGAACTATAATTGGGATTGAGAATAAGTGAAGTTGTGATCCTTAGGGCCTTTAATTCTGATTGATTGAAATTTTATTGTCTACTGTTCTCGTTTTAATTTTCTTGCTTCTAATCATAATCGATTGTGTGGATAAGGGAGAGTTGTTATAATTTCAGTAATTAATTGAATTCTTATAAGGTCTCTGTGGGACGACACTCGTTCTCATCACTATAGTACTCGTTCGACACGTGCACTTGCGTTTGGATGATAATTAATCGCGAACAAAGAGCGAATTCCTCACAAAATTATATATTGAATAAGAAAGAAGTCCGAAAATTCGCCCAACGTCAGTCGCGAACTATAAGTAGGTTGTTAGACACCTAGAGTGGTATCCCAATACCCGCCTACCACGAGCATGCCTCGGGTTGTGGTAGCGGGCAACGTGTTGGGTGGGCACGTTATCTACTAAGTGTCAAGGCACTGGATTGCGATGCGCATGACTATTCTAGCGAGGCACTGTGATGGTGCTTGAGCATGAGATGGGTTCTCGATCATACCTGTGGTTGCTAGTACCCGGGAAGCGATGAAGCTCAGAGGCTATCCCCGGGATACATGCTACGGATGCTATGGAGCGCTTGAGCAACGATCCTTAGAGCAGATGCGGGCCACGGTGGAAGGATCAATCAAGTCTCTACATCACAACCTGCCTTATTTGGAGCAGCGGGAATCATGACATGGACCCAATCAATCCATGATTGGGGGAGGCAATCATGGATACGCCTAGGAGCCACTTGTGGAAGTCAATCACGCCAGATGTGGAAGTTGACCAAGGATCAGGGGATCCAACAAGGCAAGCGGATTCTTAGGAGGAGAATCAGCCCTATCTATGGAAGCCAGGTGTGCCATATGTTGATATTGTGATTCGTATGATTTGTGCATCCATTCTCGACCTAGAATCGTATGTTTTCGGCCATTTCCCATGCATTTAGAGGGTAATTGCATATCTTGTCTGTATTGGGATTGAATTGCTGTAAATGATAGCTTTTAGAGCTCCACACATGAATTAGATACTGCTGGGAGTTGTTTGATGTGCAGGGAATGATGTAGACTGGGCTTGTTCGATGCAGCTCCTTTTGTAGAAAATTTCTCCTACTTCCTGTATGAGAAATAGGGCAAATAATATATCATCGGAAATCTCGTCGAGTCAGGATTCCAACGCATTAAACAGATCTCAATTTAGAGCTGAAACGAAGAAGTTATGGCCGAAAGAAAAAAACTGCGCGCGGAACAGGGGATAAACCGCGGTCCTAGACCGCGGTTTACTGAGGCATTTTTCCTAGACCGCGGTTTACTGAGAGGAATTCGGCCAGACCATTTGAAGGATGGTGGGACCCACTAACTTTTGTCCCACACTGATTACATCAAGAAAGGGGGGAGTACACATCCTCTATATATAGTAGAGCCTACCAAACAAGGAAAAGGATACAAGAGTAGAAGAAAAAGGCACCTACTACAACACAAACCAAGGGACCGCAACAACTATTCGGGAAGTCAGGATCAGGAGATTCGACTCCATTATCTAGAGTTCTTTCTGTCCCTTTTCTTCTGAATTTCAACATGTTGTCTTCTCTTTTAACTCTTGTAGTTTATTTGAATATGTGTAACTAAACCCCTAGAATCCTAGGGGGATCAATGGACCCATTTCTATGTCTTAAGTGAAGCTCTTTTCTTTCACATGTATGATTCTGTTGAGGTACGCCTCCTTGGTGTTATTTATGCAATTTCGTACTTAATGCTTTCTTTTGGAATGGCCACCCACGAGAATGAACTTGCGACCGCGAGGAGCCTCGGAAGAGGGAATCGATGTCATGCTAGAATTTGCATAATCTAGGTTAGCTTATGCCGGAAGGTGAGGTTATTCGTGCGAGCGCATCGGAAGATGGTGAGCACCCTAGATAGCCATTTAGGGTTGGTTTAGTTTGGCCTTTCAACACTAATCGCTTAGGAATAGAGTGGATTAGTGTCTTCCGCTTAGGTACATTTGTATGACATCGGAAGGTGCGTACGATGGAAGTGGGGAAATCCTAGAACCCTAGGCTAGTAACATGACAGAATTCATCGTGTGAAAGAGGATTCTTGCTTAAGACTAGAATTGGTGAAGTTGTGAACCTTAGGAGCTTTTTATCGACTGATTTCCATCTGTTTATTTTCTGTTTGTTTCTTTTCTGTCACTCTAATTACGTGCACTCTACTCAACCTATTCGATTGACTTGGCTTGGGACTCGTTGTGCTAATTTTAGTGCTTAGCAATAGAATCCTCGTGGGAACGATACTCTACTCACTTTGTACTACTTGTCTGCGATACGTATACTTGCGTGCAATACCTTCAATTACGCAACACCATATCGGGAAGCTTGCGAGGATTGGGGATCCAACATGGCAAGAAACCTTGATAAGTTTGTACGAGTCTTCTCATGAACCAAGAAGAGCGAATTCCTCACGAAATTATGTATTGAATAAGAAAGAAGTCTGAAAATTCGCCCAACGTTAGTCGCGAACTATAAGTAGGCTATTAGACCCCTAGAGTGGTATCCCGATACCCACCTACCATGAGCATGCCTTGGGCTATGGTAGCAGGCAACGTGCTGGATGGGCACATTGTCGACTAAGTGTTGAGGCACTGGATTGCGATGCGCATGACTATTCCAGCAAGGCGCTGTGATGGTGCTTGAGCATGAGACGGGTTCTCAATCATACCTGTGGTTGCTATGCTAGTACCCGAGAAGCGATGAAGCTCAAAGGTTGTCCTCGGGATACATGCTACGGATGCTATGGAGCACTTGAGCAGCGATCCTCGGAGCAAATGCGGGCCACGGTGGAAGGATCAATCAAGTATTTGGATCACAACTTGCCTTATTCGGAGCAATGGGAACCATGGCATGGATCCAATCAATCCATGATTGGGGGAGGCAATCATGGATACACCTAGGAGCCACTTATGGAAGTCAATCATGCCAGATATGGAAGTTGACCAAGGATCGGGGGATCCAACAGGGCAAGCGGATTCTTAGGAGGAGAATCAGCCTTATCTATGGAAGCCAGGTGTGCCAGATTGGGAAGCTTGCAAGGATCAGGGATCCAACATGGCAAGAGGAATCTCAGGAGGAGAATATTCCCGGCTCACATGGAAAGTCTTGATAGAGATTGGACAAATGCCTTATATAGACTTGTCGTTAGGGAAAGTCTAGACTACCTAGCTTATTTGGTTGTTGGGCTTCATGTATAAATGGGCGTGGACTCTCATTTGAGTCACTCACTTCAAAATTCACCTTCAGGCAATAGAGAGCATGAGAGAAACACTGTGAGGAGAGTGTGGGTGCTGAGCCTATTGTGAGGATCGAGTGGGGAGTGTAAGTAGTGGGTGCTGTGAGGCATATGCTCGATCAGAGTTTTGTAACGTTGGGTTTTTGTAACTTGTTGTGAGATAATACGGATACTTTTTGTCCCAACTCCTACTTGTGTTACTTCGATTGTCTCTAGGCTCGTGAGCCTCGGTTGTGTGGATTTTGTTGGCTGGTCGACAGAGAGTGCTGTGGATGCCTAGCGGTAGCCAGGGTATTCGAGTAGCGCCCTTGGCCCCGTGACAGTTTGTATTAGAGCTTGGAGATACCAAGGAGTGGTATCAGACCCCAGGTTTCGGCGACATTACAACCATGACGACTAGATCAATGGAGGCACTGCGGGAACGAATGGCGGCCTTTGAGAGGCAAGTTGCTACAGTGACAGAATGTGCGCCTTTGCTAAACACTGTTCATGATCGCATCCTTGCTCTTGAAGACAATTTCAGATAGGGCGATGACCTTGGTGGGACATTGACAGACCTTGTGAAGTGTCTGGTCTCTGATGTCGCTGCGCTACGAGACAACATGGTCTTGATCAAGCGACAACTAGCTACTCAAGGAGTAGCATCAGGGAGTGAGACTCATGGGAAAGTGAAGATCCCCAAGCCCAAGGCATTTGAGGGTACTCAGAGTTCAAAGGAGTTAGAGAACTTCCTTTGGGACATGGAGACCTACTTCGATGCTACGAAAGTCCCTGAAGCAGACAAGGTCATGGTTACCACCATGTACTTGCAAATGATGCTAAGTTATGGTGGTGGACGCGGGTCCAAGATGCCCTCAGTGTGGGGAGACCTGTATTGAGATGTGGGAAGCACCGAGGCAGGAGTTGAAGGAGCAGTTCCTGTCGAGCAACACAGCTTAGGTTGCTCGGGACACACTCGGGAAGCTGAGGCACACCAGCTCGGTGCGTGGCTACGTCAAGCAATTCAGCTCCTTGATGCTTGAAATGACTGATATGTCAGAGACGGACAAGCTATACACGTTTCTAAAGGGCTTGCAGCCATGGGCTCAACTAGAGCTCAAACGCCAAGGCGTGAAGGACCTCTCGACGGCTCTAGCAGCGGCTGATGCGCTGCTTGACTTGCGCAACACTCGTGTGGAGAGCAGTGGGAAGAAAGCGCAAGGCAAGGAGAAGGACAAGTTGTCCAAGTCCACAACCATGGGAAGGAGGATAAGGGCAAGAAGAAGCTCACTCGTGAGGACAAGGGGAAGCAGAAGGCGAACATGGGGAGTGGCTCCTTGAAGAAGGACCCCCGGACGTACCCTGGTTGCTTCATATGCAACGGTCCCCACAGAGCCAAGGAATACCCAAAGAGAGAGAAGCTCTCGGCCTTGGCAGATTAGGACTCTGATGAAGAGGGAGTGCTACATGCATCATCGTTGCAGGCATTGAGCACAATCCGTTCTGATTGCTCAAAGGCTCCCTATGGGTTGCTATTTGTGGATGTGCTACTCAATGGCCAAAAGGTGTTGGCATTGGTAGAAACGGGAGCCTCCAACACATTCGTGTCGGACAGGATGGTACGACCACTTGGGCTACGGGTGGAGCGGCACAACTACCATATGAAGGCAGTTAACTCGAAGAGCCAGCCTATCGGTGGCATGGCTAATTCCTATCAAGATCGACTCATGGGAAGGAAGCCTTGACATCATGGTTGTCCCGCTGGATGACTATGATATAGTTCTCGGGAACAACTTCTTCGTGGAGGCCTCGGTTACAGTCTCGATGCACCTCGGTGGATTCATGATTGGTGATCCACGACACCAATGCTTTGTGAGGGGTTACAAGGGTTTCAGTCAAAGCAAGGAGATCTCGACGGAAACGGTGTCGGCTATGCAGGTAGCACGAGGGTGGAAGAAGGGCTGCCCCACCTACTTGGCGGCGATAGTGGAAGTGGGGGTGGAAGATGACCACAGAGAGCTAGAAGTACCTTCGGAGATCGTTAAGGTACTTGATGAATTTTAGGATGTGATGCCTGAAGGGTTGCCAGCAAGTTTACCACCATGGAGGGCGGTAGACCACAGGATCGAGCTATTGCAGGAAACGAGACCACCGGCAAATGCACCCTATAGGATGTTGCCCAAGGAGTTGGGGGAGTTGCTGAAGCAGTTGGGCGAATTGCTAGACTCTGGGAAGATCCAACCTTCCACGGCACCCTACGGAGCACCAGTGCTGTTCTAGGAGAAGCATGACAGGTCCCTACGGTTATGTGTTGACTATTGAGGACTCAATAAGGTGACTGTGAGGAAAAAGTACCCTGTGCCTTTGATAGCTGACTTGTTTGATCGTCTAAGCAAGGCTGTCATATTCTCAAAGTTGGATCTATGCTCGGGATACTAGCAGGTTCGCATTGCGGAGGGTGATAAACCAAAGACAACGATGGTAACTCGTTATGGCTCCTACGAGTTCCTAGTCATGCCATTCGGATTAACGAACGTCCCTGCCATGTTTTGCAACTTGATGAATGACGTATTCCACGATGTGTTGGATAAGTTCGTGGTCGTCTACCTCGACGACATCGTGGTCTACAGTAGGGATATGGTGGAGCACCTCAAGCGCTTGCAGTTCGTGTTCGAGCGACTGAGGCAGCATTCTCTCTATGTGAAGCGAGAAAAGTGCGAGTTTGGAATGGAAGAGATACACTTCTTAGGCCACATTGTGGGTCACGGATGTGTGCGCATGGACCCCAAGAAGGTGCAGGCAATTCGAGATTGGCCAATACCGAAGACGGTGGGCGAATTGAGGAGCTTCCTGGGGTTGGCAAATTACTACAGGAAGTTCATCAAGGGGTATTCTAAGAAGGTCACTCCCCTTACGGACCTACTGCGCAAGGACCAAAGTTGGGAGTGGGACGACTTGTGTGACGTTGCATTCCACAAGGTTAAGGAAGCCATTGTTACAGAGCCGGTGCTCAGGCTTCCTGACTTCGAGAAGCCTTCTGAAGTGCACACCAATGCCTCAGATCGTGCAGTCGGAGGTGTGCTCGTGCAGGACGGGCACCCTATTACGTTCGAGAGCTGGAAGCTGAAGCCTGCTTAGCAGCACTATTTTGTGCATGAGAAGGAGATGTTGGCAGTGGTCCACTACCTAAGGGTGTGGCTAGTGTACTTGTTGGGGACTTCGTTTGTTGTCAAGACGGACAACGTGGTGAATACTTTCTTCAATACACAACCAAAGCTGACCCCAAAGCAGGCCAGGTGGCAAGAGTATCTCGCTCAATATGACTTTGAGTGGGAACACCGACCAGGGAGGCGTAACCTCATGGTAGATGCTTTGAGTCGGAAGAATGTGGAGATTGTAGCTGCTATCTCCCAGTTGACTTCGGATTTCCTAAAGGACATCCAAGCAGCTGCGCAACAGGACAAGAACTACCAGCTCTTGGTGGAGCAGGTGAAGGATGGCATTTTGTGACGTTACTGGCCTGAGGATGGGCTACTCCATGGGAAGGGTGGCTGTTTATATGTCCCTAGCGGAGGGGGACTACATTGCAAGCTGATGAAGGAGTGCCATGACAACCAGTGGCTGGACATCCAGGGCGGGAGCGCATGCTGGCGCTGCTCTCAAGGTCATATACATGGCCTAGGATGTCAGACGATGTAGAGGGGTACATCAAGACCTACCTCGTGTGCCAGAAGGATAAGGTGGAGAGGCGAGCTGAGGTGGGACCTCTCCAACCACTGAGTGTGCCAGAGAAACCCTGGGTGTCGGTTTCAATGGACTTTGTCGCTGGATTCCCTGAAGTCAGAGGGTACGCAACAATGATGGTGGTGGTGGACCAGTTCTCCAAATATGTCGTGTTCACTCCAGTGGCCAAGAACTACACCATGGAAGCAGCCGCTGATGCTTTCTACCACTCGATTGTCAAGATGTTCGGGCTTCCAACTGAGATAGTGAGTGACCGAGACACTCGGTTTACGGGGAACTTCTAGACTTGCTTGTTTGTGTTGATGGGATCTGAACTCAAGTTATCAACAGCGAACCATCCTCAGACTGAGAGGATCAACGCTCTTCTTGGAGAGTACCGCTGCACTATGTGACGGCAAGCCAACGCAATTGGCTAGACTTGCTGGATACGGCGCAGTTGTCCTACAACTTGCACTGGTCCTCTGCCAAAGGTTTTAGCCCATTCGAGCTGGAAATGGGCTATCAGCCCCTCACTCCAAATGAGGTGGCCAAGCAGCGGAAGGAAGGATCGTGCCTCGCTGCATACCGGTTTGCTAGGAGTAGGCAGGAGATGGTTGAGGAAGCTCGGGACAGCCTCAACAAAGCTGCCAAGCGTATGAAGAAGTACACTGATTGGAATTAAAGACCGCTGGAGATCCAGGTTGGGGACTTGGTTATGTTGAAACTGACCCCGCAAAGTTGTAAGAAGATCACGAACAAGCGATGGCACAAAGGCTTGTTTCGGCGGTACGATGGTCCCTTTGAGGTCATAAAAAAGGTCGGAGCAGTGGCCTATTGGCTTGCACTGCCGGAGCGGATGAAGATACACCCGACTTTCCATGTTAGCTTCCTGAAGTCTTATCACCACGACAAGGAGCATCCAGATCGCTCCAAGGTGAAGCGGGCTCCCTTGATTGTAGGGAAGGAGCTGGACAAGGAAGTGGAGCGCATTCTGAATCGCAGAACGCTCGGCTTTAGCAAGATTAACCGAAGGACGGAACATCTCGTAAAGTGGAAGAATCAGCCGGAGTTTAAGGCCACTTGGGAGAAGGATGCTATCCTCTGGCAATACAAAGACCTCATCACGGCAGACCACGCAGACAAGTTGATGAGGGCGTCAACCTCTTCTGGTGGGGGAGATGACCCCTAGAGTGGTATCCCGACACCCGCCTACCATGAGCATGCCTTGGGCTGTGGTAGCGAGCAGCGTGCTGGCTGGGCACGTTATCGACTAAGTGTCGAGGCACTGGATTGCGATGCGCATGACTGTTCCAGCAAGGCACTTTGATGGTGCTTGAACATGAGACGGGTTCTCCATCATACTTGTGGTTGCTATGCTAGTACCTGGGAAGCGATGAAGCTCAGAGGCTATCCCCGGGATACATGCTACGGATGCTATGGAGGGCTTGAGCAGCATTCCTTGGAGCAGATGCTGGCCACGGTGGAAGGATCAATCAAGTCTCTGGATCACAACTTGCCTTATTCGGAGCAGCGGGAATCATGGCATGGATCCAATCAATCCATGATTGGGGGAGGCAATCATGGATACGCCTAGGAGCCACTTATGGAAGTCAATCATGCCAGATATGGAAGTTGACCAAGGATCGGGGGATCCAACAGGGCAAGCGGATTCCTAGGAGGAGAATCAGCCCTACTATGAAGCCAGGTGTGCCAGATCGAGAAGCTTGTGAGGATCAAGGATCCAACATGGCAAGAGGAATCTCAAGAGGAGAATATTCCCGACACACATGGAAAGTCTTGATAGAGATTGGTCAACTGCCTTATATAGACTTGTCATTAGGGAAAGTCTGGATTACCTGGCTTATTTGGTTGTTGGGCTTCATCTATAAATGGGCGTGGACTCTCATTTGAGTCACTCACTTCAGAATTCACATTCAGGCAATAGAGAGCACGAGAGAAACACTATGAGGAGAGTGTGAGTGCTGAGCCTATTGTGAGGATCGAGTGGGGAGTGTAAGCAGTGGGTGCTGTGAGGCATATGCTCGATCAGAGTTTTGTAACGTTGGGTTTTTGTAACTTGTTGTGAGATAATACAACATACTTTTTGTCCCAACTCCTACTTGTGTTACTTCGATCGTCTCTAGGCTCCTGAGCCTCGGTTGTGCGGATTTTGTTGGCTAGTCGACAGAGAGTGCTGTGGACGCCTAGCAGTAGCCAGGGTATTCGAGTGGTGTTCGAGTAGCGCCCTTGGCCCTGTGACAGAGGCCAAGATGACAAGATATGTGAAATATTGTGTTGCGAGATTTGCCTCTTGTGTAATAGGCAACAAAAATATTCTTACTACTCTCTATGAAACAGTGAAATATTAACCTAATATTCTGACTTCATAACTAAAGAAATGTAGTATATTACTTAGAAAAGTAATATTTATCTTTGACCAGAATCTTCGAAAACTTCGATCACGTTGATGTATGCTGCTGGCACATGTGGACCTCCTTCAGCATGATTCATTGAATTCGCTTGAGTCCAAATTTCTCGAACCAGCCCATGAAGATCTTCTCTAAACTTCTTGGCCCGTGCTCTCATAATAGGCCCATTTGGAACTCTAACCGGATTGCTTGCACCATACTCTTGATTTGCATCAAAACAGCTCACCGTCCGTGGTTTGGGAGGTGGGCAAATCCTTTATTGTGTCATTTGTGGAGGGTGCGCTTGAAATTCACGTTTCGAATGACTTCGGGGTGATAATTAAGGCTTGGCAACATCAATCGGGCCACTTCCAGCAAAACCTAACATCGAACCGTCCGTAGCTCATGAGAAGGGCGAATCCGTCATTGTGTCTTTTGCGGAGGGTACAATTGCAATTCACATTTTAGATGACCAGGGGGTGATAATTGAGGTTTGGCCATTGTAAAAGGGCCATTTCCAACAACAGTTAACGACGCACCGTTCGTGGCTCAGGGGATGGGCAAATCGGTCATTGCATCATTGGTGGAGGATGCGCTCACAATTCACATTTCGGACGACTTCAGGGTGATAATTGAGGCTTGGTGATCACAATGGGGCCATTTCTGTAAAAGTTAACATGGACCATCAACAGCTTGGAAGAAGGGGAAATCCATCTTATGCAAACCTTGCCCACACCGTGCGAAACTCGATACCAAGTATGATATGAACCTCATCAACTTGTGACGAAACCCGTATTCAACTAAGGTCTCCAAGAAACGTGTCATTGTCAAGCTCCAATGGTGGAACATTGACCCATTACCTATAAAGAGGTAAGAACCTGGGTATAGTGAAGACGTCACAATCAACTATGGAAAGGTTGATTGATAAGTCGGGGTGAATGCCACGGATTACTCCAATAAGTTCATTTAGTTCTTCAAAGAACCAATGAAATAAAATCTCACACTTTATTGATCCATTATCTGAACGAATGAAAAATACAATGTGGCTCTCTTGAGAATTTATGGACTCCTAATAAAAATATAAAAGTTTATAAATATATCCAAAAAAAATATCTTAAGGATATTCTGGGGAAACCACAATATTTCCTAAACGTAATAAAAATATACTCTCTTAATTTATTTAAATTCTAATATACTAGATATATTTAGCAAATATAAGCAAATATTGCTTGGCATCTTGTTGCTCATTTGACTCTTCTTTCCATTGTAGAAGATGTTGACTTCCGTTCGTAAAATCCTTGTCTTGATTCACATCACTGTCATTGTGTCATTTGTAGAGGGTGCACTCACAATTCATGTTTCGGACAACCTGGGAGTGATAATGAAGGCTTGGCAATCGTAATGGGGCCATTTCCGACAATAGTTAACGACGAACTGTACGTGGCTCGGGAGAAGGGAAAATCCTCCATTACATCATTGAATGAGGGTGCACTTGCAAGTCACGCTTTTGATAACTTTGGGGTGATAACTGAGTCTTGGCGATCGCAATGGGGACATTTCTGGCAATAGCACCATCCGTAGCTAAGGAGATGGGCAAATCGGTCGTTGCATCATTGGTAGATGGTGCACTCACAATTCACATTTTGGACGACTTGGGGGTGATAATTGAGGCTTAGCAACGGCAATAGGGCCAATTCCGAAAAAAAGTTAACGTTAGACCGTCCATGGCTCGAGAGAAGGGAAAATCTGTCATTGTGTCATTTGCGGAGGCGCTCTCGCAATTCATGTTTCGGTTGACTTGCAGGTGATAACTAAACTTGGCAATGGCAATGGGGCCATTACCAACAAAGGTTAACGCTGCATCGTCCGTGGATCGAGAGATGGGCAAATCCATCATTGCAATGTTGGCAGAGTGTGCATTCGCAATTCACATTTCGGATGACTTGGGGTGATAATGGAGGGTTGGCGATTGCAATTGGGCCATTTCTGGCAAAAGTTAACATTGGACCGTCCGTGGCTCGCAAGAAGGGGAAATCTGTCATTGTCTCATTTGCGGAGGGTGCACTCACAACTCACGTTTCGAATGAGCTGTGGTGATAGTTGAGGCTTGGTGATCGCAATGGGACCATTTTTGACAAATGCAAAAGCTGCACTGTGGCTCCGAAGAGGGGCAAATCCGTCATTGCATCATTGGCAGAGGTTGCACTCGCAATTTGACATTTCGGACAACTTGGGGGTGATAATGGGGGCTAGCCGATCGCAATTGGGCCATTTCTGACAAAAGCTAATGGCGGACCGTCCATTGCTCGGGGGAAGAGCAAATCCGTCATTGTGTCATTTGTGGAGAGTACACTCGCAATTCACGTTTTGGATGACCTTGGGGTAATAATTCAGGCTTGGAGATCGCAATAGGGACATTTTTAGGAAAAGTTAACATAGGACCGTCCGTGGCTTGGGAGAAGGGCAAATCCATCATTGTCATTTGTGGAGGGTACACTTGCTATTCACTTTTCGGATGACCTGGGGGTGATAATGTAGGTTTGGCAATCGCAATGGGGCCATTTACAACAACAGTTAACGACGCACCATCCATGGCTCGGGGAGATGGGCAAATTCATCACTGGATCATTGGCAGAGAGAGCGCTCGCAATTCATGTTTAGGATGAGTTGGAGGCGATAATTCACACTAGCGGATTGCAATGGAGCCATTTCTGACAACAATTAACGATGCATCGTACGTGGCTCGAGAAATGGGAAAATCTGTCATTACATCACTGGCTGAGTGTGCACTCGCAATTCATGTTTCCGATGACTTGGTGTTGCAAGTGATTGTGGGTAATGCACGTAAGTATATGTATCACAGACAAGTAATACAGAGTGAGTAGAGTATCGCTCCCACGAGGACTCTTCTACTAATCACTAAAATTGGCACAACTAATTCTAAGCCAAGTGAATCGAATAAATTGAGAAACATGCAGGTAATTAAAAAGACAGGAAGTAAACAGATGGAAATCAGTTGATGAAGAACTCTTAAAGTTCACAACTTCACCAATTCTAGTCTTAAGCAAGAATCCCTCTTCCATAACCTAGGGTTCTAGGGTTTCCCCACTTCCATCGTACGCACCTTCCAATGTCATACGAATGTACCTAATCCACTCTATTACCAGGCGATTAATGTTGAAAGGCCAAACTAAACCAACCCTAAATGACTATCTAGGGTGCTCACCATCTTTCGATGCACTCACACAAATAACCTTACCTTCTGGCATAAGCTAACCTAGATTATGCAATTTCTAGCATGGCATTGATTCCCTCTCCCGAGGCTCCTCTTTGTCTCAGGTTCGATCTCGTGGGTGGCCAATCCAAAAGAAAGCATGAAGTACAAAATTATATAAATAACACCTAGGAGGTGTACCTCAATGGAATCATACATATGAAAGAAACAAACTTTACTTAAGACGTTGAAATGGTTCCATTGATCCCCCTAGGAATCTAGGGGTTTAGTTCAACATAATAGAAGGAAATACAAGAGTTGGAAGAGAAGACAACATTACGAAAATCAGAAGAAAAGGGGTAGAAAGAACTCTAGATAGTGAAGCCGAATCTTCTGATCCTGACTTTACAAATTGTTGTTGTGGTCCCTCTTCTCGTATTTCGTAATTGATGCCCTTTTTCCCACTCTTTTCCTCCCTTTTCTTTGTCGGGGATCCACCAATATATATAGAGTATGTGCACTTCCTCCTTTCTTGGTTTAATAAGTGTGGGATAGGAGGTTGTGGGTCCTAGTAATTCGCCTCAGTAGACTGCGGTCTAAGTCTTCTGTGCTATAATCCTTTCAATAGATCGCGGTCCATCCCTTGTTCTGCAAGCAGTTTTTTTTTCTTTCGGCTATAACTTCCTCATTTCAGCTCCGATTCATGATCCGTTTGATGCGTTGGAATCCTAACTTGACATTTTTTATGACATATTATTTGCCATATCTCTCACCCATGGAGTACGATAAATTCCCTCTGAAACTTGCTACATCGAATGAGCCAAGTCTTCATCAACTTTCTGAATATGTTTTTTCCTTCCCTGCACATCAAACAACTCCCAGCAGTATCTAGTCCATTTGCAAAGGTTTAAAAACTATCATTTACAACCATTCAATTCCAATGATTAAAAGTTATGCAATTAGCCTCTAAAGGTATGGGAAGTGGCCTCAAACTTAAGATTCTAGGTTGGGAATAGATAAACAAATCATATAAATCATTATATCAACACACCCCCAAACCTAGACTTTTGCTCGTCCCGAGCAAAAATTGAGATAATGCAATCAAAAGATTTAAACCAAGTTGGTCCCAAAACATTCTCAGAAATGGCCTCTTACCTGTGACACAATCTTCACTTCGAATGCTTATACCTTAAGATGTCAAATTTTCACAATCATTCAGCCCTCACTTGTGCGGTGCTAGTGCAAAACACTCTTAACATAATTCAAGCACCCAATCAATAGCTAAGTTGGTCAAGCAAACAATCAAAAGACTTGAACACTTCCCCAGACATTGCTCTTGACAATTCAGCTCGTTTCTTTAATTGGTGGTGCACGACTCTGAGTGTCATGTCCAAGAGTTAGGCCCGTGAAGTGAGGAATCGATCAATGGCTCTTGTCCTAGTTGGTCCAAGGCATTAGGTTTTGAGATACTCCTTCGGATCTATCCTCGAGCTTTGCCTAGTGGACAATTTCCACTGCAAGCACATGTCAGACCGTATTGCGTATGCTTTTTGCACTAAATTCTGCTCAAGCCCGTATAGCAGTGCTCAGAGCCTTGGCACATCTTTTTCTTAAACTCACAACTATTCATTTCATATGATTTCTTTTTCACTTTTTTCAAAATTCTATTTCTTTCGCTCTTTGCCTTTTATATGATATCTAGGTTCATGTTCTTGTCCATTCTCATGTATGCCATGCAACCAAACAATTTCAAGGGTCATTTTAAGCTATCCATATTACAAGAGTGTTATGAAAATAATAAAATTTGGGCACCTAACAACTTTCTAAAACATATCCGAAGGTCATCGCAATCTCAAATTCAATCATGTTTTGAATTTTCAACCATTAGTAGTCATCATAGAACAAGGATGATAATACCATAGATGTTATATATGCATCCACTTGTTGTTTGTGTTGTTTTTTTGATGAAATATGATTATGTATACTCTTTGTCCATTCTCTAAGTTTATCTGGGCTTTCTCAAGGCTTCCTCAAAATAAAACATGCCAAATAAAATATCAACGGAAAGCTCATCGACTCAGGAATCCAACGCATCAAACCGCGCATGATTTGGAGCTAAAATAAGGAAGTTATGGCCAAACAAAGTAAATTGCAGAGAACAGTTTCAGTGCACTGCGGTATGAACAGTGCTGCACCGCGGTATGAACAGTGCTGCACCACGTGAACTAAGTCAAAATGGTGGGACCCGGGATTTCTTATCCCACACTGACCACAGCAAGTTTAGAGGAGGTAGAAATACCTTATAAATAGATGGGCACACCCACAAACAAAGAAGAAGAGAAGGGTAGTTTTTCATAACAAAGCAAATCCGGACAAAATTTTTGGCAGATTAAAGTTACGAACCCGAGGCGTCAGAACACGGGGCCTGGGTAGAAGAGCTGAGGAATTAAGCTCATAATCACTGTTTGAAAACTCTTCTACCTTTAGCTCCTTTCTCTATATTTTGGTTTCGTAACTTTCAGTTCCGATGAATATGTATTGTAATATAATCATGTCCAGCTAGTTTTACTATTTAGGGTAGTAAGTGGATCTTAGTGTTTATTTCATCCATGTATTGAAGTTCTATTTTCCAGATCTATGAAGGTGTTTTATTTCCCTTATGTTTACTGTATTTCATGCATTTATTGATGTCTGGCCAACTCGATAAATCGATCTACGGGGCGGTGAGAAAACACGAGAGTGAGAATCTCGTAGCCTAAGTAAACATAGCCTAGGAATAATCACACCGAGAGGTAGATTAGTCATTCTAAGAGTTAGAAGAGACGTGTGAAAAGGCTCGAGAGGTAGCCATCACCCTAGGTATCCTGATAAGGTTATGAACATGACATTTGGTTCCTTAATTCTGACTACCTAGAGATAGAGTGGGTTAGGATCACCCTAGGGATACATCCTAGTTACGACGAGAGTCGGATTAGCTGATTTTTGAACCTGTGGATAGGAGAAAAGAACGCTTGACTTGATCCGGTTAATTAAGTTCATGAGGATTGAAATAGACCTAAGTGAACCTGAATCCCTAGAATTGTTTTCTTGTCAAGTTTGTACAAAGCTATTTCCATTTTCTTTAGATTGTCTGCTTCTACTTCTGTTTCTAGCTATTCCTGCATTCTCTCAACTATTGTGTGGTTTGGCTTGGTAGTTTGTTTTCTAAATTCGTGCTCGATAGGCTTTGATCCTTGTGGGAACGATACCCACTTACCGATCGAGTATCACCAAACCAGCTGTTCAAGCTCACACGTTCAAGATTAGACCGGCGATGCTCCAAATGATTCAAACAGCATGCTCGTTTAGCAACGGACCGGATGAGGACCCTCATGCTCATCTGCTATTTTTAATGATTTGTGTGATACTTTTGGACAAAACAGGGTTCCTCAAGATTATATCAAAATGACTTTGTTTCCTTTCTCTCTTAGGGACAAGGCAAGAACATGGCTGAGCTCATTCCCACCAGGATCCCGCAACAGTTGGGACATCATTGGGGAGAAGTTTCTCACAAAGTATTTTCCACCCTCCAAGATGGCTAAGTTGAAGTGTATCACATCATTTAAGCAACATCCAATGGAAACCTTGCCAGAAGCATGGGAGCGCTACAAAGGCGTGTTGCATAATTGTCCACATCATGACCTTCCGATGTGGCCAGTGGTAAACACTTTTTATAATGGAATTTCTGGTGCCTTACAAACTTATATCAATGCTACTGCAAGAGGCACAATGCTTGAGTAGACATCGAAGGAAGCATGCGACCTCATCGAGGCATTAGCAACACATGTGGTGTCGAAGTGAAACATGGCTCAAAGGGGGACAGCCGGAATTCACTCGGTGATGCTCTAACAACCCTTTCAGCCAAGATGGATGCCTTAATGACAACCATGAAGCCACAAGGAGTCGGAGCAACCTCGACAGTCTTCGAAGACTATCCGATGGAAGCCGGCATGAGGAGGCAAATTTTGTGGGAAGCAACCCGAGGAACAACCCATATTCCAACACTTACAATCCGGTTTGGAGAAATCACCCCAACTTTTCATATGCTAACAACTGACCAACTCAACCACCAGGGTTCCAACCGATGTAGAAGATAGCACCAAGTGACACCGACCGGCTTACAAAACTTGAAAATGCTTTTCTTCAGTTTATGGTGGCTGACAAGAACACTAATTCTAGTGTACAATCCAACACTAATAGCATTGTTACTTTGCAGGCACAAATGAAGAACATGGAAACTCAACTAGGACAAATTGATCAAGCCGTTGGAGTTCGAGCACAAGGATCACTTCCGAGCAACACTGAGATATATCCAAGGGGAGGCAGATCCAAGCATGTGAATGCTATCATGCTGAGAAGTGGGAAAAAGGTAGGATTTGATCTCAGCCAGCTAGATGTCGAAGTAGAAGAGAAGAACTCTCCAGTATATGATGAAACTACAAAACATACCACGGTGTCCAAAGAGCCCACAACAGTGGGAAGACATGCAGCATCGCGGTCCACAGATTGCAGCACCGCAGTGCCAAGGTGCCCGATAGTTGAAGCCACAGGGACACAAAGCAGAATAGCAGGCATTGGAGATAGGCACACTGCGGTACCCACCAGCCGCACCGAGGTGCCCCTAGGCCAGAATGACCAGAATGCCACAACCAACTCCCGAGCAGAGAGTAGCAACCCACAGCCATCAAGAATGACCCGAGGAAAGGAAGACAACACCAACAAGCCTACTCAGACATACCCTCCAATACCATATCCACAAAGAGCAAAGCGGGATCAATCTGAGTTTTAATTTCGTAAGTTTCTTGATACATTCCGTAAACTGCACATTAACATCCCTTTTGTAGAAGCATTGGAGCAAATGTCGAGCTATGCCAAGTTCATGAAGGATATCCTTTCACGAAAGAGGAAGCTTGTCGATTACGAGACCATTGCGCTAACAGAAGAGGCAAGTGCAATCCTTCAGAAAAAGCTTCCTCCAAAGCTCAGAGACCTAGGTAGTTTCACAATCCCTTGTTCCATTGGTAAAAGCTTCAAAGGTAAGGCATTATGTGATTTGGGTGCTAACATTAATCTCATGCCTTATACTGTATTCAACGAACTAGGGGTAGGTGAGGTCAAGCCAACTACTATAACACTGCAATTAGTTGATAGATCATTGGTTTATCCCTTAGGAATTGTGGAGGATGTTCTAGTTAAAGTAGAAAAATTCCTATTCCCTGTTGATTTCATTGTTTTGGATTATGATGACGACAAGAACATCCTAATAATTTTGGGTCGCCCATTCTTGGCGACAGGCCGAGCACTAATCAATGTGCAGAAAGGAGAACTGACTATGCGTGTGAACAGTTAGGAAGTAACATTTAATGTTTATAATGCATTGAAACATTCTAGTGAACCTGATAAAGTTCTCTCCATTGATGTATGTGAGTAGCTGACTAGGACAGCCATCCAAGAGATAACATCAGAGGATCCTCTCGAATTGGTTCTAATCGAGAAGTCACCTTCAAATGATCAAGATCTGCAAGTGGTCCTCAAGATAACAGAGCCCTGCCCCTCGCTACCATAGAATGTGTCATATTTCAAACCTTTGGAGGTCAGACCTAATTCTTTAAACCATCCATTCAAGAACAACCAAAACTAGAACTTAAGCCCTTACCAGAACATTTAAGGTATGTTTTCCTTGGCACTTCCTCCACACTTCCTGTTATTGTTGCATCCGATTTAACATTAGTACAGGAAGACAAACTCCTTCAAGTTCTTCGAGCCCACATAAAAGCAATTGGGTGGACAATAGCCGATATCCAGGAATCAACCCCTCGATACGCGTGCACAAAATTTTGCTCAAAGAAAACCACAAGGAGTCTATAGAAGGACAAAGGAGGCTTAATCCTATCATGAAAGAGGTAGTTAAGAAAGAGATTCTGAAATGGCTTGATGCAGGTATAATCTTTCCTATCCCTGACAGTAAATGGGTAAATTCAGTACAGTGTGCGCCTAAGAAAGGCGGAATGACAATCATAGTTAATGAAGGTAATGAGTTGACTCCAACTAGAACTGTGACAAGATGGAGAATATGCATGGATTATCGCAAGTTAAACAAGGCCACACATAAGGATCATTTTCCACTTCCCTTTATTGATGAGATGCTTGACAGACTTGCATGTAGGGAATATTTTTGTTTCTTAGATGGCTATTGAGGATAGAACCAAATTGCTATAGCTCTTGAGGATCAAGAGAAAACCACCTTTGTGTGCCCTTATGGCTCATTTGCATTCAAGCGAATGCCATTCGGGTTGTGTAATGCACCGACCACTTTTCAACGATGCATGATGTCTATATTCTCTGTTTTTACTAAAAAGTGCATAGAAGTTTTTATGGATGATTTTTCGGTGTGTGGCAACTCATTTGATGAATGTTTGGCTAATCTGACTCTTGTCCTTAAAAGATGTGATGAAACTAACCTTATTTTAAATTGGGAAAAATGTCATTTCATGGTAAAAGAAGGAATAGTTTTGGGACATAAAATTTCTAAAAAGGGCATGGAGGTAGATAGGGCCAAGATTGCTTTAATTGAAAAGTTGCCCCCACTAGCAAATGTCAAAGGTGTTAGGAGCTTCCTAGGACATGCCGGTTTCTATAGAAGGTTTATCAAGAACTTTTCCAAAATAGCAAAACCGTTGTGTAACCTCTTAAAAAAAGATCTCCCTTTTGTGTTTGATGAAGATTGCTTGCAAGCTTTTACTGAATTGAAGGCAAGACTTGTTTCTGCACCCATTATAGTTGCCCCTGACTAGTCTTTACCTTTTGAACTAATGTGCGATGCAAGTGATTTTGCAATAGGTGCAGCTCTGCATGAGACTCAAGCCAACTACACAAAACAGAGAAGGAGTTTCTTGCTATAGTTTTTGCCTTTGATAAATTCCAATCATACCATTTTTGCACTAAAGTTATTGTTTTTACTGATCATGCAGCAATCAAGTATCTGATCCAGAAGAAGGATGCAAAACCAAGACTCATCCAATGGGTCATTCTTCTACAAGAGTTTGACCTTGAGATTCGGGACTGAAAGGGATCGGAGAATCAAGTGGCAAATCACTTATCCAGACTTGAGAATAAGGAGTGCATGGAAAAAGTGGTAATTAACGAGTTCTTCCTAGATGAACAAGTTTTTATCTTATCATCTGCTCCTGGGTTTGCTGATATTGTGAATTATTTGGCTTCCTGATACATTCCATCTGAATTTAATGCTCAACTAAGAAAAAGATTTTTGAATGATTGCATGAAATATGTTTGGGATGAGCCATATCTATTTAGAATAGGGCCTGATCATATTTTAAGAAAAGGTGCTCTAGATGATGAGCAGCTTGACATATTAAAAAGTTGTCATGAATCTCCTTACGGAGGTCATTATGGGGTGCACAAAATTGCTTGGAAAATACTAGCATTAGGATTTTATTGGCCAACTATCTTTCATGATGCTTATGCTTACATATCGACTTGTGATAGATGTCAAAGAGTAGGCAATATTTCCAAGCGTCATGATATGCCATTGAATTCATTTCTCAAAGTTGAATTGTTTGATGTTTGGGGAATAGATTTCATGGGGCCATTTCCTTCATCATTTGGTCACCGTAACATATTGCTTGCGGTGGATTATGTTTCCAAATGGGTAGAGGCAATTGCCTCCCCCACATGTGATGCTAATGTTGTTATTAAGTTCTTGCAAAGAAATGTCTTCTCAAGATATGGAGCACTGAGAGCGGTTATTAGTGATGGCAGATCCCACTTCTGCAACAAATAGTTTGACAAGCTCATGGCCAAGTACGGAGTACACCATAAAGTAGTCTTAGCATACCATCCTCAAACCAATGGAGTGGCGGAGGTATCCAACCAGGAAATCAAAAGGATACTCGAAAAGACAATCAACACTTCCCGGAAGGATTGGGTTCACAAGCTTGATGATGCTTTATGGGCATACCGGACAGCATTCAAGACACCCTTAGGCACATCCCCGTACCACTTGGTTTTCGGAAAAGCATGTCACCTCCCGGTGGAGTTGGAGCACAAAGCATATTGGGCAATCAAGGCTCTCAACTTCAACTTGAAAAAGGCCGGTGAGAAATTCTTCAATTACATGAACTTGGTGAGTTTCCCCAACCAGTGTTCGAGAATCACTATATCTATAAGGAAAAGGTGAAAACATGGCATGATCAAAAAATCATTGTAAAAGAGTTCCATCCTGCTCAACTTGTGTTATTATTTAATTCACGATTGAAGTTGTTTCCAGGAAAACTAAAATCAAGATGGTCGAGGCCGTTCCGAGTTAATCAAGTGTTACCATATGGTGTCCTTGAGCTAAAGAATGAAGCGACAAACGAAACATTCAAGGTCAATGTGCAAAGAGTCAAAGGATATTTAGGAGGTCCGATCAATTGAGGCGAGGCCTTGACTCGCTCGGTGGCACTTCTTGGGCGGCGACCCAAGCTTGGTTTATTTACTTCAGCTTTGTTTGTTTGTTTAATTTTCAATTCTATACCTAAGAATAGTCTTCATTTCAAACTAGCATGCATTATCTACTTCCTCACACAAGTGAACACCGGCAAGAAGATGGTGAAGACGAGGAAGTGGAGGCTTCATCGACTAGAAGGCCATTCCATTGACTTTGACACAAGGGGAGCATTTGATAACCCTTTCTCTTCACTTTTCTTAACATTGAGGATAGTTTTTAGCTTAGGTTTGGGGGGATAAAGCATGAAAATTCGTGTCAAAGCTGTTTAGATGGTGCACCACAATTGTTTGCTTGTTTGCATTTGCATTTGCATGACATATAGCTCATAGGGTGTTAGATAATTGCATGTTTAATTCATCTTGCATCTGTTTCAAAAAAAATTGAAAATGGAAAAATGATGATGTTTTTGATGGATAGGAATGCTTGCAAGGTGTTAGTAGGGAACTTGAGTTGATCCTTGTTCTGTGATGACAATTGATGGCTAGTGTGATTGCTTGACTCTAGGTGGAATTGTGACAATTCTTGTGATGATTTTCAGCCCCAAATTAATTGTACGCAAAACTAACATCTCGATCTTAAATCAAGGATAGGAAGTGTCACCTTTGGAAATTCTTCTGCGAAAATGTGTTAGGCTAAAAGTGAGTATATAAGGAAAGATGTGCCAAGATTTTGAGTACCTTTGTTTGGGTTTGAGCCCAAATTGATGCACTAAGTGTGTTGGCAATACGGCCCGGCATGTACTTGTGGGAGACTATCTATTCATCCAATTGGCTCATCAAAAGCGTGTGAGCAAATTACAAAACCAGCGGAGGTGCGGGCCCTTGAAAGTCGTGCACCACCCGAGTAAGGGTTACTAGCTATGTATAAATATGAAAAAAAAAAAAGGAGTAAGAGCAAAAATATGAGATCATGCAGTGAACTAATAGCTGGACACATGTTTGCTTGAGTGTTTCCTTATGATGCACAATAGTGAGGTCAAGACTTAGGGGGCTATGTGTAAGGGATTGCACGACACTGCACGGGTTGAAATGAAATCATGAGGTTCGAATCAATGAAACTCAAGGTTAAGTAAGAAACACGGCCATATCTAAGAACTTTAAGGGAAAGTATTGAAAGTACCGGAAACAAATTATGAGCATTGCTACCAATTGAAGAAGTGAAGATGCATGTTTAACTTTTGAATTCTTGTGCTTAAAGCTTTGCTTGAGGTGGAGCAAAAGTTTAGGCTTGGGGGGTGTGATAATACCATAGATTTTATATATGAACTACACTTTCAGACCTTAATGAGAGCTAAGAACATGCATCCACTTGTTATTTGTGTTGATTTTGATGAAATATGATTATCTGTACTCTTTATCCATCCTCTAAGTTTATCTGGGCTTTTTCAGGACTTCCTCAACATCTATAAGATATCAATGCAAAGCTTGTCGAGTCAGGAATCCAATGCATCAAACCATGCATGATTTGGAGCTAAAATGAGGAAGTTATGGCCAAATGAAGTACACTGTGCAGAACAGTTTCAGTGCACCGCAGTATGAACAGTGCTGCACCGCGTGAACTGAGTCAAAGTGGTGGGACCCGGGATTTCTTATCCCACACTGACCACGGCAAGTTTAGAGGAGGTAGAAATACCTTATAAATAGATGGGCACACCCACAAACAAAGAAGAAGAGAAGGGTAGCTTTTCATAACAAAGTAAACCAGGACAAAATTTTTGGCACATTAAAGTTACGAACCCGAGGCGTCAAAACACGGGCCGTGGGTAGAAGAGCTGAGGAATTAAGCTCATAACAACTGTTTGAAACCTCTTCTACTTTTAGCACCTTTCTCTTTATTTTGGTTTCGTAACTTTCAGTTCCGATGAATATGTATTGTAATATAATCATGTTCGGCTAGTTTTACTGTCTACGGTAGTAAGTGGATCTTAGTGTTTATTTCATCCATGTATTGAAGTTCTATTTTTCGGATCTATGAAGGTGTTTTGTTTCCCTTATGTTTACTGTATTTCATGCATTTATTGATATCTGGCAAACTCGATAAATCGATCAAGGGATGGTGAGGAAACATGAGAGTGAGAATCCCATAGCCTAAGTAAACATAGCCTAGGAATAATTATACTGAGAGGTTGATTAGTCATTCTAAGAGTTAGAAGAGACGTGTGAGAAAGCCCGAGCAGTAGCCACCACCCTAGGTATCCTGATAAGGTTATGAACATGACATTTGGTCCCTTAATTCTAACTACCCAGAGATAGAGTGGGTTAGGATCATCCTAGGGATACATCCTAGTTACGACAAGAGTCGGATTAGGTGATTTTCGAACCCATGATAGGAGAAAAGAACGCTTGACTTGATTCGATTAATTAAGTCCATGAGGATTGAAATAGACCTAAGTGAACCTGAATCCCTAGAATTGTTTTCTTGTCAAGTTCGTATAAAGCTATTTTTGTTTTCTTTAGATTGTCTGCTTCTACTTCTGTTTCTAGCTATTTCTACATTCTCTCAACTATTGTGTGGTTTGGCTCGGTACTTTGTGTTCTAAATTGTGCTTGATAGGCCTTGATCGTCATGGGAATGATACCTGCTCACCGGGTTTACTACTTGCTATTCGTCCTCTTGCGGGTAGATAGCACAACAAAGGACTAACCGGTTTTTCAAAAGATTTTTGATTTTTTTGTACGTAATCTTAAGAGCAAATCACACCATTAAAAGCAAATCACACCATGCTAGAGATACCTATTTTGCATTTACTATCTAAATGCAAATCTAATTCTAAAACATTGATCAGAGTGCATGAGAGAACCAACAATTAAATAGAATCTCCACAAGTAAGGCATATGTTTGCACCCCCAAACCTAAACACAAGATTGTCCTCAATGTTAAACAAGAGTAGGAAAGGAAACTTGCCTTGTTAGTATGGAGCCACATGAAGGTTGAAGCTCATTCTTCGGAGGAATCGTTCCCTTCCCCCTCTTGGGCATCTTCATCACTTGTGGAAGGCGGGGATGGGTACTGTTCCACAAGGATTCCAAGCTTGTCAGCAATTCATTCTTTGTTCCTTGCATGAGTGCTACAAAAATTTTTGCAAGGAATCGAGTCTATTTCTTCTACCTCTTCTCCATTCTTTGCTTGCGCCGTGCTTCTCTCATGATGACTTGTCGTAAGTCACTAGTGTCCTCCTCGGGATTTGCCACGGGTTGTGGATCGTCTTGTGGCTCTTGTTGTGGTGCTGGTGGTGCCACTCTATCCTTTTTCATCATTTGTCAATCGGCACCGGAGCTCATCGACACAACTCCATGATGATCGAGGGGAACCAAAGACTCTGCTTTTTACCCTTAAAGGACAAAGTAATGTTAATAAAAGTAAGTGTGGCAACATCAAATCTCCTATAGGTGAGGATACAGTAAAGTGCAAAAGATCCGAGAACACACAAAGTGCAACCATATTCTAGCCTTATAGTTCAAGTCTTCTCTTTTTATCACAAGGGCTACGTCGGTTCTAGTTTCCCAATTTGTTCCCAGTTTCCCTATGACTTGAAGAATTTCATCTTCACTGAGACCTCTCGTCATTACTCCAAATGAATTACTTCTTTGTGAACCAATAACATCCCTAATGGCCTCAATGGAGAATGGAATACAAGTTTTTCTAAAAAACACCCAACCTGGGTTTTCTTCATGCAAATTAGCATAGAATTCATGAACGATGTTCTTGTAAGCCTGGTTTGGTCGTTTACAAAATGTTTCCCATCCAAGAGCCACCATGTCCCTATGAAAATCTATCATGAGCCTAGCATCATCCCACATAAAAGCCCTTTTTGGGATAGCATTCATGTTCTTAAATTGGTGTTCAAATAATTCCTCACATTCCCTAGAAGCAAATCTATCCGTATTGTAGCCAAGTGATGAAGATGATGATGCATGTGCTCTACTTTTCCTAGGAGCCATGGATATGCAATGAAAAATCAACAAGAGAAGTAAGAAAAGAGTTTGGAGTGATTTCACTTGTTGGGAACTCGAATTCTCGTTCATCTTTAGGCTTCCTTTGGTCGAGATTGGCTTGTTGTTGCTCTTGGATCTCTTGAAATTGAAGGAAGTTGCAACACTTTTCTAGAGAGAGAGAGAGTCGAGATGGGAGAGCTTCTCTCTCTTCAATGGAGGCAAGGAGGCAAGAATAGGGAATGAGTGCTACAAACCTAGCATAAGATGTCTTTAAATACCCAAAATCCCAAGCTTTGGAGACCAAAGTTTGGTTTTTGTGCAGTGAACCGCAGCCTGGAACCTTGGTGGGCGGCCCAACTGCGATGGACAGCGGTCTCCTGAGCCGGATTCAACATGTTTTCTATGGACCGCAGTCTACTAAGATGGTTTGCTAGTCCTTGGTTTTCTGCACTTTGGTCCATATATCCTAAATGCAATAAAAGTTAATCAAAAGGAAATAGTGCTCATAAGCTAAAATACATAAAATAACTAAAGAGGAAATGACAACTTTTTCCAATCTTGGGTTGCCTCCCAAGGAGAGCCACATTTAAAGTCTTTGGCCTGACTTCATGGTGCATCAGTTGTCTGAATATGGATCCTCATGTGTAGAGGAGTCCCTGAGGTAGAGCTTGACCCGTTGTCCATTCACCTTGAACTTGTTCATTGTCTATTCATTCATCAATTCTATCACACCATACGGAAACACTCGTATCACTCGGAAAGGCCCGGACCATCTAGACTTGAGTTTTCCCGGAAAGAGTTTCAATCGAGAGTTATATAAATGGACCAATTGACTGGGTTTAAAATATCTTACCAGTATTCTTTTGTCATGCCACCTCTTAACCCTCTCCTTGTAAATTTTTGAATTCTCGTACGCTTGGAGTCGAAATTCATCGAGTTCATGAAAGTTGAACAAGTCTTTGTTCTCCAACAGCTTGTAGATCAAAATTGAGCTTCTTGAGCGCCCAATATGCTTTATGCTCTAGCTCGAGAGGTAAGTGACACGTCTTCCCGTAGACGAGATGGTACGGCATTGTGCTGATCGAGGTCTTATAGGCCATTCTGTGTGCCCAAAGAGCATCATCAAGTTTGTGAGCCCAATCTTTCCTTGACGTATTCACTGTCTTTTCCAAAATCTTCTTGACATCCTGTTTGACACTTCAGCTTGGCCATTAGTTTGTGAATGATATGCAAAGGTTACACAATGTCTCACTCCGTACTTGGCCAGGAGAGCTTCAAATTGTTTGTTACAGAAGTTAGAACCCTCGTCACTTATTATGGCCCATGGAGTCCCGAACATTGTGAAGATCTGTTTCTTCAAAAACCTCAAGACTACATTAGCATCATTGGTGGGGGAAGCAATGGCTTCTATCCACTTAGAAACATAATCAACTGCTAATAGGATATGCCGATTATTGAAAGATGAAGGAAAAGGACCCATGAAATCAATTCCCCACACTTCAAGCAATTCTACCTCATGTATGTTATTCAAGGGCATCTCATGCCTTTTTGAGATATTACCTGTCCTTTGCCATCGATCACAATGAGCTGCAAAAGTATGAGCATCCTTGAATAGTGTGGACCAATAAAATCCCGCTGGAAGGATCTTTACTACCGTCTTTTGTCCACCGTAGTGTCCACCGTACGACGAGTCATGGCATCCCTTCAAAATTTCTCTTTGTTCTTCTTCGGGAATGCATCGTCTCAACATGTGGTTTGCACATATCCTAAATAGAAATGGCTCGCCCCAAAAATACCTTCGAGCCTTGTATAGAAATTTCTTCTTTTGTTGTGCATTAAACTCAAGAGGAATGTGGTTAGAAATGTGGTTAGAGACCAAATAATTTACAAAATCCGCATACCAAGGAGCAAGGGACATGTATAGCACGAATTCATCAGGAAAAAAATTCATTAATTACCTTCTCTTCTTGGCTTGCTTCATTCTCACGTCTAGAAAGATGATCTGCTACTTAATTCTCGGAACCCTTCTTGTCTCGAATTTCTAAGTCAAATTCTTGGAGAAGTAGCGCCCATCGGACGAGCCTTGGCTTGGCATCCTTCTCTGCAATCAAATATTTGATCGTTGCATGATCTGTAAAAACCACAACTTTAGTTCCAATGAGATATGGTCGAAATTTATCAAAAGTGTTAACTACTGGCAAGAGCTCTTTCCCCGTGGTGGTGTAGTTCACTTGAGCATCATCCAAGGTGTGACTTGCATAATAAATGAGGTGGAAGATTCTCTCTTTCCTTTTGTCCAAGAGCAACACCTATTGCATAGTCACTAGCATCACACATTAGTTCAAATGGTAGAGACCCATCGGGGGAAATTAGAATAGGTGCAGTGACTAACCTCGTCTGTAATTCATTGAAAGCATGCAAACATGTTTCATCAAAGTCAAATGGAACATCTTTTCAAGTAGTTTACAAAGTGGCTTAGCTATTTTTGAAAAATCTTTGATGAACCTTCTATAAAATTCAGCATGTCCCAAAAAACTTTGTACTCCATTGATTGAAGTTGGAGGTGGTAGTTTCTCAATAATCTCTACTTTGGCACAATCCACCTCCATTCCAAGCTTTGAAATCTTGTGACTTAACACAATTCCTTCTTTGACCATAAAATGGCATTTTTCCCAATTAAGAACAAGGTTAGTGTTCTCACAACGCTTCAAAACAAGGTCAAGATTTTCTAAACATTGATCAAATGTTTCACCAAATACAGAAAAATCATCCATGAAGACCTTCAATCAAATCAGAAAATATGGCCATCATGCAACGTTGAAAAGTAGCCGGTGTATTGCATAATCCAAATGGCATACGTCTAAATGCAAAAGTTCCATATGGGCAAGTGAAAGTCATCTTTTCTTGATCACAAGGAGCTATAGCAATCTAATTATATCTAGAATACCCATCACGAAAACAGAAGAATCCCTTACTAGCTAGGCGATCAAGCATTTGATCAATGAAAGGGAGAGGAAAGTGATCCTTACGAGTCACCTTGTTGAGCTTTCCATAGTACATACATACTCTCCATCCGATCACCATCTTTGTGGGAATGAGCTCATTTCGTTCATTTGTTACAACTGTCATCCCACCTTTCTGTGGCACGCATTGGATCGGCTTGCCCATTTGCTATTCGAAATCGGGAAGATAATTTCGGCATCAGGCCACTTGATGATCTCCTTCTTTACCTCCTCTTTCATCACAGGGTTCAGCCTTCCTTGTCCTTCAATTGACTCCGTGTAATTTTCTTCCAAGATGATCTTGTGCATGCATAGGGATGGGCTTATCCTGCAAATGTCAGTGATAGTCCACCGTATAGCCTTTTTTGTGCTCACGAAGAATGCGAAGGAGTTTCTCTTCTTGCACTTTAGTTAAATCAAAAGAAATAATAACTAGAAGAGTAGAAGAAGAACCAAGAAAAACATACTTGAGGTGGCTAGGAAGACATTTCAATTTTAGTTCTGCTGGCTTCTCAATAGAGGGTTTGAGAGTTGATGAAGACAACTCCAAGTGCTCGAAGTGATAGAATTCCTTGGGAATTGAGAGTGATGACTCAAGTGCTTGAATTTTCTTCATTACTTGTACCGTTCTCCTTGTATGATCTCCCTTGCAAAGCTACTTCCAGTGCATCTTTCAGTTGATTCTCCTTGAAAACTTCGCTTGTCACCTCATTTATGATATCAATAGAAAAACACTCATTAGATTCATTCAGAAATTTCATGAATCTATAAACATTAAATGTAACCTCTTGATCATTCACTGTCATGGTGAGTTCTCCTTTTTTGTATATCAATCAGTGCACAACCGGTTGCTAAAAATGGTCTTCCAAGAATGATAGGTATATTGCGATCTTCATCATAATCAAGCACTATAAAGTCAACCGGAAATATGAATTTATCAACTTTAACAAGAACATGTTCGATAATCCCATGAGGATAAGCAAGTGAACGATCAGCTAATTGAAGAATTACCGATGTTGGTTTCACTTCTCCCAAGCCTAATTTCATAAAAACAGAGTATGGCATCAAGTTTATACTAGCACCAAGATCACATAATGCCTTATCCTCAAAGTCCTTTCCAATCATGCAAGGGATAGTGAAACTACCTGGATCCTTCAGCTTTTGAGGTAACTTACGTTGTAGGATCACACTACACTCTTCGGTCAATGCCACTGTTTCATAGTCACCGAGCCTAAGCTTCTTCAAGATGATTTCTTTCATGAATTTGACGTAACCCGGCATCTGCTCCAAAGCTTCAGCAAAAGGAATATTAATATGTAATTTCTTAAAAACTTCTAAGAACTTAAGGAATTGATGTTCAGTTTTCTCCTTTTGTGTGCTTTGTGGAAAGGGAAGAGGTGGATAGGTCCGGATTGGCTTTGATGCATTGCCGTTAGCTCCACTGATCTGAGGCTGGTCAATGTTACTGTCTCGGGGTGCCTTAGGTTGGAGGTGAATGCTTATTCCATCTTGGACTGCAGTCTACTAAGCTCAAATTTTGTTTGGTCCTCTTGGACCGCAGTCTACAGAGAGGTTCTTTTGGTTTGGCTTCTTGGACCGTGGTCGTGGATTGTGGTCTAGCCTCATCTCGTGTGCTCAATAGCTCCTTCCCACTTCTTAAGGTTATGGCTTTGACTTGTTCATTCCCTTGACCACGGGGATTGATCTCCGTATCACTTGGGAGCGCCCCATTAGGTCAGGAGTTGATTGCTTGAGCCAACTGGCCGATCTGAGTCTCCACATTACGTATCTATGATTGCAAGACAACAATTTGATTGGAATGTGATTGAACAACAGCATGTGTCTCTTGTGAAGATTTCTTTAATTGGATAAGAGTGTCCTCTAATCTCGAGAGGCGATCAGGATCCGAAGGTTGTTGCTTCTGAGTTGGTTGAAGTCCCGATGGTGGTTTGGCCCTATTGTTGTTGTTAGCATAGGAGAAGCTGGGATGATTTCTCCAACCCGGATTGTACGTGTTTGAGTACGGATTATTCCTTGGGTTCCCTCCAATGTAGTTGGCTATCTCTTGACATCAGTGGTTCCCTAGCTTTGTCCTCTCCCTTGCTCTTCCATGATGTGACTTCCTTGAATAGCGCATCCATCTTAGTAGAAAGGGCTGTTACGGCATCTATGGTATGTATCCCTGCAAGTCCACGTCTCATTGCCCTTTCGGATGGCCATTGGTAGCTATTTCGTGCCATCTCCTCAGCAATTCATAGGCTTCCTTTGGGGTACTTGTTCATAATCGAACCACCTGTAGTAGCATCAAGAGAAGATTGACAGTTTTCCAATAAACCATTATAAAAAATTTGTACCAATGTCCAAATCTTAATGTTGTGATGAGGGCATGCTCATTGAAGCTCCTTGAACTGCTCCCATGCTTCGTAAAAAGATTTTGACGGCTGTTGCTTTAAGGTCATAATGTCGTTCTTTAGCTTCATCGTTTTGGAAGGTGGAAAATATTGAGCCAAGAACTTCTCGGTGATTGCCTCCCATGTGTCGAGAGTGCATGGTGGGAGTGACAGCGGCCATGATTTCGCCTTGTTCCTCAAAGAAAAGGAGGAGAGACATTCGGATGTACTCGAGGGAGACTCCATTGGATTAGAAAGTGTCACATATCTCTAAGAACTTTGCTATGTGCACATGGGGGTCTTCATTCGGTGCTCCTCCAAAAGAACATGAGGTTTACAAAATTTGAATCACCGATGGTTTGATTTTGAATGTGTGGGCTTGCACCAGTGGCTTGACAATGCTTGATTGATTAAAAAATTGGTGTTGTGCATACTCCTTGATTGTTTTCTGATGTTGCTGCGGTACTACTTCACCTCCTTGCCCGGGCTCCATGGCTTCTTGAGGTTGCCCTTGCTCTCTTAGCCTTCTACAAAGGGTTCGTTCTATTTCCGGATCAAGTTGAAGTAGCCCTCTTTGGTCTCTTCTTTGCATGCAAGACGGAAAATCTCGCCTAAACAGACAACAAGAGAAATGAGTGAAAAAAAAACTAGGTCGAAGAACAATTGCTTGGTCTTAGGTTAGCAAAAAAAGAGTCCCCGGCAACGGCGCCAAAAACTTGTGTGAGTGATTATGGGTAATGTATGCAAGTATACATATCGCAAACAAGTAATACAAACAAGTAATATAGAGTGAGTAGAGTATCGTTCCCGTAAGGACTCTTATACTAATCACTAAAATTGGCACAACTAATTCTAAGCCAAGTCAATCGAATAAGTTGACAAGCATGCAGGTAATTAAAAAGACAGGAAGTGCACAGACAAAAATCAGTTGATGAAGAACTCCTAAGGTTCATAACTTCACCAATTCTAGTCTTAAGCAAGAATCTCTCTTCCATACAATTAATTCTATCATGTTATTAACGTAGGGTTCTAGGGTTTCCCCACTTCCATCGTACGCACCTTCTGATGTCATACGAATGTACCTAAGCAGAAGACACTAATCCACTCTATTCCTAAGCGATTAATGTTGAAAGACCAAACTAAACCAACCCTCAATGGCTATCTAGGGTGCTCACCATCTTCCGATGTGCTCACGCGAATAACCTCACCTTCCGGCACAAGCTAACCTAGATTGTGCAATTTCTAACATGACCATTGATTCCCTCCCCCGAGGCTCCTCTTTGTCAACCCAAAAGAAAGTATGAAGTACGAAATTGCATAAATAACACCTAGGAGGCGTACCTTGACAGAATCATACGTATGAAAGATTTGACTTCACCATCTAGAGTTCTTTCTGACCACAACAACAATTCTTCTCGTATTTCATAATTGATGCCCTTTTCCCACTCTTTTCCGATACAAATCAAGAGCATGGTGCGAGCGATCCGATTAGAGTTCCAAACAGGCCAATTACGAGGGTACGAACCAAGAAGTTTAGAGAAGACCTCAATGGGCTGGTTCGAGAAATTTGGACTCAAGCGAATTCAATGAAGCATGTTGAAGCAAGTTCGTATGTACCAACAACATACATCAACATGATCAAAGTTTTAGAAGATTCCGGTCAAGGATGAATAATTTTGGTCAAAGACAAATATTACTTTTTCTAAGTAATATATTACCTTTCTTTAGTTATTAAGTCAGAATATTAGGGTAATATTCCATTATTTCCTAGAGAGTAATTACAATATTTTTGTTGCCTATTACATAGGAGGCAATCTAGCAACAGAATATGTCATATATCTTGTAATCTTGGCCTATTTATAGGCTGGGGATGAGGATGGACGGATTTTAGACTTCTTTTTTATTCAATACATAATTTCGTGAGGAATTGCTCTTCTTGGTTCTTGAGAAGACTCGTAGAACTTATCAAGGTTTCTTGTGGCATTCTACAACTGGGCTTATCACTTCGATCCTCGGGGTGTGGTGTCCTTTCCAAACTGTAGCTTTGGTTCCTATCTTGCAAGGTAGCGGGTCAGAGCTCGCCTTCAAAAGTTATTCTTTGCAGATCTTTGGGTTCTCATCCATATATTGTTGTCGGGTTTTGCCACGTGTTGGTAAGGTTCGCATCATTTTCCTCCCTTTTCTTTATTGGGGATCCACCACTATATATAGGGTATGTGCACTTCCTCCTTTCTTGATTTAATCAGTGTGGGATAGGAGGTTGTGGGTCCTAGTAATCCGCCTCAGTAGATTGCGGTCTAAGACCGTGGTCTAAGTCTTCTGCGCTGAGATCCTTTTAGTAGACCGCGGCCATCCCCTGTTCTGTGCGCAATTTTCTTTTTTTGGCCATAACTTCCTCATTTTAGCTCCAATTCATGATCCATTTAATGTGTTAGAATCTTGACTCAACAAAGTGTCTGATGAGTATTATTTGCCATATTTTTCACCCATGGAGTATGAGAAATTCCCAAAGAAATTTGGTGCATTGAGCGAGCCAAGTCTTCATCATCTTTCTGTATATGTTCTTTCCTTCCCTGTACATCAAACAACTCCCAGCAGTATCTAGTCCATATGCAAAGGACTGAAAACTATCATTTACAACCATTCCATCCCAATGATGAAAAGTTGTGCAATTAACCTCTAAAGGCATGGGAAGTAGCCTCAAACTTAAGTTCTAGGTCGGGAATGGATAAACAAATCATATAAATCATTATATCAATACTTGGGTGTTTTAACTGAGGCCTAGCGATCGCAATGGGGACATTTCGGGCAAAAGTTAACATTGGACCGTTGTGGTTCGGGAGAAGAGCAAATCCGTCATTGTGTCATTTGCAGAGGGTGCACTTGCAATTCATGATTCAGATGACTTTAGGGTGATAAATGACTTAGCGATCGGAATGGGGCCATTTTAACGGTCAACGCCACACCGTCCGTGGCTCGGAATATGGGCAAATCCATCATTGCATCATTGGTGGAGGGTGCGCTCACAATTCGCATTTCAGACGACTTGGGGGTGACAACTAAGGCTTGGCAATTGCAATGGGGCCAATTCCTGTGAAATTTAACGTCGGACCATCTGTGTCTCAGGAGAAGGGAAAATCTGTCATTGTATCATTTGCGGAAGGTGCACTCCAAATTCACGTTTTGGACGATGTGTGAGTAATAATTGAAGCTTGCCGATTGCAATGGGGCAATTTTTGGCAAAAGTTAACGTCGTATCGTCCATGGCTCAGGAGATGGGCAAATTTGTCATTGCATCATTCACAGAGGGTGCACTTGCAATTCTTGGGGGGATAATTGAGGCTGACGATTGCAATTGGGCCATTTCTAGCAAAAGTTAACATCGAACCATCCGCGGCTCAGGAGAAGTGCAAATTCGTCATTACATCATTGGCAGCGGTGCGCTCGCAATTCAATTTCTGATTTTTTGGAGGTGATAATTGACACTAGCCGATTGCAATGGAGCCATTTCTGACAACAGTTAACGATGCATCATACGAGGCTCAGGAGATGGGAAAATCTACCGTTGCATCATTGGCAGAGTGTGCGCTCGCAATTCACATTTACGATGACTCGGGTGAAAGGGAAATCTATCAATGTGTCATTTGTGGACGATGCACTCGCAATTCATGTTTCGGACATCCTGGGGTGATAATTGAGGCTTGGCTATTGCAATGGGACCATTTTCGACAAAAGCAAAAGCCACACCATCCGTGGCTTGATTGATGGGCAAATCTGTCATTGCATTATTGGTGGAGATGCAGTTGCAATTCACATTTCGAATGACTTGGGAGTGGTAATTGAGGCTTGGCAAATGCAATGGGGTTATTTTCGGCAAAAGTTAATGCTGAGCTGTCCATAACTCGGGAGATGAGAAAATCCGCCATTGCATCATTAGTATAAGGAGCACTTGCAATTCACGTATCAGACGACTTGGGGGTGGTATGATGCAAGCCCTGCCAACACCGTGATGAAACTCGATACAATTATAATATAAACCTGACCAACTCGTAACGAAACCCGTATTCAACTAACATCTCAAGGAAACGTGTCCGTCCCAAGCTCTAAAGGTGGAATCTTGACCCATTATCTATAAAGAGGTAAGAACCTTGGTATAGTGAAGATACCACAATTAACTATGGAAGAGTTAATTGATAAGTCGAGGATGAACGACTGGGAATACTCCGATAACTTCGAATAGTTCTTCAAAGAACTAAAGATAATAAAATCTCACATTTTTTAATAAATAATCTGCTCTTCTAAATTCATCCAAAGGCAAGCACCAACCTTTAAATAGGCCAATGTACAATATTACATCAAAAATTACCTTCCTAACTAGTTCTCATGGGATAGCAAACTAATTAGAAAACAAATCTAAGTGTTATCCCAGAGAAATTACAAAATATTACTAATGTCTTCATAACTAAACAAAGGGGAAGGTAATATATTTTACTTGTCAAAAGAGGAAAGTGATATATGCTAGAGGCTAACTTAAATACATCATTATTGGCTTGTGTTGATCTTGCCCTTGTAGCTACTCTCAACTTCCTTTTCTTGAAAATATTCTTCTTCTTTATATATGGCTGAGATATATTTGTCTCTTGACATTCAACCGAAATACATTTCTTGAAGCACTTGCACTTTCGATGCTCAACTCAATATTTGTCCCTTTTTGAAATATTATGGATAATGTTGCGTCATTCAGTTTGCTCCACTTGCATGCATATCCATATCCTCCATTTCGTCTCACTTGAGCTTCTCGTTATTGGACCTTCAAAGACTTTAATTTCATTCTTGAAGCTCGTACCTTGGATCACATCATTCCTTATGCGAATCTTGCCAACACCGTGATGAAACCCGATGCCAAGTATGATATGAACCTCACCAACTCGTGACAAATCCTGTATTCGACTAAGGTCTCTAGGAAACATCTCAAGCTCTAAAGGTGGAACCTTGACCCATTACCTATAAAGAGGTAAGAACCTTGGTATAGTGAAGACGCTACAATCAACTAAGGAAGGGTTGATTGATAAGTCGAGAATGAATGCCACGGAATACTCCAACAAGTTCGAATAGTTCTTCAAAGAGTTAAAGAGAACAGAATCTCACACTTTGTTAATAAATAATCTGCTCTTCTCCCATCCAAGACTATGCACCAGCCTTTAAATAGGTCAAAGTGCAATATTTATATGAAAATAACCTTCCTAAGTAGTCCTCATTTGATAAGAAACTAATAATAAGGTAAATCTAATAGTTACTCTAAAAAAATGAAATATCGCCTATATCTTCAGAACTAAACAAAGGGAAAAGTAATATATTCTACTTGTCAAAAGAGGAAAGTGATATATTTTGGAAGCTAACTTAAATATATCATAACTAACATGTGCAACTCTTGTCCTTTAAGCTTCTCTTAACTTATTTTCTTGAAAATATTCTTCCTTTTTATATTTGGCTGGGATATATTTCTTCAAAATATTTGTCCTCTTATCAATTAGCCAAAATATATTTCTAAAACACTTGCACCCTTGATGTTTAGTTGAAATATATGGCCTTCATCATTTGTCCTCTTTTGAAATATTATGGATAATGTTGAGTCATTCAGTTTGGTCGCCACTTGTATGCATATCCATATCCTCCATTTCGTCTCACTTGAGCTTCTTGTCATTGGACCTTGAAAGACTTTGATTTCATTCTTCGAGCTCATATCTTAGATCACATCATTTCGCTCCTCCTAAAAAGGATTTGTCCTCAAATCATGACCTACATAAAAAGAAAATGAATCACCAACATTGAATGTAGCACTAACATTATGCTTACCTTGTAGATCTGAGTTGTTGAATCTATCCTTAATGTGCCTGAGTATTTGAGTTCGTCCGTGTTCAAGTTGAAGTCCCTTTGCATTTCTTGATCTGTTAAACTTCTTCCTTTTCAAGTGCCATGAATTATAACCTTCTAGATCAAAAATAAACTTTTTGTCTCACTTCTTGTTAGGATACCTCACATAATGCTTCTTCTTGATCCCAATGTCAACTCCTATAGTATTATCAATATGCTCAACAACTTCAATGTATCTTTGTTCATATAAATCCACACATTCAAACAACGGTAAATTAGCTAAATCGAAAAGATATGAATTAAACCCATATGAAATTTCCAAATATGAAAATTTTTCGATAGAATAATCAAATTTACTAAAAGAAAACTCAATATGAGGAAAATATTCTTCACATGCTTTGATATTAATTTTTGCATAACAAGTCAAAAATAATAATTTGTTTCCAAGTTCTCTCAAATTTTCCAAGTGTAGATAAAGAACATAACTTCTTACTCAAAATGAAAACACTGTGTGACCTTAAAATCATTCCAAAGATCAAATCATCATGTGTGGCATCATCCATTATATGACATTGAATATAGTACCAATATATATTTGATATGTAATGAAAACCACTTACTTAACTTACCAAAGTAGATGATTGTCAGTCTTGGATTGCCTTTTCTTCTTCAACATGATTCTCAATCTCTATAACACTTGCAACAAAATCAATAAAAATAACCTTATCCATGCAAATATTACCGATTTCATATTTACCAAATAACAATTCTTTCCACAAGCATAGTAAACAAATATCGGTTGTTAAAGATGATTGACTAGGCTCTTACTATGATCAATGCCATCAAAGTAGATAAATGCATACAAATTATGGCTCATAAGTCTCATAAAAGTACTAGGCCTATTAATCATTCCAAGAGATATAAATAACATCTTATACAAATCACATGGTGTTTTGCATTCAATTTTTAACTCATGATTTTCTCTCACCCTAGCATGATGGAATTTACCTTTAAGATCAATCGTTGGAATCATATATGCATTGTTCAATCCAACTAACATAATATTCATATCAGAAATAGGATTGGAACACATTACCATGATGATGTTGATGGACTGAAACTCAGCAAATCTTCTTCATGCTTTGATCCTCTTGTCTAACTTGAAGCTCCTTCATTTCCTTATGATTGCTCCTATAAGTTGGCCGGTGTAAAAATAATCCTTCAGTTATTCCCTTGAATTCCTACAAATAAAGAATGATGTTGCTCGACAAGAATCAAGCAAGACAATTAGTAAATAAAACCGACTCCTTAATCGTAAGGGGCTAAAGTAAAATTAAAGAGCTCTCAATCTCACGGTCTTTTTCCTCTCTTGCACTCACCAATGAAACACCACTCTTATTTTCTCTCTCCTCAATTTCTTTTCTCTCATTTTCTTTTTCCACAACCTCAATATTTTTCTCATTTTCATTACTCTCTGTTGCTTGACAATCATTGATACTAATTTTATTACACTCTTTCTTTTGCTCACTCTCAATTTTTTCATCACACTTTCTTTCTTGATAATTCTTTTGATTCTCATTAGTTTGTTTAATACTCACCAACTTGTTTGACTTCTTGAGTGGACCTCAACTTACTGAGACGTTGATCTTGAAGAACTTGTTGCAGCCATGCTTAAGCTCCATTCATCCATGTTTCTTTGCTCCAACAATCGTTCAACTTTCATTTCATGGAGCAACATATCATTGAGCTCCTCGTGGTAATGCGTCCCCACAACATCAATAATCTCACAATTTAGTCCACTTACAAACCTATCCATGGGGGCTTCAATATTCTCCTCTACATTAGCTCGGCTTATTGCAACCTCCATCCCTTTGTAATATTCAATTTTGATCCATGAGTGAGATGCTGCAATTTATTGTTTAATTCCCGACGATGCAAACCTCGCCAACAGCGTGATGAAACCTGATATCAAGTATAACATGAACCTCACCAACTTGTGACAAAACACATATTCAACTAAGATCTCCAGGAAACGTGTCCTTCTCAAGCTCTATAGGTGGAATCTTGGCTCATTACCTATAAAGAGGCAAGAACCTTGGTATAGTGGAGATGCCACAATGAACTATGGAAAGGTTGATTGATAAATTGGGGATGAACGCCATGGAATACTCCAATAAGTTCAAATAGTTCTTCAAAGAACTAAAGAGAATAAAAATCTCACACTTTATTAATGAATAATCCGCTCCTTTCTCCTTCAAATTCGTGCAAAGGCAACAACTAGCCTTTAAATAGGCTAAAGTGCAATATTATATATATATATATAAAAGTCTTTCTAAATGGTTCTCAAGGGATATGAAACTAATTAGAAGGTAAATCTAAGTGTTACCCCAAAAAAGTTATAAAATATTACTAATATCTTTAGAACTAAGTAAAGGGGAAGGTAATATATTTTACTTGTTAAAAGAGGAAAGTGAGATATTCTAGAAGCTAACTTAAATAGATCATCATTGACTTGTGCTGCTTTTACCTTGTAGCTACTCTCAACTTCCTTTCTTGAAAATATTCTTCCTCTTTATATCATGTTTAGATATATTTCTTCAAAATACTTTTTCTGTTGACATTCAGCTGAAATATATTAGTGGAAGCACTTTCACTCTTGATATTCAACTAAAATATGTGGCCTGCATTAGTTATCCCATTTTGAAATATCATGGATAATGTTGAGTCATTCAGCTTGCTCATCATTTGTATGCATATCCATGTCTGCTTCTTCGTCGTGCACGAGCTTCTCATCATCGTACCATGAAATATTTTGATTGCACTCTTCCAGCTCGTATCCTGGATCACATCATTCCCCTCTTTTTGAAAAGGATTTGTCCTCAAAATCTTACCCTGTGTTAAATAAAGATAAATTACAAACTTGGAAAGTATCATTGTTTTTATATTCACCTTACTATTCATCATTAGTGATCCGCTCAAGAACTCGAAATAGTCCATCTCCATGAGGATATCGCTTTGAATGCCTTTGAATATGAATCCTCTTCTTCCTCATGTGCAATGAATTGCAACCACCCAAATCAAAAACAAAATTCTTGCTAGCAATATTGAGGTGCATGACTTTCACATTATTTGACTTAGCAAATTCACCTTTCATCATTCCACCTAAGTGAGCACATCCACTTGAAGGTAAAGATGTTAAATCCATAAGAATCAATAAATTAAAGCCATATACTTACTTTGAATGGGAAAACTTAGTGGTAGAAGGAATGACACTAGAATGAGCAACCTCAGCATTGGGAAAACAATATTCCCATGCTTTAAAATCAATTTTTGCATAGCAATTCAAAAGCAATAATTTGTTTCCATGTTCTCTCATATATACAACATATATTCTCACAATCTCTTTAAAGAAGAAATCATCATGTGTGATATCATCGATTATATAGCAAGGAACAAAGTACCAATGTAAATTAGTTATGCAATGAAATATATTTACCTAACTTACGAAAGAAGATGATTGCCAGTCTTGCATTGAACTTTCCTTTTCAGCGTGATTATCAATCTCTAAACTACTCACTATAGCATCATGAAACACAACATTATCCATGCAAGGAGTACAGATTTCAAGTATATCAAATAATGATTCTTTCCTTAAGGCCTCTAAAATAAGTGTTGGATGTTCAACATGACCGTGTAGACTCTTACTATAATGAATATTATCAAAGTAGATAAAAGCATACAAATTATGGCTCACAGGTCTCATGAGAGTATTAGGCCTATTAATCATTCCAAAAGATATAAACAACATCTTATATAAATCACATGGTGTTCTGCATTCGATGTTTAACTCATGATTTTCTCTCATCTAATATGCTGGAATTGTTTCACAAGATCAGTTTTTAAATCACATATCCACCATGCAATCCATCTAACATGTTATCTAAATAAAGAACAGGATTATGGCACATTACCTTGATGTTATTGACAAATCTAAAATTAGTAAATCTTCTCCATGTTTGATCCTCATGCCCGATCAACATCAAGACAATAAAGGGACTCATGTACTAGCTTGTAGGTATACCACTAACTCATTGGGCTGTAGTTGAATATCCTTCATCTCCTTATGATTACTTGCAATGACTAGTTGGTTTGGACTTGATCCTTGATGCACTCCCTTGAATTCCTACAAACAAGAAATAATATTGCTCGGCGAGAATCCGATAAGATTGTTAGTAAATAAAACTGGCTTCTTAATATAAGGGACTGATATAAAATTAAAGAGCTCTCAATCTCACGGTCTTTTTCCTTTCTTGCACTCACCCATGAAACATTACTCTTATTTTCTCTCTTCTCAATTTCTTTTCTCTTGTTTTCTTTTTCCACAACTTCAATCTCTTTCTTTTTTTTACTACTCTCTGTTTCTTGACAATCACACTCTTTCTTTTGCTCACTGTCAATTTTTTTATCTCACTTTCTTTCTTGATCATTCTTTTGATTCTCACGAGTTTGTGTGATACTCACAACTCGTTCATCATCCTTGGAGGGCTTAGAACTAGATGATGGCACTTTGTGTTTTTTATGGACTGACCTCCATGAGCTTGTAGCAGCCATGCCTGAAGACCATTGATCTATGTTTCTTTGCTTCAACCGTCGTTCAACTTTCTTGGCATGGAGCAACATATCTTTGAACTCTTCATAATAATGCATTGACATTTCATTGGCAATTTCACAATTTAATCCATGTAAGAACCTGTCCATGGTGGCTTCTATGTCCTCCTCTATGTTCGCTTGGATCATTCCAATCTCCATTTCTTTGTACGTGATATTCGAGAACGCTCTTCAATCCTTGAGTGAGATGCTGGAATTTGTTTTGCCATTACCGGCGATTGGAACTTGGAAGGAATTGCCGCCTCATCATTGACTTCATCTCTCCCCATTCCATCTCTTACTTGTAACAAGTTGATCCCACCAAATAATAGCATAGTCGAAGAATTGAAATGAAGCAAGTTGTACCTTTTTCCTTTCAGAGTAGATATGATGTTTGAAGACCATCTCCATTCCTTTCTAATACCAGGAATAAGAATCGAAACAATGAAAGATGAAAAGGGATTAGATGGAAGAACAACAAGTGGATAAAAGGTCACCACGAAGCTTCAATTCTCAAAGAGATACAGAGTTCACCACCCTAAAGAATTGAAAGTATGGATACAGACCCAAATGTACTCACCACTCTCAGATGGAATCCAAGAGATACAAAGACAAAGAGAGAAAAGTCGAAGAGTTCTATGGTTACAATATTTAAGTCTACCCAAAATGAGAAGAAAACTCCCAAGATAAATGATAAGTGCATGAAACAGCCCTCCATGCATAGGTTGGATGAATTTTGGGTTATGACTAACACCAATCTTCATTAATTGCTCTTTCCTTGCCAAGGAGATTAGCTGGCACCAACTGAACTGGCTCAACAACCCTCCAATTTCCATAATTGCTTGTTTGAAAAAAATTTGCATGAACTCCGGTGTCAATCTCCCCGAGTTGAAAAAGACTTGTCCCCAAGTCCTCATTTATTCCATGATAGGGACTCAAATTAGCCATATTGAATGTTGGAGATACTCCATAACCTTCTGGCAGCTCGATCTCATAAGCATTCCTTCCAATTCACTTGAGCACCTTGAATGGACCATCGACCTTTGGTTTCAACTTTCCAAATTTGCCTTGCGGAAACCTCTCCTTTTCATATGGATCCAGACCAAATTGCCAACATTAAACTCTACTTGCTTCCTACTTTTGTTGGCCGCTTGCATATAGTTGTTATTTTGTCGATCAATAGTCGCCTTGACACTCTCATGCAGTTTCTGAATTTGTTTTGCTCTCTCATCAACATCTCCATTGAATTACTTTGTGGTGGGGTGAGGAACTAAATCCAAAGGGCCACAAGGATTAGCACCATAAACAACTTCAAAAGGACTCTTACCAATGTTGTGGTGCATGAAACGATTGTAGGCAAACTCCAATTGAGGAAGAATGAGGTCCCATTGCTTGATGTTTTTGCCCACATAGCATCTGAGCAGGTTTCCCAAACTTTGATTGGTAACCTTCATTTGCCCATCAGTTTGTTGATGATGAGAGCTGCTATAATTCAATGATGTGTCCAGCTTCCTCCATAATGTCCTCCAAAAATGGCCAACAAACTTTGAATGACGATCAGACACCATTGTTCTCGGAATTCCATGCAATCTCAAAATCCCCTTGAAGTATAAGTCAACAATATGTGATGCATCATTTGTCTAGTTGCAAGGAACAAAATGAGACATCTTGGAGAATCTATCGACAACAGCCATAATAGAGTCTTTGTTCCTTTGAGTTCGAGGCAGCCCCGTAACAAAGTCATGGCTCACATCCTCCCATGGAGCATTAGGAACTGGAAGTGAAGTATATAATCTCGAATTTTGACTTCTTGTTTTAGCCAGGTGACAAGTTTGGCACCACTTCACAAATTTCTCCACATCCTTGTACATCTTTGGCCAATAGAAATTAGATCGAACAAGAGCAAGAGTTTTGTCTCGGCCAAAATGTCCTCCCAAGACACCGCCATGAGCTTCAGCCAGAATTACTTGTCTCAAGGAACAACATGGAACACATAATGCATTAGCACAAAAAAGGAAGCCATCAAGGATAGAGTATTGCTGAAAAGAATCTAACTTGCAATTTTGCCATATTGAGTTGAAATCCACATCATTATCTAAAGCTCCTTGAAGACCTCAAATCCAACCACTTTCACCTCCATGGTTGATAATAAGGTATGCTTTTAGCTCAATGCATCTGCAACAACATTTTGAACACCATACTTGTGCTTGATAGTAAAGCTGTAGGATTGCAAGAACTCTACGCAAGCAGCATGTCTCTTGTATAGCTTGTGCTGTTGATTAATAAATTTCAATGCCTCATGATCTGAGTATAAGACCAATGGATTGGCTAGGAGATATTGACTCCAGTGGAGTAAACCTTTATAAATGGCATAGAACTCCTTATCATAGGTAGAATACCTCCTTCTTGCATCATTCAACTTCTCACTGAAGAAGGCAATAGGCTTTCCTTCTTGGCTCAAAATAGCTCCAATGCGCACATTAGAGGCATCGCATTGAACCTCAAATACCTTGTTAAAATTTTGTAGAACAAGGATGGGAGCTTCAACTACCTTTTTCTTTGGTAGCTCAAAAGCTACATCAGCCTGAGAAGTCCACTTGAACTTATCACCCTTCAAGCACTCGGTGATTGGAGCAACGATAGAGTTGAATCCCTTGATGAACCTTCAATAAAATGAAGCTAAACCATGGAAACTCCTCACATCATGCAATGAAGCGTGCGTTAGCCAGTTAAGTATAGCCTCCACCTTGGATCCATATTGATTCCCTCTTTTGATACAACATACCCCAAAAACACCACATTAGGAGCAAAGAAATCACACTTCTTTAGATTAACATCCAACTTTTGTGGCCTCAAAATAAGGAAGATCTCCTTAAGTGAAGCACATGCTCCTCCTCATTCTTGTTGTACACCAAAATGTCGTCAAAATATACCGCAACAAATGATCCAATGCATGGCTTAAGAATGTGGTTTATAAACCTCTTGAAAGTGCTAGGAGCATTGGACAACCCAAACGGCATAACCAACCATTCATATAGGCCATCTCGAGTTTTAAAGGTTGTTTTCCATTCATCTCCAGACCTCATTCTTATTTGATGATACCACTCCTCAAATCAATTTTGGAGAAAATAGAAGTGCCACATAATTGAACAAGTAAATCATCTATACTGGGGATGGGAAAATGGTACTCGATAGTAATCTTGTTTATGGCCCGACTGTCCATGCACAATCTCCACAATCCATCCTTCTTTGGCACCAATAAAGCTGGTACCGCACATGGACTCATACTCTCCCGAATCATACCTTGTTAACCAATTCTTCTACTTGTCGCTAGAGCTCTTCATGCTCTTTTGGGCTCATTCTATCTGCTGATTTGTTAGGACAAATAGCCCCGGGCACAAGGTCGATTCGATGTTGAATGTCCCTCAAAGGAGGAAGCCCATGTGGAATTTCTTCAAGCATAACATCTTGGAACTCCTCTAGAATTGGCTTCATAATGGATGGTGGTTCCTTGGATTGCTGATTCTCCTCCACTACTACAAGAGCCAAAACATCATGACCCTTCTTCAATTCATCCTTGCATTCACAATATGACATGAAAGTGCTCACTTCCTTCTTTGGAGGACTGAGTTCGGAAGGTGGCAATGGCACCAATACAATCTTCTTCTCATTGATCTTCAAAGAGAAAGTATGTTTGTAGCCATCATACAATACTCTTATGTTTGTAGCCATCATACAATACTCTTCTATCATATTGCCACGACCTTCATAACAACAAGTGACAAGCATCCATAGGTGCAAAATCACACCATACTTCATCTTTATAGTTCTTGCCAATAGAGAAAGCAACCAAACATATTTTTGTTACCTTAATTTCATTCCCCTTTTGCAGCCAACACAATTGGTAAGGGCTTGGATGAGGGATGGTCTCCAACTTGAGCTTCTGCACCATCTCTAATGAGACCACATTCTCGAAACTTCCACTATCAATGATAAACAAGCAAACCTTGCCATGGGTAGTACATCTTGTGTGAAATACGTTCTTTCTCACCCAACTATCATCCTCAGCCATAGATGACACTTTCAAGCTATGTTGGACCACAATAGACGCACCATGATCTGCGTAAGTTACTTCTTCTTCATCAAGTGTTGCCTGATCATTTGCTTCATTCTCCTCATCATCAGCATAATCTTCTACAAGTGTAAAAATTCTTCTGTTCAGACAATCTGAAGCAATATCCCCAAAATCATGACACTTGAAGCATTTCCTTACATTGGATGAAGAAGAGCTCAGCTTTTGCTTGCCACCAGAAGTCCCTTCACTCTTCTCTTGCTCCTTTGGAACCATTTTGATTTAGGGAGTAGGCTTTGCATTTGCTGCCTTCACATAGCCATCTTTCGAGACATGCCTCGAAGCCTTCTCGAATTTCAGCTGTTTTTCTGCCTTCAAGGCAAGCTTGCTCACATCATTTAGCAACCAATAGGGTTGGAGTTGAACCACCTTGGCAATCTCATACTTCAAACCACCAAGGTATCTTGCAATAGTTTGCTCCTCCGGTTCTGTCAACTCACCCTTTAGCATGAGATTATCAAATTCAGCTGTGTACTCTTCCACACTAAGATCTTTTTGCTTGAAATCATGGATCTTCAAAAATATCTCTTGCCAATAATTATCTGGAAAGCACTTCCTCTTCAGCCCTCTTTTCATTTTTTTCCCAATCAACAATCTTACTCTTCCCTTCATGTTCCCTTTGCTTCTTCAAGTTCTCCCACAAAAAAGAAGCATTCCTTCTAACTTTGAGTGCTACTTGCTTCACCTTGTTATGTTCTGGAGGTTCAAGGAATTCGAATATCCTTTCTACCGTATTCAGCCAATCAACAAAATCATCAACATTCATTTTACCTTCAAATACAGGAATATCGAGCCTTGGGTTATATTTGCTCTGCCACCCATCTCGATCATCCACTCTTGCACGAAATCTTTTCAGCTCTCTCTGGTGCGAAGGAGTGCTTTCTTATTCAGAATCTTGAGCATTATGAGATTGCCTATCATCTACTCTTCTTAGTGGTTCAATGATCTCATCTTTCTCCTGAAGACTTATTGCAATTGCTGGAGCTGCGACCTTAGGGATTCAACATCATCTTGAAGTCCTCGATCTTCAGCAACATTGTTCCCGCTCTGCCTTGCCATGGTCCCTAGCCTTAAGCTCTGATACCAAACTAATACCGGGAACAAGAATCGAAACAATGAAAGATGAAAAGGGATCAGGTGGAAGAATAACAAGTGGATAAAAAGGTCACCACCAAGCTTGAATTCTCAAAGGGATACAGAGTTAATCATCGTAAAGAATTGAAAGCACGGATACAGACCCAAATGTGACTCACCACTCTCAGATGGAATCAAAGAGATACAGAGACAAAGAGAGAAAACTCAAAGAGTTCTATGGTGACAATATTCAAGTCTACCCAAAATGAGAAGAAAACTCCCAAGATAAATGATAGGTGCATGCAACAATCCTCCATGCATAGGTTGGACGAATTTTGGGTTATGGCCGGCACCAATCTTCATCAATTGCTCTTTCCTTGCCAAGGAGATTAGCTGGCACCAATTGAACTGGCTCAACAGCCCACGAATTTCCATAAATGCTTGTTTGAAAAAAACTTTGCTTGAACTCTGGTGTCACTATCTCCCACAAAATAGAAGCTTCGGGGTCGTTTTGACCTTGGAAATTTGGAAGCTTCACTTTTGTGTCGCCCAGATCGTTGTTACTCCTTGGTTTTCTAGATTCTTTATCTTCATATGGAAGCTGAAGTCTTTTTCTTTTTGCTTCATCCTCAATTTGATCTATCTTCTTGTAGATTTGTTTGAATTCAGCTCTCACCATCCTCCCTATTTCGTGTACAAATGCTTGTAGTTGTACATCTTCGAATGAGCTTTCCTCTTGATAGTGTGACATGATGAGAATCTACAAAAGATATTAGGACCTCACCAGCACTCCTTCACACGTTTCCCTCTTGAATAAGTTCACATAATTCCACTCGTGTTTTCACACAAAACAACTTTTACCCTCCAATTAGCTCACCACTCTACCTTTTTCCACTGTATATCCTCTTTTAGTTCTTTTTGAACTAAGCAAACTATAATCAGAATGTCCCGCAACAATCCACCATGACTTCACTAAGATTTGAAAGGAGAATGTAGGGTCGGGTTCCAAAGTAACGAAAATCAAGAGACATAAGGGGATTCGGACTAGAGAATAATAGATCAATTGAAAAGAAACAACTTTGAGTACGAAAGATGCTGATAGCTCTATAAATGAACAAATAATTCTGGAACTTGCTCAATATCTCTTTTTTTTTGCGTTTCTTTTTGCTTTCTTCCTTACTTTTTTTTAACTTTTTCTGAAGAAGATAATAGAAAAGAAAGAAGATAAAGAAAAACAATGAAGATGAAAGAAAACAAGATAAACTAAAGGATAGATAGAACCTGACTTAGAACATTAGCTCTGATACTATATGATGTGAACCTCGCCAATACCATAATGAAACCCAATACCAGGTATGATATGAACCTCACCAACTCGTGAAAAAACTCGTATTCAACTGAGGTCTCCAGGAAACGTGTCCTTCTCAAGCTCTAAAGGTGGAACCTTGACCCATTACCTATGAAGAGGTAAGAACCTTGGTATAGTGAAGATGCCACAATCAACTATGGAAAGGTTGATTGATAAGTCAGGAATGAATGCCACGGAATACTCCAATAAGTTTGAATAGTTGTTCAAAGAACAAAAGAGAATGAAAATTTGCTACTTTATTAATGAATAATCTACTCTCTTCTCCTTCAAATTCGTCCAAAGGCAAGCACCAGCCTTTAAATAGGCTAAAGTGCAATATTATATAAAAAGTAGCCTTCCTAAATGGTTCTCATGGGATAGGAAACTAATTAGAAAGTAAATCTAAGTGTTACCCCAAAGAAATTATAAAATATTACCAATATCTTCGAATTAAGTAAAGGGGAAGGTAGTATATTCTACTTGTTAAAATAGAAAAGTGATATATTTTAAAAGCTAACTTAAATACATCATCATTGACTTGTGTTGCTCTTGCCCTTGTAGCTACTTTCAACTTCCTTTCTTGAAAATATTCTTTGTCTTTATATCTTGTTGAGATATATTTCTTCAAAATACTTTTCCTCTTGACATTCAGCTGAACTATATTGCTGGAAGCACTTTCACTCTTGATATTCAGCTAAAATATGTGGCCTCCATTATTTATCCCATTTTGAAATATCATGGATAATATTGAGTCATTTAGCTTGCTCATCACTTGTATGTATATGCATGTCGATTTCTTCATCGTGCATGAGTTTCTCATCATCATACCATGAAATATTTTGATTGCAGTCTTCCAGCTCGTACCCTGGATCACATCACTAGGCAATAGGAACTTAGAAGGAAGCATCGATCCATTATTGACTTCATCTAGTTCCATGTCTCAACAGTTCGCTCTCCATTCTGTCTCTTACTTGTAATAAGTCGATCCCACCAAATAGCAGCACAGTCAGAGAATTGAAAAGAAGCAAGTTGTACCTTTTTTCCTTTTGGAGCAATTGTGATGATTGAAAACCATCTCCAGTCTTTCCTCCCACAAAAGATAAGCTTTGGGATTATTTTTGCCTCGGAAAGTTGGAAAATTCACTTTTCTATCACTCAGATCATTGTTCCGCCTTGGTCCTCTCGATTCTTTATCTTCATATGGAAGTTGAAATCTTTTTCTTTTTACTTTATCTTCAATTCGATCTATCTTCTTATGGATTTGTTTGAACTCAGCTCTCACCATTCTTCCTACTTCGTGTACAAATGCTTGTAGTTGTACATCTTCGGATGAGCTTTCCTCTTGATAGTGTGACATGATGAGAATCTAAAAAAGATATCGGGACCTCACAAACACTCCCTCACCTGTTTCACTCAAGAATGGATTCACTCATTTTTGCTCGTGTTTGCACTCAAATGGCTTTTACCCTCTAATAATCTCACCCCTCTTGCCTTTTTCCACTCGTATATCCTCTTTTGGTTCTTTTTCAACTAAACAAACTATAAAAAGAATGTCCCGCAACAATCCACCACGACTTCACCATTATTTGAAAGGGTAGGGTCGGGTTCCAAACTACCAAAAATCAAGAGCAATAAGGGGGTTACGGACTAGAGAATGATAGTTCAATTGAAAACAAACAACTTTGAGTACGAAAATGTAGATAGCTTTATGAATGGACAAATAATTCTTGAACTTGCTCAATATCTCATTTTTTGATTGATTTTTTTGCCTTTCTTTTTGCTTATACCTTTTTTCCTTTCCTTTTTTTTTTACTTTTTTTAATTTGCAACTTTTTTTTTCTTTTTTTACTTTTTTTACCACTTTTTTGGTTTTTTTTTTGAAGAAGATAATAGAAAAGAAAGAAGACAAAGAAACCAATGAAGATGAAAGAAAACAAAGATAAACTTAAGGATAGATAGAACCTGACATAGAACGTTGGCTCTGATACCAAATGATGCGAACCTTGCCAACACCGTGATGAAACGCGATACCATGTATGATATGAACCTCACTAACTCGTGACGAAACTCGTATTTGACTAAGGTCTCCAGGAAACGTGTCATTCTCAAGCTCTAAAGGTGGAATCTTGGCCCATCACTTATAAAGAGGTGAGAATATTGGTGTAGTGAAGATGTCATAATCAACTATGGAATGGTTGATTGATAAGTCAGGATGAACGTCACGAAATACTCCGATAGGTTCGAATATGCACCAACCTTTCAATAGGTCAAAGTGCAATATTTACATGAAAATAACCTTCCTAAGCAGTCCTCATGTGATAGGAAACTAGTAATAAGGTAAATCTAATAGTTACTCTATAAGAAATTAGGAAAAATTGTCTATATTTTCAGAACTAAGTAAAGCAAAGGTAATATATTCTACTTGTAAAAAAAAGTGATATATTTTGGAAGCCAACTTAAATATATCATAACTAACATGTGCAGCTCTTGGCTGAGATATATTTCTTCAAAATACTTGTCATCTTCTCAATCAGCCGAAACATATTTCTTGAAGCACTCTTGATGTGTAGCTAAAATATACGACCTTCATCATTTGTCCTTTGTTAAAATATTATGGATAATAATGAGTCATTTAGCCTGCTCGTCACTTGTATGCATATCCATGTCCTTCATTTCATCTCAATTGAGCTTCTTGTCATCGAACCTTGAAAGACTTTGATTTCATTTTTCGAGTTCGTATCTTGGATCACATCAATTCCCTTCCTCTTGAAAAGGATTTGTCATCAAATCATGACCTACATAAAATGAAAATAGATCACCAATAATGAATGTAACACTAACATTATGCTTACCTTGTAGATCTGACTTGTTGAATTTAACATTAATGTGGTTAAGTATTTCAGTTCGTCCATCTTTAGATTGAAGTCCCTTTGCATTTCTTGATCTCTTCAACCTCTTCCTTTTCAAGTGCCATGAATTATAACCTCCCGGATCAAAAATAAACTTTTTGTCTCGCCACTTATTAGGATACTTTACATAATGCTTCTTCTTGATCCCAATGTCAACTCCTATAGTATTATCAATATGCTCAACAACTTCAATGCATCTTTGTTCCTATAAATGCACACACTCAAACAAAGGTAAATTAGCTAATTCAAAAAGATATGAATTAAACCCATATGAAATTTCCAAATATGAAAATTTTCTTATAGAATAATCATATTTATTAAAAGAAAACTCAATATGTGGGTGACAAGTTGTAGAGTATAATAACTTGGTGCCTAGCCTTTCCCATAATGTCATTCAAAAGTAGCTTAAGAACTTTGCATCTCTATCCAAAACAATGCTTTTAGGCATGCCATGCAATCTAACAATCTCCTTGAAAAATAAATCAGCTATATGAGATGCATCATTAGTCTTTTGACATGTAAGGAAATGTGTCATTTTAGAGAATGTATCAACCACCACAAAGATTGAGTCTCTCCCCCTCTTAGACCTAGGTAATCCTAAAACGAAGTCCATGGAAATGTCAACCCAAGGCTCACTAGGAATAGGCAATGGGGTATATAATCCATGTGGTTGTAACTTAGATTTAGCTTGTCTATATATAATGCACTTTTCACAAATCCTCTCAACATCCTATTTCATATGAGGCCAAAAAACATGATCATGCAACATAGCCAATGTTTTAGCTACCCCAAAATGACCTATCAAACCACCACCATGTGCTTCCCTAACGAGTAACTCATGCAAAGTAGAATGGGGAATGCAAAGTTTATTTTATCAAAATAGAAACCCATCGACAAGTAATATTTCTCATAAAACCTTTTGGTGCTGTAATAACTCAATATTTAGGGGCAAAATTTTGAAATAATGAGGACTAATTTAAAAATATGTAGAATAGAGGGGCCAAAGTGCAAAATCAAATTCTTCCTCCCCTAAACTTACCTGCTCATGTAAACAAACAGAAGAGTAGAGGAGTGATGGCTCACGACTGCAGCCACGATCCCGAGCAATCCGCACCCCAACAGAAACCCCTCAAAATCTTTGACATCACATAATAAACAGTCGGAGTTTATATGTGTGTTCTTCCTTGTTTTGAATAGCACAAAGAGGAGCAGAGGTGGAACGAAGAATTACGATGAAGCTAGAACCGAAGTTTGATCTCGTCTTTCTCAGTCAAAGTGATCCTTTCAGTGTCTAGGTAAGCAGAAAAACAAACTCTTTCCTATTGTTTTGCTCTTAGTTGCAATTTAGAGATAGAGAGAGAAAGCTTCAATAAGTCGTTAATGGCGGATTCCAGTAGAGAGCTTAAATGGTCGAAATAATTACATCTTTAGGTTGCCCATAACCTCAGGAAACTAGGGCATTTTACGGAATTCGATTCCGTTGAGTGGTTTGAAAGAAATCATGCTTCAAAGTTTCGAACTATTGTGATGAACTGCCATTTTGAGACAACATTTTGGGGATCATTTCTTCATCTTTTTGTGTTCCATTTGATTCTAAACCATAGATTACACTTCAAAGTTTCCCCAGAAATAAAAATCACCGGATTTGAACGTCTGTAGCTCGAGATATGAGTTCGTGAAATCAGCCTCTCGAGATGCCGAAACTGCCTTGTCTTTCATCTTAACAAACAGCTGATTTCAACCAAGATTTTCAAACTGATTTCGTCACTTCGAAACTGCTCCGAAGTTGGCCTCCCGAACAACCCGATTTTGAGCCATTTTTTCTTATCAAATCGTCTGTCTTTTGAACCAGAAGTTATTTCCAAATTGTAGTTCACGATTCAAGATTTTCATAGACACCGAGAACACCAGATTTGGTGGCTCGAGGAGGGAGAACCGACTTATCAAAGTTGGCCAGTCGTAGAGCCCGGCATTGAAAATTTTCAAACGAACTGAAACTTTGAAAGGCCCATTCGGCCTAATCTGAGCTCCGATTTCAACGATTTTTGTACCGTTGAGCTCGTAACTGAATTTACTATTGTCTGTGATTTTTTAGGATTTTTATGAATTATTTTATTTTTCTCGAATTTTTCAATAATAACAAATTTTGTCGATTTTAGAAGTTATGTAGTCATTTCTGAGTCCTAAATACATTATGGTAATAGTTTATGAAATTTTATCAATCAAAGTATGGAAAATATTATTTAGAAATCGATCTGAGGGTGGGATAGATATTTTATCAGTTGAGGAATTCTTAGGACCGCCTAAGATATTTCGGAATATTGTGTAGTGATATATAGTTTTAATTGTAGGTTCTTCTTCTGATTTGGATAGAGACTCTGAGCTCTTGATTACGAGATAGTTAAGGTAAGTAACTTGGAACTCACTTCTATTAGTTGTGAAATTGTGAAATGTCATTTTATGCATATCATGATTATTATCTGGAAATTATTATATTTAATGAAATAAGCATGAAATATTATTTATGATTTTTAAAACGAGGATCAAGTGTCGGAAAATTACGTAAGTGCAATTTTACTGAAAAGTGCATAAATTGTTTGATGATTGAATTATTGATTTTATCTATTGTGAAAGATGAGTTATTTATGTGAAATTATATGGATTTACTGAATTGTGAAAAGCGGTTTGGATTTGAATGATATTATGTATTTGATTTTAGGCTCATCTATCTACTACGTACCGAGTATTAGAATACGTTAAACGCGCTAGCTAGCGAATTATCTGGGTCGAATCAGCGACGTAACCGGTAGAATCTCTGGGTCGGACCAGCGACTATACCGGCGGGTCCATGTGACAGGACAGACCCGGCGGGTCTGTGATATATAGTTTTAATTGTAGGTTCTTCTTCTGATTTGGATCGAGACTCTGAGCTCTTAATTACGAGATAGTTAAGGTAAGTAACTTGGAACTCACTTCTATTAGTTGCGAAATTGTGAAATGTCATTTTATGCATATCATGATTATTATCTGGAAATTATTATATTTAATGAAATGAGCATGAAATATTATTTATGATTTTTAAAACGAGGATCAAGTGTCGGAAAATTACGTAAGTGCAATTTTACTGAAAAGTACATAAATTGTTTGATGATTGAATTATTGATTTTATCTATTGTGAAAGATGAGTTATTTATGTGAAATTATATGAATTTACTGAATTGTGAAAAATGGTTTGGATTTGAATGATATTATGCTTTTGATTTGAGGCTCATTTGTCTACTACGTACCGAGTATTGGAATACGTTAAACGCGCTAGCTAGCGAATTATCTGGGTCAAATCGGCGACGCAACCGATAGAATCTCTGGGTCGGACCAGCGACTATACTGGCGGGTCCGTGTGATAGGACAAAGTGTCACCGTAGTATCAAAGACAATAAGTGTAAAACGATTGAGTCTGATTGTTAGAATTTCTGAATATTGGAAAATCTCTGAATGAGTCATATGACTTGAAATTATTATCCGAATTATTTATGGATATTCTGAAATACTTCGAAATGCATATTTTTATGAAGGATGAGACTTTGAGTTTCAAGAAATGCAAAGGATTGTTTCAAATTAACGGTTATGAATGAGAAAATGTTTATGTCGATACTTGATCCGGTAAGAGTGAGAACCGGTTACTTACTGAGCATGTGGAGCTCATCCCAATTTCTCCTTACCTTTTTCAGATCCGAATCAGAAGAAATTTAGGAGAGTAGCATCTAGTAGGGTCGCTCGAGGATCAGGTGCCTAGAAGATTATTTGGATTTATTCATAGTGTTCTTCCCTTTTTCTTAGTATTGGAAACTTCCGATATTTGAACAATTTTAATATTTTCAAGTGTAAATCTTCTCTTTAATATTGAATTCTATTGTCAGACATGTTAATTATTGATTCTCATGAAGTGGAAAATTTGAAAATACTATGAATTACAAGTGTGTTAGTTGGCTTCATTTACTATGGGACCGAGTCGGGTCTATTAGTGAATGGCCAGTCACGAGCCCATTGCTTGGATCGAAAATGGGGCGTGACAGAGTTGGTATCAGAGCTTAGGTATACTATCCTATAGGCCATAAGTCAAAGGAAGTTTCCAATTTAGGCAATCCAAGTTAGAATTTAGTATCAAGATTAGATGCCTCCTTAGTTAAATGACTCCCTATCTAAATGTTAATAATCTACTCCAATAATTTTAGGATCATGCCGCCACGTAGAAGTTCAACTACTGGTACTTGGGGTAGGACTGCCCCAAGGCCTACTGGCAACAGCTCACAAGCCCTTTGGGCGGAAGGTCAGAATGTCCGTGCTGGTGGACAAGAGGAGATTAGGCAGACCCAAACCCAGACCTACAGGTGCCAAACAACAGTGGGACCTAATGCAGCGACAACTCAAGCCGATATTGCTGGAGTCTGTCAAGTAGTTGCAGAACTAAGTGCTCAAGTACGTCAGCAGGCTGCGGGTGGAAATCAAGGTCCCAACTATGCTTTTGAGCGCTTTCTCCGCCTGCAACCACCCAGGTTTGAGGGCGGCGCTAATCTCTGAAGGCAGAATACTGGCTAAGGGAAATGGAGAAACTTTTTGAGACCACAAGATTGGAGGCAAGCTTGAAGGTCAGTTTTGCAACTAATCTACTCACTGGTGAGGCTGACCATTGGTGGATGGTTACTGGCCCAACTCTAGGTAGCAACCAAGCAATTAATTGGGAAGATTTCAAGCGAGTATTCTTGGAGCAATACTTTCCACGGAGTGCGCAGTTAGCCAAGGAGAACGCATTCTTGACATTGAAACAAGGGACTCGTACAGTGCTAGAGTATGCTGCTAAGTTCAATGAATTGGGACGATTTGCTGCAAGAATTGTTGACACTGAAGAAAACAAGGCTAACTGTTTCGAGCAAGGATTGCGCTCAGAAATTCGATCGTGTCTAGCTCCTTTCCTGCTAACCACTTACACAGAAGTTCTGCAACGAGCCATTAGAGTGGAGAGGGAGAGGGAGCTACAGAACTCCCAAACTTACCATGAACAGAGAAAGAGATTACGCTCGGATGATGCTTCCAATATCGAGTCTTTCAAGTGGAGTAGGTCACATAATACAAGTCAATATCAGCAGCCAAACACTAAGGAGTATAACCCCTGTAAGCGATGTGGAAGACTTCATCCAGGAGAGTGTCGATGGAACACAGGATCTTGTTTCAAGTGTGGTGAAAAAGGGCATATTGCTCGAAATTGTCCTAAGAAAAGGGAAGCTACAGTATCGCCTAGTCAGAGCTCAGAGATGAAGAAGACCACTGGTAGAGTCTATGCTATGGTCTAGAGGGATACGGGAGCGCCCACTACAGTAGCATCAGGTATCCCACATAATTAAGAGACATGAAAAGTGCAATTTCGAGGACAAAATTATTTTAAGGGGGGTAGAATGTAATAACTCAATATTTAGGGGCAAAATTTTGAAATAATGAGGACCAATTTAAAAATATGTAGAATAGAGGGGCCAAAGTGCAAAATCAAATTCTTCCTCCCCTAAACTTACCTGCTCATGTAAACAAACAGAAGAGTAGAGGAGTGATGGCTCACGACTGCAGCCACGATCCCGAGCAATCCGCACCCCAACAGAAACCCCTCAAAATCTTTGACATCACATAATAAACAGTTGGAGTTTATATGTGTGTTCTTCCTTGTTTTGAATAGCACAAAGAGGAGAAGAGGTGGAACGAAGAATTACCGACGAAGCTAGAACCGAAGTTTGATCTCGTCTTTGTTAGTCAAAGTGATCCTTTCAGTGTCTAGGTAAGCTGAAAAACAAACTCTTTCCTATTGTTTTGTTCTTAGTTGCAATTTAGAGATAGAGAGAGAAAGCTTCAATAAGTTGTTAATGGCGGATTCTAGTAGAGAGCTTCAATGGTTGAAATAATTACATCTTTAGGTTGCCCATAACCTCAGGAAACTAGGGCATTTTACGGAATTCGATTCCGTTGAGCGGTTTGAAAGAAATCATGTTTCAAAGTTTCGAACTATTGTGATGAACTGCCATTTTGAGACAACGTTTTGGGGATCATTTCTTCATCTTTTTGTGTTCCATTTGATTCTAAACCATAGATTACACTTCAAATTTTCCCCAGAAATAAAAATCACCGGATTTGAACATCTATAGCTCGAGATGAGTTCGTGAAATCAGCCTCTCGAGATGCCGAAACTGCCTTGTTTTTCATCTTAACAAACAGCTGATTTTGACCAAGATTTTTGAGCTGATTTCTTCACTTTTTGGTGCTCTTTTTGCTTCTAAGCTGTAGTTCGTGGTTCAGGCTTTCCAGGGACACCAAGAACTACTGATTTGGAGGTCTGTGGACCGAGATATGAGTCTCCGAAGTTGGCCTCCCGAACAACCCGATTTTATTCCGTGATGAAAACCCGATTTTGAGCCACTTTTTCTTATCAAATCGTCTGTCTTTTGAGCCAGAAGTTATTTCCAAATTGTAGTTCACGATTCAAGATTTTCATAGACACCGAGAACACCAGATTTGGTGGCTCGAGGAGGGAGAACCGACTTATCAAAGTTGGCCAGTCGTATAGCCCGGCATTGAAAATTTTCAAACGAACTGAAACTTTGAAAGGCCCATTCGGCCTAATCTGAGCTCCGATTTCAACGATTTTTGCACCGTTGAGCTCATAACTGAATTTACTATTTTCTGTGATTTTTTAGGATTTTTATGAATTATTTTGTTTTTCTCGAATTTTTCAATAATAACAAATTTTGTCGATTTTAGAAGTTATGTAGTCATTTCTGAGTCCTAAATACATTATGGTAATAGTTTGTGAAATTTTATCAATCAAAGTATGAAAAATATTGTTTAGAAATCGATCTGAGGGTGGGATAGATATTTTATCAGTTGAGGAATTCTTAGGACCGCCTAAGATATTTCGGAATACTGTGTAGTGATATATAGTTTTAATTATAGGTTCTTCTGATTTGGATCGAGACTTTGAGCTCTTAATTACGAGATAGTTAAAGTAAGTAACTTGGAACTCACTTCTATTACTTGCGAAATTGTGAAATGTCATTTTATGCACATCATGATTATTATCCGAAAATTATTATATTTAATGAAATAAGCATGAAATATTATTTATGATTTTTAAAACGAGGATCAAGTGCCGGAAAATTACGTAAGTGCAATTTTACTGAAAAGTGCATAAATTGTTTGATGGTTGAATTATTGATTTTATCTATTGTGAAAGATGAGTGATTTATGTGAAATTATATGAATTTACTGAATTGTGAAAAGTGGTTTGGATTTGAATGATATTATGTTTTTGATTTGAGGCTCATCTGTCTACTACGTACCGAGTATTGGAATACGTTAAACCCGCTAGCTAGCGAATTATCTGGGTCGAACCGGCGATGCAACCAGTAGAATCTCTGGGTCGGACCGACAACTATGCGGGCGGGTCTGTGTGACAAGACGAAGTGTCACCGTAGTATCAAAGACAATGAGTGTAAAACGATTGAATCTGATTATTGGAATTTCTGAATATTGGAAAATCTCTAAATGAGTCATATGACTTGAAATTATTATCCGAATTATTTATGGATATTTGCAATACTTCGAAATGCATATTTTTATGAAGGATGAGACTTTGAGTTTCAAGAAATGCAAAGGATTGTTTCAAATTAACGGTTATGAATGAGAAAATGTTTATGTCGGTACTTGATCCGGTAAGAGTGATAACCGGTTACTTACTGAGTATGTGGAGCTCATCCCAATTTCTCCTTACCTTTTTCATATCCGAATCAGAAGAAATTTAGGAGAGTAGCATCTAGCAGGGTCGCTCAAGGATCAGGTGCCTAGAAGATTATTTGGATTTACTCATAGTGTTCTTCCCTTTTTCTTAATATTGGAAACTTCCGATATTTGAACAATTTTAGTATTTTCAAGTGTAAATCTTCTCTTTAATATTGAATTCTATCGTCAGACATGTTAAGTATTGATTCTCATGAAGAGGAAAATTTGAAAATACTATGAATTACAAGTGTGTTAGTTGGCTTCGTTTACTATGGGACCGAGTCGGGTCTATTAGTGAACGGCCAGTCACGAGCCCATTGCTTGGATCGAAAATGGGACGTGACAGGTGCATTCTTTAAACACATCACCAAAATTAGAATCCAATGCATACAATTGCTTAATGGACTCAAATCCAAGCAACTTAGCATCAAGTGTGGAAAGTAGAGCATACCTTTGAGATAGTGCATCCGCAACTATATTTTCCTTACCTTACTTGTATTTGATCACATATGGAAATATCTCGATGAACTCCACCCACTTAGTGTGACGTTTATTTAGCTTGTACTGCCCCTTCAAGTGCTTCAACTATTTGTGATTTGTGTGGATCACAAATTCTTCTGGCCATAGGTAATGTTGCAAAGTCCTCAATGTCCGAACCAATGCATACATCTCCTTATTGTATGTGGGATAGTTTTGGGCAACTCCACTTAGCTTTTCGCTGAAGTAGACAATTGGCCTTCTTTCCTGCATTAAAACTCCACCAACTCCTATACCTGAAATATCACACTCAATTTCAAAAGTTTTAGTAAAGTTAGGTAAAGTAAATAAAGGTGTATTTGTTAACTTCTCCTTAATCACTTTGAATGCCCTTTCTAGCTCTTCTCCTCACCTAAATGGAGCATTCTTCACGATCACTTCAATTAAAAGTGTGGCAAGACTACTAAAATTCTGAACAAATTGTCAATAAAAACTAGTTAACCCATGTAAACTTCTTACCTGACCAATAGTTGTAGGAGTAGGCCAATCTTGGATTGCTTTCACCTTTTCATGGTCAACTTGAATACCTAGGGCACTCACAACAAATCCAAGAAATACAAGCTAATCCATGCAAAAGATACACTTCTTTAGATTTGCAAACAATTTTTCTTTTCTTAAAACATGTGAAATAAGTTTTGACTATTCCGCACAGTCATTCAAGTTTTTGCTATAAATCAGAATATCATCAAAGTAGACAACCAGAAATTGTCCAATGTAGGCACACAAAATATGGTTCATAAGTCTCATGAAAGTGCTCAGTGCATTAATTAATTCAAAAGGCATAACTAACCATTCATATAATCAATGTTTTGTTTTGAATGCAGTTTTCCACTCATCACCTTCTTTCATCCTAATTTGATGATATCCACTCTTAAGATCAATCTTAGTAAAAACACAAGAACCATGCAGTTCATCAAGCATATCATCCAATCTAGGGATGGGATGTCGATACTTTACCGTGATATTGTTGATTGCATGACAATCGACACGCATCCTCCATGTCCCAGCCTTCTTGAGTACTAGTAGCGTCAAAACTGCACAAGGACTCATGCTTTCTCGTACATAGCCCTTTTCCAATAACTCACCAACTTGCCTTTGAAGTTCCTTTGTTTCCTCGAGATTACTCCGACAGGCTGGTTGGTTTGGGATTGAGGCACTGGTTATGAAATCAATTTGATGCTCAATTCCTTGAGTTGGGGGCAAACCTAAAGGCAACTCTCCGAGAAAGACATCATCGAACTCCTGCAAAAGGGAAATAATATTGCTTGACAAAGAACCGACAAGATCATTAGTATTTAAAAGGATCTCCTTGTACATAAGTACTATAAGGGATTGATTAGAAAATAATACTCTCTTGATCTCTCTTTTCTTCGCAATGAAATTTAATTTTTCCTATCTTGCTCTCCCTATGGTTGAAACTCTCTCTTCTTCTCTCACTCTTTTTCTTATTCTTTTCTCTTTCCTTTTCTTCTCTCATACTTTCTTTTCTCTCAATTTCAAATTTTGTCATTGTTTTCTTTTAACTTGCTCTTTCCAGCTTCATTTGATCATTAAAAATTTGTTTTGGAGTTAATGATATAAGAGCTATGGGCAGTTTTTTTATTACAAAGGAGTACCTATTGGTAAAACCATCATGTGTAGCCCTTCGATCGATCATATTGCCATGGCTTTCCCAATAGTATATGACATGCATGCATGGGAACTACGTCACAAAGCACCTCATCCACATATTTTCCAATAGAAAAAGCAACCAGAACTTGCTTTGTTACCTTGATGTCGCCACTATCATTCAACCATTGGAGTCGATAAGGTCGTGGATGTTTCAAGGTGGGTAAGGTCAATTTCTCCACCAATTCTGTGCCTGCCACGTTAGTGCAACTGCCTCCATCAATTATGACGCTGCACACTTTGTTATTCACAAAGCATCGAGTATGAAACAAGTTCTCCCGTTGGTTATTTTCTTCCTCCTTAATCTACACATTGAGAGCTCGTCTTACCACCAATATCTCTCCTTCAACAGCATACTGCCCATCATAAGCATCTTCTAAGGGTGGCATGTCGGGATCATCTTCTTCATCTTCAGACTCTAGCTCTCCTTAGGCATTTATCACCATCACCCTCTTGTTTGGACATTGGTTTGCCATATGTCCTCTGCCTTGGCATTTAAAACACTTAATATCATGATTCTGAGTAGTAGAAATATCAGTTGTACCTTGGGAATCGTAGCTGGAGTTTCCTGACTTAGGCTTAACTTTAGCCTTAAGAGTTGAAGATGCTTGTGGCCCTTCTTCCTTCTTTGAGGAGCTCAGCTTCCAAAGATTAGACCCCGAGTTAGGACCTGATTGTGTACCTCCTCTTTTCAGTTGTTGTTCCACTTTGATTGCCATGTGCAGCATCTCTTTCAACTCTACGTAATGATGCATTTCCACTCTATCATGAATCTCTCGGTTCAAGCCAAAAAAATATCTGGCCATAGTGGCTTCTCGATCTCCCTCCATCTTGGCTCATATCATTGTAATCTCCATCTCCTTAAAATAACCTTCAACACTTCGACTCCCTTGTCTGAGAGCTTGCAACTTTTTATGCAAGTCCCGGTAATAATAGCTTGGAACGAACCGCTTTCTCATCCTAAATTTCATGTCCTCCCATGTTTCAATCGGACATTCTCTATTCCGTCTCCTGCTCAAAACAAGCTGGTCCCACATGTAATACCATAAGCGAAAAATTCAATCACAACAAGGTTTACCTTCTTTGCTTTAGAATAGTTGTGGTAATCAAATATGAATTCGATCTTCTTCTCCCACTCAAGATATGCTTCTGGATTGGACTTGCCTTGGAAAGATGGAATCTTCATCTTGATGCTTCCTAGATTATTATCTTCTCGATTCCTAACTTCTCCATTCCGATGCCCGAACCTGCCTCATCGCATGTTCAGTTCGTCTAACTCCTCATCATCCTCATTATCTCCCCATGGAACACGTCGCCCATGCCGCCTATTGTTGTTGCTTTGTCGTGGCTCACTCGATATTCTACCTTCCACCTGATCCAACCTATCTTGAATTGGCTCCAACTCAAGTCACATTATCCGCCTCATCTCCCCCAACAATGCTTCCATTTGAAGATTCGGGATGGTATGTTGTTGAACTTATTCAGATGGATCTCTTTCTCGATATTGAGCCACATATAGATTCTACAACCAAGTTAGTATGAATATAGAAAGAATGGAAGTCAATATCCTATCCTACAAGCATTGTTTCCTAAATGGTTCTCACAGGATAAGAAACTAATTAGAAAGCAAATCTAAGTGTTATCCCAGAGAAATTACAAAATATTACCAATATCTTCAAACTAAATAAAGGGAAACGTAATATATTCTACTTGCTAAAAGAGGAAAGTGATATATTCTTGTAGATAACTTCAATATATTAGTATTAACTTGTACTTTTGATGTAAACCTTGCCAGCACTGTGATGAAACCAGATACTGAGTATGATATGAACCTCACTAACTCGTGATGAAACCTGCATTCAACTAAGGTCTCCAGGAAATGCGTCTTTCTCAAGCTCTAAAAGTGGAACCTTGACTCATTACCTATAAAGAGGTAAGAACCTTGGTATGATGAAGACACCACAATCAACTATGGAAGGGTTGATTGATAAGTCGGGGATGAACGCCACATAATTCTCTCATAAGTTCGAATAGTTCTTCAAAGAACCAAATTAAATAAAATCTCACACTTTACTAATGAGTAAACTGATCCAAATTCGTCCAAAGGCAAGCACCAACCTTTAAATAAGCCAAAGTGCAATTTACATTAAAAAAAATAACCTTCCTAAATGGTTCTCATAGATAGGAAACTAATTAGAAATAACATCTAAGTGTTATCTCAGAGAAATTACAAAATATTACCAATATCTTCCAAACTAAATAAACGGGAAGATAATATACTCTACTTGTTAAAAGAGAAAAGTGATATATTCTACAAGCTAACTGAAGTATATCATAATTGACTTGTATTGCTCTTGCTTTTGTAGCTGCTCTCAACTTTCTTTCTCAAAAATATTCTTCCTTTTTATGTCTTGTTGAGATATATTTCTCCAAAATACTTTTCCTCTTGACATTCAGCTGAAATATATTGCTAAAATCACTTTCACTCTTGACATTCAACCGAAATATGTGGCCTCCATTATTTGTCCCATTTTGAAATATCATGGATAATATTAGTCATTCAGCTTGCTCATCACTTGTATGCGTATGCATATCCATGTCCTCTTCTTCATCTTACTTGAGCTTCTCATCATTGATCATGAGAGACTTTGACTGTGCCCCTCGAGCTCGTATCTTGGATCATATCATTCCCCTTTTCTTGAAAAGGAGTTGTCTCAAATCTTCACCTGCATAGAACATGAATAAATTACTAATTCTAAAAGTATCAATATGATTATACTCACCGTGTTGTTCAGATTTGTAGGTATCATTATTAATCCATTCAAGAACTTGGAATGGTCCATCTCCACGAGGAAGTCGCTTTGAACGCCTTTGAGCATGAATCCTTTCTTCCTCATGTGCAATGACTTACAGCCACCCGGATCAAAAACAAAATTCTTGCTGCAACTATTAAGGTGCATGGCTTTCACATGATTTGACTTAACAAATTCACCTTTCATCATTCCACCTAGTTAAGAACATCCGCTTGAAAGTAAAGATGTTAAATCCATAAGAATCAATAAACTAAAGCCATATACTTGCTTTGAATGAGAAAACTTAGTGCTAGAAGGAATGACACTAGAATTAGCACCCTCAACATTGAGAAAATAATATTCCCATGCTTTAAAATTAATTTTTGCATAACAATTCAAAAACAATAATTTGTTTCCATGTTCTCTCATATTTTCCCAAGAGTAGTCCAATAAGTTAGCAACTTTGTGTAAAATATATATAACATGTATTCTCATAATCTCTTCAAAGAAGAAATCATCTTGTGTTGTATCATTGATTATATGGCAAGGAACAAAATACCAATATAAATTAGTTATGCAAAGAAATATATTTACCTGACTTAACAAAGAAGATGATTGCGTATCTCGAATTGCTTTTCCCCTTTCAAGGTGATTATTAGCCTTTGTAGTGAAACCAAGAAAAACAACTTTATCTATGCAAAGAGTGCATGATTCATGTTGAACAAATAACCATTCCTTCCTTAAGGCCTCTAAAATAAGTCTTGAGTATTTAGCATGATTATTCAAACTCTTACCATAGTGAATATCATTAAAGTAGATGAAAGCATGTATATTATGGCTCATAAGCCTCATGAAAGCATTTGGCCTATTAATCATTCCAAACGATATAAACATCTTATATAAATTACATGGGGTTTTGCATTCAATGTTTAACTCATGATTTTCTCTCACCCTAATATGATAGAATTGCTTCACAAGGTCAGTTTTTGAAATCACATATTCACCATGCAATCCTTCTAACATGTCATCTAAGTAAAGAATCGGATTAGAGCACATTACCTTGATGTTATTGAAAAATCTAAAATTAGTAAATTTTCTCCATGTTTGATCCTCATGCCCTACTAACATCAAGACAATAAAGGGACTCATGTACTCACTAGCTTGTAGATTTACCACTTGCTCATTGGACTGTAGTTGAATCTCTTTCATCTCCTTATGATTACTTGTGGTGGCTAGTTGGTTTGGACTTGATCCTTAGTGCACTCCCTTGAACTCCTACAAATAAGAAATAATATTACTTGAGAAGTATCCAACAAGATTGTTAATAAATAAAATCGACTCCTTTAAGGGCTGATGTAAAATTAAGGAACTCTCAATCTCGCTGTCTTTTTCCTCTCTTGCACTCACCAATGAAACATCTCTCTTATTTTCTCTCTCCTCAATTTCTTTTCTCTCATACTCTTTTTCATCAGATTGAAGATTTGTCTCTTTTTCATTGTTTTCGTTTTCTTGACCCTCATCGATATTCTTTTCAGCACACGCTTTCTGTTTATTAGCCTCCTTCTTTTACTCAATCTCTCTTTTTTCATCACTCTCTTTTTTATCACTCTTTTATTCTCATGAGTTTGTGTAATACTCACAACTTCTCTGATCACTCTGTGTTCTTTATAGGCTGATCTCCATGAGCTTGCAACAGTCATGCCTGAAGACCATTCATCCATGTTTCTTTGCTTCAACTATTGTTCAACTTCCATGCCATAGAGCAACATATCTTTGAAGTCTTCATAACAATGCACCGCCATTTCATCCACAATCTCATGATTTAATCCAAGTATGAACCTGTCCTTGGTAGCTTCTATGTCCTCCTCTACATTCGCTTGGATCAATGCAACCTCCATCTCTTTGCAGTAATTGAGAACTCTCTTCGATCCTTGAGTGAGATGCTACAATTTATTATGCAATTCCCAGCGATAGGAACTTGGAAGGAATCGTCACCTCATTATTGACTTCATCTCATTCCATGTCTCAACAAGTCACTCTCCATTCTGTCTCCTACTTGTAATAATCTAATCCGACCAAATAACAACATAGTCAGAGAATTGAAAAGAAGCAAGTTGTACCTTTGTCCTTTCAGAGTAATAGTGATGATTGAAGACCATCTCCATTCTTTTCTCCCACAAAAGATAAGTCTCAAGATTGTTTTTGCCTTCAAAAGTTGGAAGCTTCACCTTTGTGTTAGCTAAACCATCATCCCGTCTTGATCTTCTTGGTTCTTTATATTTATGTGGAAGTTGAAATCCTTTTCCTTTTGATTGTTCCTTAATCCGATCCATCTTCTTGTGGATTTTCTTGAATTCATCTTTCACTATAATTCCAACTTTATGTATGATGCTTGTAGCTGTACTTCATTGGATGAGTTTTCCTCTTGATGCCGTGACATGTTGAGAATTTGTGAAAGATATTAGGAGCTCAAAAATGCTCCCTCTCGTGTTTCACTCAAGAGTGGATTCACTCAATTTTGCTCGTGCTTGCACTCAAATGGCTTTTACCCTCTAATAATCTCACCACTCTTGCCTTTTTCCACTCATATATTCTCTTTTGGTTCTTTTTGAACTAAACAAACTATAATTAGAATGACCCGTAATCATTCACCATGACTTCACCAAGATTTGAAAGGAGAACATAGGGTCGGGTTCCAAAGTACCAAAAATCAAGAGCACTAAGGGGATTACGAACTTGAGAATAATAGATCAATTGAAAAGAAATAACTTTGAGTAAGAAGATGTTGATAGCTTTATGAATGGACAAATAATTCTTAAACTTGCTCAATATCTCACTTTTTGATTTTTTTGCCTTTATTTTTGCTGGTTCTTTTTTTTTCTTTCTTTTTTGACCTTTTTTTGCAACTTCTTTTCTCTTTTTTTTTTTTGTTTTTTTCCACTTTTTTCTTTCTTGCTACTTTTTTTTAATTACTTTTTCTGAAGAAGATAATAGAAAAGGGAGAAGACAAAAAAATAATGAAGATGAAAGAAAACAAAGATAAACTAAAGGACAAATTGAACTTGACTTAGAACGTTGGCTCTGATATCAAATGATGCGAACCTCGCTAACATCAGGATGAAACTCGATACCAAGTATGATATGAACCTCACCAATGTGGCCAAACCCGTATTAAACTAAGCTCCCCAGGAAACTTGTCCTTCTCAAGCTCTAAAGGTTGAACCTTGACCCAATACCTATAAAGAGGTAAGAACCTTGGTATGATGAAGATGCCACAATCAACTATGGAAGATTGATTGATAAGTTGGGGATGAACGCCACGGAATTCTCCGATAAGTTCGAATAGTTCTTCAAAGAAACAAATAGAATAAAATCTCACACTTTATTAATGAATAAACTAATCTAAATTCATTCAAAGGCAAGCACCAACCTTTAAATAAGCCAAAGTGCAATATTTCATAAAAAAAAAAAACCTTTCTAAACGGTTCTCATAGGATAGGAAAGTAATTAGGAAGCAAATCCAAGTGTTATCCTAGAGAAATTATAAGATATTACTAATATCTTCAAAACTAAATAAAGGGGAAGATAATATATTCTACTTGTTAAGGGACGAAAGTGATATATTCTACAAGGTAACTAAAATATATCGTCATTGACTTGTATTGCTCTTGCCCTTTAGCTGTTCTCAACTTTCTTTCTTAAAAATATCCTTCCTCTTTATATCTTGTTGAGATGTATTTCTCCAAAATACTTTTTCTGTTGATATTCAGCTAAAATATATTGCTAGAAACACTTTCACTCTTGATATTCAACTGAAATATATAGCCTCCATTATTTGTCCCATTTTGAAATATCATGGATAATATTAGTCATTCAGTTTGCTCATCACTTGTATGCATATCCATGTCCTCTTCTTCATCTTGCTTGAGCTTCTCATCATTGAATCATGAGACACTTTCACTATGGCCCTCGAGCTCATATCTTGGATCACATTAGCTTTTCTTGCCTCTTTAGTTCTATCAATTGCCTTTCTTGAAAATATTCTTTCTATTTACATCTTGCTGGGATATATTTCTTCAAAATACTTGCCCTCTTGACATTCAACCGAAATATATTTCTTGAAGCACTTGCACTTTTGATGCTCAGCTCACCATTTGTCCCTTTTTGAAATATGATGGATAATATTGAGTCATTTAGCTTGCTCGTCACATGTATGCATAATCGTGTCCTCCATTTTGTCTCATTTGAGCTTCTCATCATTTGACCTTGAAAGACTTTGATTTTCATTCTTTGAACTCGTATCTTGGATCACATCATTCCTCTCCTCTTGAAAAGGATTTGTCCTCAAATCTTGCCTGCATTAAATGAAGGTTAATTACAAACTTGGAAAATATCATTATCTTTATACTCACCTTGTTGTTTAAATTCGTAAGCATCATTAGTAATCCTCTCAAGAACTTGGAATAGTCCATCTCCATGAGGATGTCGCTTTGAATGCCTTTGAATGTGAATCCTCCTCTTTCTCATGAGCAATGAATTACAACCACCCTGATGAAACACAAAATTTAAATTCTTGCTGCCACTATTGGGGTGAATGGCTGTCACATGATTTGACTTAACAAATTCACCTTTCATCATTCCACCTAAGTAAGCACATCCACTTGAAGGTAAAGATGTTAAATCCATAAGAATTAATAAAACTAAAGCCATATACTTGCTTTGAATGAGAAAACTTAGTAGTAGAAGGAATGACACTAGAACGAGCAACCTCAACATTGGGAAAACAATATTCCCATGCTTTAGAATTGATTTTTGCATAGCAATTCAAAAACAATAACTTGTTTCCAGGTTGATGCGAACCTTACCAACACGTCGCAAAACCCAACAACAATATATGGATGAGAACCCCAAGATCTACAAGGAACAAGTTTTGAAGGCGAGCTTTGACCTGCTGCTTAGCAAGATAGGAACCCAAGCTATTGTTTGGAAAGGACGACACACTCCGATGATTGAAGTGATAAGTCCGGTTGTAGACGCCACAAGAAATCTTGATAAGTTGTACGAGTCTTCTCAATAACCAAGAAGAGCAAATTCCTCATGAAATTATGTATTGAATAACAAAGAAGTCTGAAATTCATCCATCCTCATCCCCAGCCTATAAATAGGCCAAGATTACAAGATATATGAAATATTCTATTGCTAGATTGCCTCCTATGTAATAGGCAACAAAAATATTGTAACTACTCTCTAGGAGATAATGGAATAGTACCCTAATATTCTGGCTTAATAACTAAAGAAAGGTAATATATTACTTAGAAAAGCTAATATTTGTCTTTGACTAGAATTATTCATCCTTGACCGGATTCTTCTAAAACTTTGATCATGTTGATATATGTTGCTAGCACACACGGACTTGCTTCAACATGCTTCTTTGAATTCGCTTGAGTCCAATTTCTCAAATTAGCCCATTGAGATCTTCTCTAAACTTCTTGGCCCGTGCCCTCGTAATTAGCCCATTTGGAACTCTAACCGGATTGCTCACACCATGCTCTTGATTTGCATCATTCTCTCCCTCTTTTAAAGGATTTGTCCTCAAATCACCATCTGCATCATATGGAGACAAATCAGAAACATTAAAGCTTGCACTAACACCATACTCACCTGGTAAATCCAACTTGTAGGCATTGTCATTGATTCTCTCCAGCACTTGAAAAGGTCCGTCACTCCTTGGAAGGAGTTTCGAACGTCATCATTCAGGAAACCGTAACCATACCCAATCTCCAAGTTCAAACACTGTTTGTTTACATCCCTTGTTTGCTTGTTTGACATATTGCTCAGTCCTCCTTTCTATGTTCAAGCGTGCCTTCTCATGGATTCGCTGTACAAATTCAGCTTTCTTCTTTCCATCTAGGTTAGCACGTTCACTCAAAGGCAAAGGAGATAAATCTAAAGGTGTTAGTGGATTAAACCCAAAAACAATCTGAAATGGTGAAAACTTGGTTGCAGAATGAACACTCCTATTGTAAGCAAATTCTACATGTGGCAAACAATCTTCCCATAATTTCAAATTCTTCTTAATAATAGCACATAATAAAGTAGATAAAGTTCTATTCAGTACTTTAGTTTGACCATCAATCTGTGAGTGACAAGTTGTAGAGTGTAATAACTTAGTGCCTAGCCTTCCCCACAATGTCTTCCAAAAGTAACTCAAGAACTTTGCATTTCTATCCGAAACAATGCTTCTAGGCATGCCATGCAACCTAACAATCTCCTTGAAAACTAAATCAACTATATGAGATGCATCATCAGTGTTATGACATGCAATGAAATGTGCCATTTTCGAGAATCTATCAACAACCACAAAGATTGAGTCTCTCCCCCTCTTAGACCTAGGTAATCCTAAAACAAAGTCCATGGAAATATCAACCCAAGGCTCACTAGGAATAGGAAGTGGTGTATATAATCCATGTGGCTGTAACTTAGATTTAGCTTGTCTACATGTAATGCACTTTTCACAAATCCTCTCAACATCCCAGTTCATATGAGGCCAAAAAAAATGATCATGCAACATAGCCAATGTCTTAGCTACCCCAAAATGACACATCAAACCACCACCATGTGCTTCCCTAACTAGGAATGGGGAATGCAAAGCTTATTTTGTTGAAACAGAAACCCATCAAGCAAGCAATATTTCTCATGAGATCCTTTTGTACATTCTTTAAACACATCACCAAAATCAGAATCTAATGCATACAACTCCTTAGTGTACTCAAATCCAAGCAACTTAGCATTAAGTGTGGAAAGTAGAGCATACCTTCAAGATAGTGTATCAACAACTATATTTTCCTTACCTTACTTGTATTTGATCACATATGAAAATGTCTTGATGAACTGCACCCACTTAGCATAGCATTTATTCAGCTTGTGCCGCTCCTTCAATTGTTTCAACGATTCGTGATCCATGTGGATTACAAATTCTTTTGGCCAAAGGTAATGTTGCCAAGTCCTCAATGTCCGAACCAATGCATGCAACTCCTTACCATATGTGGGATAGTTTAGGGCTACCCCACTTAACTTTTCACTGAAGTATGCAATTGGTCTTCCTTTCTACATTAAAACTCTTCCAACTCGTACACCTAAAGCATCACGCTCAACTTCAAAAGTTTTAGTAAAGTTAGGTAAAGCAAGTAAAGGTGCATTTGTTAACTTCTCCTTAACCACCTTGAATGCCCTTTCTTGTTCCTCTCCCCACTTAAATGGAGCATTCTTCTTAATCATTTCAGTTAAAGGTGTGACAAGACTTCTAAAGTTCTGAACAAAGTGTCGATAAAAACTAGCCAAGCCATGGAAATTTCGTACCTGACCTATAGTTGTAGGAGTTGGTCAATCTTGGATTTCTTTCACCTTCTCATGGTCAACTTGAATACCTTGTGCACTCACAACAAATCCAAGAAATACAAGCTTACCCGTGCAAAAGATACACTTCTTTAGATTAGCAAACAACTTTTCTTTTCTTAAAACATCAAAAAAAAGTTTTAAATGTTCCACATGATCATTCAAGTTTTTGCGATAGATCAGAATATCATCAAAGTAGACGACACCAAATTGTCCAATGTAAGCACGCAAAACATGATTCATGAGTCTCATGAAAGTGCTAGATGCATTGGTTAATCCAAAAGGCATAACTAAGGATTCATATAATCCATATTTTGTTTTGAATGCAATTTTCCACTCATCACCTTCTTTCATCCTAATTTGATGATATCCACTCTTAAGATCAATCTTAGTAAAAATACAACCATGAAAATTCATCAAGCATATTATCTAATCTGGGGATGGAATGTCAATACTTTACCGTGATATTGTTGATGGCACGACAATCAACACATATCCTCCATGTCCTGTCCTTCTTCGGTACTAGCAGCACTGGAACTGCCCAAAGACTCATGCTTTCTCGTACATACCCCTTTTCTAATAACTCACCTACTTGCCTTTCAAGTTCCTTTGTTTCCTCGAGATTACTTTGGTAGGCTGGTCGATTTGGGATTGATGCACCGGGTATGAAGTCAATTTGATGCTCAATTCCTTGAATTGGGTGTAAACCTGAAGGCAACTCCTCAGAAAAACATCATCAAACTCCTACAAAAGGGAAATAACATTGCTCAGCAAAGAACCGACAAGATCATTAGTGTTTAAAATGAGTTCCTTGTACATAAGTACTATAAGGGGTTGATTAGAAAATAATACTCTCTTGATCTCACTTTTCTTTGCAATGAAACTTGGTTTTTCTTCTTTTACTTTCCCTATGGCTAAAACTCTCTCTTCTTCTCTTTCACTCTTTTTCTTTATTTTTTCACTTTGTTTTTCTTCTCTCATACTTTCTTTTCTCTCAATTTCAAATTTTGTCCTTATTTTCCTTTCACTTGCTCTTTTCAACTTCATGTGATCATCAAGAACTTGTTTTGGACAATGGTATGAGAGATATGGGCTGCTTATTCATTATAAAGGAGTAACTATTGGTAAAACCATCATGTGTTGCCCTCCAATCATATTGCCATGGCCTTCCCAATAGTATATGACATGCATGCATGGGAACTGCATCACAAAGCACCTCATCCACATATTTTCCAATAGAAAAAGCAACAAGAACTTGCGTTTAACCTTGATGTCGCCACTATCATTTAACCATTGGAGTCGATAAGGTTGTGGATGCTTCAAGGTGGGTAATGCCAATTTCTCCACCAATTCGGTGCTAGCCACTTTGGTGCAACTCCCTCCATCAATTATGACGCTGCACACTTTGTTGTTCACAAAGGATTGAGTATGGAACAACTTCCCCCATTTGTTATTTTCTTCCTCCTTAACCTACACATTGAGAGCTCGTCTTGCCACCAATATCTCTCCTTCAACAACTGCCCATCATAAGCATCTTCTAAGGGTGGCATGTCAGGATCGTCTTCTTCATCTTCCAACTCTAGCTCTCCTTGGGCATTTATCACTATCTTGTTTGGACATTAGTTAGACATATGTCCCCTGCCTTTGCATTTAAAACACTTAATATCACGATTCTGAGTAGTAGAAATATCGATTGTACCTTGGGAATCACGGCTAGAGTTTCCCGACTTAGGCTTAGCTTTAGCCTTAAGAGTTGAAGATGCTTGTGGCCTTCTTCCTTCTTTGAGGAGCCCAGCTTCCAAAGATTAGACCCCGGGTTGGGACCTGACTGTGTGCCTCCTCCACTTTGATCACCATGTGCACCATCTCTTCCAACTCTACATAATGATGCATTTCCACCCTATCATGAATCTCTCTATTCAAGCCAAACAAAAATCTGGCTATAGTGGCTTCTCAATCTTCCTCCACATTGGCTCGTATCATTGTAATCTCCACCTCCTTAAAATAATCTTCAACACTTTGACTCCCTTGTCTAACATATTGCAACTTTTTATGCATCTCTCCATAATAGTGGCTTGGAGCAAACCGTTTTCTCATCACCACTTCCATATTCTCCCATGTTTCAATCGCATGTTCTATATTCCGTCTCCTGCTCATAACAAGCTGGTCCCACCATGTAATAGCATAATCAGAAAACTCAATGACAACAAGTTTTACCTTTGCTTTGGAATAGTTATGGCAATGAAATATGAACTCCATCTTCTTCTCCCACTCAAGATATAATTCTGGATCAGATTTGCCTTGGAAAGATGGAATCTTCATCTTGATACTACCCAAATTATTATCTTCTCGATTCCTACCTTCTCCATTCCGTTGCCGTCGCATGTACGGTTCTTCTAACTTCGCAACATCCTCTCTATCTCCCCATGGAACACATCGCCCATGCTGCTGATTATTGTCGCTTTGTCACGGCTCACTCAATATTCCGTCTTCCACCTAATCCAACCTATCTTGAATTGGCTCCAATTCATGTCGCGTCATCCGCCTCATCTCCCCTAACAGTGCTTCCATTTGAAGATTCGGGGTGGTATGTTGTTGAACCTCTTCTGAGGTATCTCTTTCTCGATGTTGAGCCATGTATAGAATCTGCAACTAGGTTAGTATGAATATAGAAAAAGGACCTCACCTCGCTCCCTCGCGTGTTTCACTCGAAAGATGATTCATCTTAATTCACTCGTTTTCTCTCAAATATTCAGCTTTTACCCTCTAATATGCTCACCGCTCTGGCCTTTTTCCACTCTTGTTGCCCTCTTTAGTTCTTAATCAGACTCAATGAACAACCAGGAAACTTACAGCAATTCAAGTATGAATCCAACCAAAACATATCACAAGGATCCTTAGGGTGAAGAGTAAGGAAATAGATGAGTAGAATCTTAAACATAAGAATGATAGAAAAGGAATGATTCTAAGTAAGAAAAATAGTTGGATTTATGATTGATGAGTTGATGCAAGATAGTATGATATCTTCTTCGCTTCCCTTTCTTTCTTTCTACTTTTGGTTTCTTTCTTTCTTTTTTTGTTGTTGGCACTTTTTTTTGCACGAATTTTTTCTTTTATTTCTTTTTTTCCTTTATATAAGCAAACTGAAGAATGAACTAAGAAAAGAAAGGATAGATTTCAGCAAGAATGAAGAAGAAAATAATGAAAAAGGATAGATGAAACCTGTCTTAGAACCAAAGCTCTAATACCAACTGATGCGAACCTTACCAACACATGGCAAAACCCGTCAACAATTGACGGATAAGAACCCCAAGATTTGTGAAGAACAAGTTCCGAAGGTGAGCTTTGACCCACTACCTAGCGAGATAGGAATCAAAGCTACGGTTTGGAAAAGACGCCACACCCCACGGATCAAAGTGATAAGTCCAGTTGTAGAACACCACAAGAAACTTTGATAAGTTCTACGAGTCTTCTCAAGAGCCAAGAAGAGCATATTCCTCATGAAATTATGTATTGAATAACAAAGAAGTTTGAAATTCATCCATCCTCATCCCCAGCCTATAAATAGGCCATGATTACAAGATATATGAAATACTCTGTTGTTAGATTACCTCCTATGTAATAGGCAACAAAAATATTGCAACTACTCTCTAGGAAATAATGGAATATTACACTAATATTCTTACTTAATAACTAAAGAAAGGTAATATATTACTTAGAAAAGGTAATATTTGTCTTTGACCAGAATTATTCATCCTTGATCAGAATCTTCTAAAACTTCGATCATGCTGATGTATGCTGCTAGCACATATGGACTTGCTTCAACATGCTTCATTGAATTCGCTTGCGTCCAAGTTTCTCGAGCTAGCCCATTGAGATCTTCTCTAAACCTCTTGGCCCGTGCCCTCGTAATTGACCTATTTGGAAGTCTAACCGGATCGCTCGCACCATACTCTTGATTTGCATCATATGTTCTCTCATATTTTCCCAAGAGTAGTTCAAGAAGTGACCAATTTTATGTAAAATATGTATAACATGTATAACATGTATTCGCTCTATCTTTTCAGAGAACAAATCATCAAGTGTGATATCATCCGTTATGCGACATGGAATATAGCACCAATATATGCTAGATAAGCAATGGAAACCACTTGCTTGACTTACCAAAGTAGATATTGGCCAAACTTGGATAACCTTTTCCTCTTCAACAAGATTCTCAATAACTATAGCACTCAAAATCAAATCAAGAAACATATTCTTATCCATACAAAGAGTTCGGGTTTCAAGATTAGCAAATAGCGATTCTTTGCTTAAGGCCTCTAAAACAAGTCTTGAGTGCTTACCATGATTATCAAGACTCTTATCATAACAAAAGCCATCAACATAAATAAATGCATGTAAATTATGACTCATAAGTCTCATGAAAGCGTTAGGCCTATTAATCATTCGAAAAAGAATTACTAACCAGTCAAACAAATCAAATTTTATTTGGAATGTATTAATGAACTCATATCCCTCTTCCAACCAAACATGAACAAATTCGCTTTTAAGATCAATCTTTGAAATCATATATATATAACTCAGTCCATTTAACATGTCATTCTCATAAGGAATAGGGTTAGGACACATTACCATGATTTTGTTGATGGACTGAAAATCACCAAACTTTCTCCGCATTTGACCCTCAAGCCCTAGTAACATTAAAAAACGCATGTACTCTCTAGCTTGTATATTTACCACTAGCTCATTGGGTTGTTGTTAAATATCCTTCATCTCCTTGTGATTACTTGTAATGGCTAGTTGGTTTGGACTTAATCTTTGATGCACTCCATCAAATTCTTGCAAATAAGAAATAATATTGCTCAGCAAGAATCCAACAAGATTGTTAGTAAATAAAATTGGCTCCTTAGTCATAAGGGGCTGATATAAAATTAAAGAACTCTCAATCTCATTGTCTTTTTTCTCTCTTGCACTCACCAATGAAACATCGCTCTTATTTTCTCTCTCCTCAATTTCTTTTCTTTCATGCTCTTTTTCATTAGATTGAAGATCTGTCTCTTTTTCATTGCTCTCGTTTTCTTGACCCTCATCGATTTCTTTTCAGCACACTCTCTCTCTTTAGTAGCCTCTTTCTTTTGCTCAATCTCTCTTTTTTCATCACTCTTTTTTATCACTCTTTTTATTCTCATGAGTTAGTGTACTACTCACAGCTTCTTTGTCATCCTTGGAGAGTTCGGAACTAGACGATGGCACTTTGTGTTCTTTATGAGCTGACTTCCATGAGCTTGCAATAGCCATGCCTGAAGACCATTCATCCATGTTTCGTTGCTTCAACCATTGTTCAACTTTCATGGCATGGAGTGATGCGAACCTCGCCAACAATGTGATGAGACCCAATATCAAGTATGATAAGAACCTCACCAACACGTGATGAAACCCATATACGACTAAGGTCTCCAGGGAACGTGTCCTTGTCAAGCTCAGATGGTGGAACCTTGACCCATTACCTATAAAGAGGTAAGAACCTTAGTATAGTGAAGACGCCACAAGCATCTATGGAAGGGTTGATTGATAAGTCGGGGATGAATGTTACAGATGACTCCGATAAGTTCGAAGTTTCTAAAAGAACCAATGAGAATAAAATCTCTCATTTTATTGATCCATTATCTGAATGAAAGAAAATACAATGTGACCTACTTGTGTATTTATAGACTACTAATAAGAATATAAAAGATGCAAATATATCCTAATATCTATCCTAAATATATCCTAATATCTATCCTAAAGATATGATCAATATAATCTAAATATCAAAAAGATATCTTCAAAATATTCCTGGGAAATCACAATATTTCCTAAAGATAAGAAAAATATACTCTCCTAATTTATCTAAATAGATACATTCAGCAGATATAAGCAAATATTTCTCGGTATCTTATTGCTCGTTTTGCTCCCCTTGATCTCCTTCTTCTCTTGTATATGATATTGACTTCCATTCTTGATATCCTTGTCTTGATTCACATCATGGAGCAACATATCTTTGAACTCTTCATAATAATGCATCGACACTTTATCAGCAATTTCACGATTTAATCCACGTAAGAACCTGCCCATGGTGGCTTCTATGTCCTCCTCTATGTCCGCTCAGCTTATTGCAACCTCCATCTCTTTGCAATATTCGATAACGCTCTTGGATCCTTGAGTGAGATGCTGCAATTTGTTGTGCAACCCCCGGTGATAGGAACTTGGAAGGAATTGTTGCCTCAGTACTGACTTGATCTCATTCCATGTCTCAACAGGTCGCTCTCTATTCTGTCTCCTACTTGTAATAATCTGATCCCACCAAATAATAGCATAGTTGGAAAATTGAAAAGAAGCAAGTTGTAGCTTTTTTCTTTCAGAGTAATTGTGATGATTGAAGACCAACTCCATTATTTCCTCCCACAAAAGATAAGTTTTGGGATTGTTTTTGCCTTCGACAGTTGGAAGCTTCACCTTTGTCTTAGCTAAACCATCATCCCGTCTTGAACTTCTTGACTCTTTATCTTTATGTTGAAGTTGAAATCTTTTTCCTTTTGATTGCTCCTCAATTCGATCCATCTTCTTGTGAATTTGTTTGAATTCATCTTTCATCATCATTCCAACTTTATGTATGAATGCTTGTAGTTGTATTTCATTGGATGAGCTTTCCTCTTGATAGAGTGACATGATGAGAATATGCAAAAGATATTATGACCTCACAAACACTCCCTCACGTGTTTCACTCAAGAATGGATTCACTCAATTTCACTCGTGTTTGCACTCAAACGGCTTTTACCCTCTAATAATCTCACCATTCTTGCCTTTTTCCACTCGTATCTTCTCTTTTAGTTCCTTTCGAACTGAACAAACAAAAATCAAAACGTTCCACAATAATCCACGACGACTTTACCGGGATTCAAAAGGCTCATGTAGGGCCGGGTTCAAAAGTATCAAAAAAATCAAGAATAAGAAGGACAATTGCGGACTTGAGAATAATAGATCAATTGAAAAGAAACAACTTTGAGTAAGAAGACGTTTATAGCTTTATGAATGGACAAACAATTCTTGAACTTCCTCAATATCTCACTTTTTGATTTTTTTTGCCTTTCTTTTTGCTAATACCTTTTTTGTTTTTTTTTTTTTTACTTTTTTGCTTTTTTTCCCCTTTTTTCTCACCTGCTACTTTTTTTTTGTTACTTTTTTAGAAGAAGATAATAGAAAAGAAAGAAGACAAAGAAAAACAACAAAGATGAAAGAAAAAGATAAACTAAAGGATATATTGAACTTGACTTGAAACGTTAGCTCTGATACCAAATGATGCGAACCTCACCAATATCGTGATGAAACTCGATCCCGAGTATGATATGAACCTCAGCAACTCGTGACGAAACCCGTATTCAAATAAGGTCTCTATGAAGCGTTTCCTTCTCAAGCTCTAAAGCTGGAACATTGACCCATAAAGAGGCAAGAACCTTGGTATAGTGAAGACGCCACAATCAATTATGGAAGGGTTGATTGATAAGTCGCGGATGAATGCCACGAAATACTCCGATAAGTTTGAATAGTTCTTCAAAGAACCAGAGAGAATAAAATCTCACCTTTATTAATGAATAAGTTGAACCAAATTCATCCAAAGGTGAGCACTGGCCTCTAAATAAGCCAAAGTGCAATATTACATCAAAAACAACCTCCCTCAATGGTTCTTATAGGATAGGAAACTAATTAGAAAGCAAATCTAAGTATTATCCCAGAGAAATTACAAAATATTACCAATATCTTCAGAACCAAATAAAGGAGAAGGTAATATATTTTACTTACTAAAAGAGGAAAGTGATATATTCTTGTAGACAACTTCAATGTATTAGCATTAACTTGTGCTTCTCTTGCCTCTTTAGTTCTCTCAACTACCTTTCTTGAAAATATTCTTTCTCTTCACATCTAGCTGGGATATATTTTTTCAAAATACTTGTCCTCTTGACATTCAACTGAAATATATTTCTTGAAGCACTTGTACTCTTGATGCTCAGCTCACCATTTGTCCCTTTTTTTAAATATCATGGATAATATTGAGTCATTCAGCTTACTGGTCACTTGTATGCATAACTGTGTCCTCCATTTCATCTTACTTGAGCTTCTCATCATTAGACCTTGAAAGACTTTCATTTCATTCTTCAAACTCTTATCTTGGATCACATCACTTCCTTGAATTTAGCTTGTTTTACTTCCAGAGATGGCTCCGAATAGAACTTCATTGAGGGGACTTCAACTTGCTGAGAGGTTGATCATGAAGAACTTGTTGCCACCATACTTGTGCTCCATTTATCCATGTTTCTTTGCTCAACTGTCGTTCAACTTTCATGGCATAGAGCAACATATCATGGAGCTCCTCATAGTAATGCATCCCCACAACATCAGCAATCTCACGATTTAGTCCATTAAGAAGCTGTCCATGGTGGCTTCATTGTGCTCCTCTACATTAGCTCGGCTAATTTCAACCTCCATCTCTTTGCAATATTCAACAACGCTCTTTGATCCTTGACTAAGACAATGCAATTTGTTGTGCGATTCCTAGCGATAGGAACTTGGAAGGAATCGTCGCCTCATTATTGGCTTCATCTCGTTCCATGTCTCAACGGGTCGCCCTCCGTTCTGTCTTCTGTCTCCTATTGTAATAAGCTGATCCCACCAAATAATAGCATAATCAGAGAATTGAAAAGAAGCAAGTTGTACCTTTTTCCTTTCAAAGTAATTGTGATGATTGAAGACTATCTCCATTCTTTCCTCCCACAGAAGATAAGCTACAGGATCATTTTTGCTCAAAAAGTTGGAAAATTCACTTTTGTGTCACTTAGATTATTGTTCCACCTTGGTCTTCTCGATTCTTTATCTTCATATGGGAGCTGAAATCTTTTTCTTTTTGCTTTATCCTCAATTCGATCTATCTTCTTGTGAATTTATTTGAATTCGCTCTCACCATCCTCCCTACTTCGTTTACAAATGCCTATAGTTATACATCTTCGGATAAGCTTTCCTCTTGATAGCGTGACATGATATACCACTTGTTGGGAATTGTGGCGCAGCGGAAGCTAGATTTTCAAAAAATTTCATTCCCAATCCCAGCGGTCACTTTGAGGTAATTCGAAATTATTACATACGAGGATGTTTAGAATTATACCTACAAGGACTCTGATTCGGTCCTTGTGTTGTATTCCTCGTGTTGAAGCTGTTCGACGCCGCTGACACGAACCGTTGCGTCCGATCACGAACCTCTTGAGTCGATCCTTTGACTAGACGCACAAGTGCACGCCCTCCAAGGTATCCACACCAGGCCTCCTCGTAGAAAATCGAGAAACTCTTTCTCGAACGGTCACACCGGAACTCGTGTTTGTTTTTTCGTCTCTCACTTAGACACACGGCCACCCAACAGAGGAAAAACTCTATCTCCTTTTGGCTCTCGGCACCGATCAGAGACACTCTCTCTCTTTCAGCTTCTCAAAAATTATGGAACGTCCACTAAATAAGCCAACGTCCATTTCTTTTATTATTATTCTTGCTATTTTTATTTTCTCATGCAGACACATTCATGGCAGTGAATGTACGTTACAAAAAAATGAATGCAGCACATTATTACTGAATAATGCACAAACGGTCACTGAAACATTTTCATGAAAGACGTTGCATCCAATTCGTTTGAAAAAACTCATCAACCAATTACTTTATAAATTTAACCGAATCGTATTCGATAATTTTCATGCCCGTGTAACCGATATTTAGTTCCGTGATAACCTTATCCAATAAGGTTTGTGACCGTTATAGGCTAATTCGTGCTAGCGAAAATTTTAACTGCCCGATCCAAAATTTAAACTATTAAATTTTGGTTACGAGAAAAACCTGTATTGTGTGTGACCCATTGGGTTCCACACTAAGCCAGCAGCAGGTCCAATTATATTCTAAATAATCTCATTAAACTCTTTAATAAAATTATTCGATTAACTCTTAATCGTATAGACCCACAAGTCAAGATTGACGTCTAGCAACGTGTCATGACTACCCAGATAGTGAGGATTTCAATCGAAGGATCGAACACCCTTTGGTGATTAGTTACCGTATAATTAAATCCTTCAGTTATACAATATCCCGAATAAGTTAGGGTATAGATAAAATGTCAAACCCAAATACTTATTCATATGTTTCCAATTCTCAAGTATTTGACTCAATTATGAAATATTGGAAACTCCTTTCCAATTTTCATTGTACTCTGGCCAGAGATTTTTCAAGTCAATACTAAGAAGAATACATAGGATATTCTCTCCTATTAGGAGTAACTGATTCCTTATTGATTACTCACCACCTCCATAAAAGTCTCATTGGGTTCAGAATACCCTACACATGTCTCAGAGAGTCATGTTAAGGAATAGACCAAAACTTCAATTTAACAATTATAAGATGCCATGGTAATATCAGGTCTAAGGATTATTTATACCTACTATCACATGAGGATTAGCCTATTGACATTTATTTTAGAATCCATTAGGCTTTCTTCTAGTGAGTCAGTTCAGTGAACTCATTCCATAATGAGCACTTACACTCTTACATTAGTGACTATTCACAAATAACTGTGAGATCAGTTATCCTCTACTTTAGAGCATGTAACGAGTATACTAGTCTTACCGGATCACTAATCCCCTATTCAGTGACCCTATGACTAGGAACGTTTTTAAATTAAGGTTTCTAAGATTTTAGGTCTCACTAGTATGATCTCATCATAGCCCTAAAATGAACCTCAATTTATGGGTTTCATCATAACAATAAATATACACAGCACATGATGAATGAAATTGCCTCAAATTATATTTCATAAATAAAGATCGAACCAATTACATCATATGTGATTGGATTTAGGGCATATTCCTAACAATCTCCCACTTGCACTAAAGCCAATCACCTCGGTATCTTATACCCATATTTTCTAGGTGACGTTCAAACTGTTGCTGTGATAAAGGCTTAGTGAATGGATCTGCAATGTTGTTCCTTGTGTCGACTCGTTCGACACTAATATCACCTCTTCCAACGATCTCTCGAACCAGGTGATATCTCCTGAGGATGTGCTTTGACTTGTGATGGGATCTAGGTTCCTTGGCTTGCGCTACGGCCCCAGTGTTATCACAATATAGGGGCACCGGATTAGCAATTTGAGGAACAACTCCCAACTCACTGATAAACTTCTTTATCCACACCCCTTCCTTCGCAGCTTCACTTGCAGCGATGTATTCTGCTTCAGTCACCGAATCGACTGTGGTGGCCTGTTTGGAACTTTTCCAACTTACAGCACCACCATTCAGAGTAAACACATACCCTGAAACTGATTTACTGTCGTCTGGATCAGTTTGAAAACTAGAGTCAGTGTACCCTTCTAGTTTCAAATCCGAACCACCATATATCAGAAAAACATCTCTAGTCCTTCTCAAGTACTTGAGAATGTTTTTCACTGCTTTCCAATGTTCCTCTCCTGGATCAGCCTGAAATCTGCTTGTTACCCCTAGGGCATATGCTACATCAGGCCTGGTACAAAGCATGGCATACATAACAGAACCCACTGCAGAAGCATATGGAATTCTGTTCATCTGATGTCTCTCCTCAGGTGTCTTGGGTGACATCTTTTTGGAAAGATGGATGCCATGACTCATAGGCAAGTAACCACGTTTACTGCCTTCCATGTTAAACCTCTTTAACACAGTATCTATGTACCTAGATTGGGATAATCCAAGCATCCTATTAGGTCTATCTCTATAGATCTTTATTCCTAATATATAGGATGCTTCTCCCAAATCCTTCATGGAGAAGTTCTTGGAGAGCCAAACCTTGACCGATTGCAGCATCGGTATGTCATTCCCGATAAGTAATATGTCATCTACATACAACACGAGAAAGACGATAGCGCTCCCACTAACCTTCTTGTATACACAAGGTTCATCCTCATGTTTGATAAAATCAAACTTTTTGATTGTCTCATCAAAACGGATGTTCCAGCTCCTCGAAGCTTGCTTTAATCCATAAATGGATTTTTGCAGCTTGCATACTTTATTTGACCCAACAGGAGAGATGAATCCCTCTGGCTGAGTCATATAGACATCTTCCTCAAGGTTTCCATTAAGGAAAGCGGTTTTGACATCCATTTGCCATATCTCATAATCGTAGTATGCAGCTATAGCAAGCAAAATTCTGATGGACTTGAGCATAGCTACTGGCGAAAAGGTCTCATCATAGTCAATACCATGTTTTTGTTTGAAGCCTTTTGCAACCAATCTGGCCTTGTATGTTTCAACATTGCCATCTGCTCCAATCTTTCTCTTAAAGATCCATTTACATCCAATGGGAGTTATCCCATTAGGTACATCCACCAAAGTCCATACTTTGTTGGTGTACATTGAGTCCATCTCAGATTTCATGGCATCCTGCCATTTATAACTGTCAACACTTTTGACTGCTTGGTCATAAGATTGTGGATCATCCATATCTATGACGCTTGAATCTAGGTCATTCTCAATGGCCAGATTCAATCTTTGAGGTGCTTTACGCACCCTTTTGGATTTTCGAGGAGACTCAGAAGGTTGTGGTATATGAACTGGTTCTTCAGCAACCTGTTGCTCTTCCATTGATTGATGCGAAATTGTTTGTGAGTTGGAAACTTCATTAAGTTCCACGAATCTTCCACTCCCACTATCTTGAATAAACTCTTTCTGCAAGAATGTGGCATGTCTGCTAACAAATACCTTTTGTTCAGCAGAAGAGTAAAAATAATATCCTAAACTTTCTTTAGGATAACCCACAAATCTACACTTTTCCGATCTCGCACCAAGTTTGTCTGCATCTTGTATCTTTACATAAGATGGGCAGCCCCACACCTTAAGGTGCTTGAGACTTGGTTTCTTACCCTTCCATATCTCATGTGGCGTACTAGACACAGATTTACTGGGAACCTTATTTAAAAGATAGATGGCTGTTTGTAAAGCATATCCCCAGAATGAAATGGGAAGATCTGTGAAGCATAACATGGATCGCATCATATCTAATAGAGTGCGATTTCTCCTCTCTGCAATCCCGTTATGTTGTGGAGTGCCGGGAGGAGTCCATTCAGAAACTATTCCATTCTCTTTTAGATAATCCAAAAACTCTCTGGTCAAATACTCGCCACCTCGATCTGATCGAAGGGACTTAATACTTTTTCCAGATTGTTTCTCAACTTCAGCTCGATATTCCTTGAACTTGTCAAAGGCCTCGGATTTGTATTTCATCAAATACACATATCCATACCTAGACAAATCATCTGTAAATGTAATGAAGTAGGAATATCCACCTCTGGCTTGAGTTGTCATCGGTCCACAAACATCGCTATGAACCAACTCTAACAACTGTGTCGCCCTTTCTCCATGTCCAGTAAATGGAGACTTAGCCATTTTTCCTTTGAGACAAGATTCACAAGTCGGAATCGATTCATAATCGTATGAGCCAAAATACCCATCCTTGTACAACTTGTTAATCCGATTCTCATTGATATGGCCAAGCCTTAAGTGCCAAAGATAGGTGAAGTTAAGATCATCTCTTTTCCTTTTGTTTGTCTGTTCGATATGAAGTAAATTATCATCAACATCCAAGAATACCAAGCCATTGGCGACTTTTCCAGTTCCATAAAATTCATCAGAATGAAAAATGGAGCAACCATTGCCTTTGAAATTTATTTCATATCCTTGTTCAAGTAACAATGGGACAGAAATAATATTCCTTATTATAACTGGAATGTAATAACAGTTATTCAGCTCAATAGTCTTTCCAGAAGGCAAATGCAAGCAAAAGGTTCCTACTGCTAAAGCTGCAACTCTTGCGCCATTGCCAACACGTAGGCTGTACTCCCCTTTGCCCAGTCGTCTACTTCTTCTCAGTCCCTGCAACGAATTGCAGATATGAGAACCGCATCCGGTATCTAATACCCATGAAGTAGAGTTTGTTAATGACATATAAACCTCAATTACAAACAAACCTGAAGAAGTGGCTTCTGAAGCCTTCTTCTGCTTCAGCTCTGCAAGATATTTCTTACAGTTTCTTTTCCAATGGCCATCCTTCCCACAATGGAAACAGGTGCCTTTTTCGGAGACTTTCTCCTTTCCCTTTCCTTTCTTCTTGATATGCTTTTTGGGTTTCACAGCTTTATTAAATGATTTCCCGTTTTTAGGGGTTTTCTTTGCCTTCTTCTTAGAGGCGCCTTCCACTAACAAGACCTTTCCCTTATCCTTCACAAGGTGGGATTCAGCGGTCTTCAGCATATTAAGGAGCTCGGGCAGTGAGACATCCAGCTTGTTCATGTGGAAGTTTACGATAAACTGTGAAAATGATTGTGGCAGAGATTGAAGAATTAAGTCTTGACATAACTCTCCATCCATTGTGAAGCCCAACTTCCCTAATTCATCAATCAAATTGATCAATTTAAGGACGTGTGTTTCAACAGGAGTACCTTCTGCCATCCTGGCTTGGAAGAGCTGCTTAGATATCTCATATCTAGCAGTTCTACTCTGTTCGCCGTACAACTCTTTTAGGCGAACTAGAATAGACTTGGCATCCATTTTTTCGTGCTGCTTTTGCAGCTCGTTACTCATAGATGCCAGCATGATGCACTGCACTAGAGTGCTATCATCTTGCCACTTCTGATAAGTAGCTTTCTCTTACTGTGTGGCATCTTCTGCCGGTTTAGCAAGATCGGAAGAATCAAGGATATAGGAGACTTTCTCCTGAGTGAGGACGATCCTCAGATTTCTTAGCCAGTCCACGTAATTCGGTCCGGTGAGTTTGTTAGCATCTAGAATGCTTCGAAGCGACAGTGACGTAGACATGATGCAGATTATATCTACAATAGAAGAACAATATGCATGAGCAGATTTTCATGAAATATGATGCATGATTATCGAGGTCTTTTTGAATAAATCACGACTCCCACTAAATTTTGCGAATTCCATTGCCCTCCATTAGGAAGACGGGAGACCCCGTTGGAAGGTCTCCTAGCGGGTAAAATGGAATCCCATTTATCCTACTGAGATCTCGCATGTAACACGACAAACCTCGAATAAGTCCATGGGTAGGTAACTCTTAACCGATTACATCTTATGTAACTTCCATTTCATTTTGCCTCTAAGATTAGTATAGCCTTGTGTGTGCACAACAAACCATAAAATCTTAGTTAAGTTAACCCACCATTCATATACCTACACGAAAATGAAACCACCCTTGAGTGTAGCTCAACAAGGTAACAACATTTAGGTGTATAGTATTTATATATCACATATATTTGATGAGGGAGCATCGTACCAACTCACATGACGAGTCTTGTGTGTACACAACAAACCCACCACGCTCGCCGACACACTCTGCATCTCATAATGATGGAAGGCATGACTGGTATTCTTAATACCGTAGCCATTTCAACTTAATATTTTCGGAGGGTCTTTGTGTAATTATTATATAATTGACATCGCATGCATAATATAATAAAAAGCATATAAATAAGGATGATTATGGACATTCCTATGAGTGAGTCACCCGAGCCATAGGGTGCGTCACTAAAATTCATCTTAATCTATGTAGCCCATCAATATGGGCCCGCCACTTGGAGCCCGCATTGCCTTCAAGTAACCATCTCCATGGACTTGGTCTTGCAACTCCGGGTACCTGGATCTCCTTCTCCTAGATCTTGATAGCGTGACATGATGAGAATCTACAAAAGATATCAGGACCTCACAAACACTCCCTCACATGTTTCGCTAAAAAATGGATTCACTTAATTTTGCTCATGTTTGCACTCAAACGGCGTTTAACCTCGAATAATCTCACCACTCTTGCCCTTTTCCACTCATATATCTCCTTTCGGTTCTTTTTTAACTAAATAAGCTATAATCAGAATGTCCCGCAACAATTCACCACGACTTCACCTAGATTTGAAAGGAGAACGTGGCGGCTCAGGCTCCAAAGTACCAAAAATCAAGAGCAATAAGGGAATTATGGACTAGAGAATGATAGATCAATTGAAAACAAACAACTTTGAGTACGAAGATGTTGATAACTCTATGAATGGACATATAATTCTTGAACTTGCTCAATATCTCATTTTTTCATTGATTTTTTGCCTTTCTCTTTGCTGATACTTTTTCTTCCCTTTCTTTTTTTTTTACTTTATTTTATTTTGCTACTTTTTTTTCTTCTACTATTTTTTTGTTACTTTTTCTGAAGAGCATAATAGAAAAGAAAGAAGACAAAGAAAAACAACGAAGATGAAAGAAAACAAAGATAAACTTAAGGATCGATAGAGCCTGACATAGAACATTGGCTCTGATACCAAATGATGCGAACCTTGCCAACACCGTGATGAAACCCGATATCAAGTATGATATAATCCTACCCAACTCGTGAGAAAACTCGTATTCAACTAAGGTCTCTAGAAACCATATCCTTCTCAAGCTCCAAAAGTGGAACCTTCACCCATTACATGTAAAGAGGTAAGAGTCTTGGTATAGTGAAGATGCCACAATCAATTAAGGAAGGGTTGATTGATAAATCGGGGATGAATGCCACGGAATACTCCGAGAAGTTCGAGTAGTTCTTCAAAGAACCAAAGAAAATAAAATCTCACACTTTATTAATGAATAATCGACGCTTCTCCCATCCAGGGCTATGCATCAGCCTTTAAATAGGCCAAAGTGCAATATTAAATAAAAATTACCTTCTAATAGTTCTCATGGGATAGGAAACTAATTAGAAAGCAAATCTAAGTGTTACCCCAGAAAAATTACAAATTATTATCAATATGTCATAACTGAACAAAGGGGAAGGTAATATATTGTACTTGTCAAAAGAGGAAAATGATATATTCTAGAAGCTAACTTAAATATATCTTTATTGGCGGAGGGTATGGTCGCAATTCACCTTTTAGACAACTTGTAGGAGATAATTGAGGCTTAGCAAACGCAATTGGGCCATTTCCAGTAAAAGTAAATGCCAAACCGTTGGTAATCAATACACATCCTCCATGTGCCATCCTTCTTGGGCACAAGCAAAACTAATATTGCACAAGGACTAAGAATTTCCCTCACATACCCCTTGTCCATCAGCTCGTGGTACTTCTTTGGGAAACACATCCTTGAATTCCTGCCAAAGAGATACAACAACACCTAGCAAGGTAGGGATTATGTCGTTCGTAGGTAGCATTGCCTCTTTGTATACAAGTATTAAGAGGTTCTGTCGAGATAAAAGTCACTTTTTCTTGCCACTAATATTGTTTTCTCATTTTTCCTCTCAATCTCTTTTTTATCGCTCATATTCTTTTCATCTTTTTCTCTTTTTCCTCTCGATTGCTCTCTTTCTTCTCTCTCTTTACTCTATTTTTCTCCGCACTCACTTTTTTCTTTTCTTGTTTTATTTGATCTTCCAATATTTGCTTTGGAGACAATGGAAGGAGGGTTATGGGTTCCCCTCGCAATCCAAAAGGATAACAGAATAGGAAATTGTCATGGGTAACATGCCTAACAAACTGCCATGGCCTACTAAGCAAAAGATGACGTGCTTTCATAGGAATTGATGTGATCCAAGATAGAGTTCAAAGAATGAAATCAAAGTCTTTCAAGGTCTAATGATGATGCGAACCTTACCAAGACGTGGCAAAACCCGATAACAATATATGGAACAGAATCCCAAGATCTACAAAGAACACAGGCGAGCTTTAACCTGCTACCTACTGAGATAGGAACCAAAGCTACGGTTTGGAAAGGACGCCACATTCTGAGGATCAAAGTGATAAGTCCGGTTTTAGAGCGCCACAAGAAACCTTGATAAGTTCTACGAGTCTTCTGAAGAACCAAGAAGAGTGAATTCCTCACAAAATTATGTATTGAATAACAAAGAAGTCGGAAATTCGTCCATCCTCAGCCTTGACCTATAAATAGGTCACACTTACAAGATATGCGAAATATTGTATCTCCATATTGCCTCCTATGTAATAGGCAATAAAAATATTCTAACTACTCTTTAGGAAACAATGAAATGTTACCGTAATATTCTAATTAATATATTACTTAGATGCGTAATATTCTTCTTTGACTAGAATTATTCAACTTTGACTGGAATCTTTGAGAACTTCAATAATATTGACATATGTTGCTGGCACACGTGGACTTGCTTTAGCATGCTTCATTAAGTTTGCTTAAGTCCAAATTCCCTAAACTAGCCCGTTCAGATCTTCTCCGAACTTCTTGGCCCGTGCCCTCGTAATTGGCCCGTTTGGAACTCTAAGCAGATCGCTCGCACCATGCTCTTGGTTTGCATCATTTTCCCCCTCTTTTAAATGATTTGTTCTCAAATCTTCATCTGCATCAAACAGAGATAGATAAGAGACATTCAAACTTGCATTGACACCATACTCACCTGGTAAATCCAACTTGTAGGTATTGTCATTTATTCGCTCTAGCACTTGGAAAGGTCCGTCACCCCTTGGAAGGAGTTTCGAACGCCGCCTTTCGGGAAACCGTTCCTTCCTCATGTGCAACCACACCCAATCTCCAGGTTCAAATACCACTTGTTTACGTCCCTTATTTGCTTGTTTGATATATTGCTCAATCCTCCTTTCTATGTTCAAGCGTGCCTTCTCATGGATTTGCTTTGCAAATTTAGCTTTCTTCTTTCCATCTAAATTAGCAAGTTCACTCAAAGGTAAAGGAGATAAATCCAAGGGTGTTAGTGGATTAAAACCATAAACAATCTCAAATGGCGAAAACTTGGTTGCAGAATGAACGCTCCTATTGTAAGCAAATTCTACATGTGGCAAACAATCTTCCCATGATTTCAAATTCTTCTTAATAATAGCACGTAATAAAGTAGATAAAGTCATATTCACTACTTCGGTTTGACCACCAGTTTGTGGGTGACAAGTTGTAGAGTATAATAATTTGGTGCCTAACCTTGCCCACAATGTCTTCCAAAATTAACTCCAGAACTTTGTATCTCTATCGGAAACAATGCTTCTAGGCATACCATGCAACCTAACAATCTCCTTGAAAAATAGATCAGCTATATGAGATGCATCATCAGTCTTATGATATGCAATGAAATGTGCCATTTTGGAGAATCTATCAACAACCACAAAGATTGAGTCTCTCCCCCTCTTAGACCTAGGTCACCCACCCTAAAACAAAGTCCATGGAAATGTCAACCCAAGGCTCACTAGGAATAGGCAATGGTGTATATAATCCATGTGGCTGTAACTTAGATTTAGCTTGTCTACATGTAATGCACTTTTCACAAATCTTCTCAATATCCCGTTTCATATTAGGTAGAAAAAAATGATCATGCAACATTGCCAATGCTTTAGCTACCCCAAAATGACCCATCAAACCACCGCCATGTGCTTCCCTAACTAGTAACTCACGCAAAGAAGAATAGAGAATGCAAAGCTTATTTTCTCGAAATAGAAACCCATCAAGCAAGTAATATTTCTCATAAGATCCTTTTGTGCATTCTTTAAACACATCATCGAAATCAAAATCTAATGCATACAATTCCTTAATGTACTCAAATCCAACCAACTTAGCATTAAGTGTGGAAAGTAGAGCATACCTTCGAGATAGTGCATCTGCAACTATATTTTCCTTACCTTGCTTGTATTTGATCACATATGGAAATGTCTTGATGAACTCCACCCACTTAGCATGGCGTTTATTCAGTTTGTGCTGCCCCGTCAAGTGCTTCAACGATTCGTGATCTGTGTGGATCACAAATTCCTCTGGCCAAAGGTAATGTTGCCACGTCCTTAATGTTCAAACCAATGCATACATCTCCTTATCATATGTCGGATAGTTTAGGGCTGCTCTACTTAACTTTTCACTGAAGTATGCAACAGGGTTCCCCTCCTGTATTAAAACTCCACCAAAGTAGACAACCACAAATTGTCCAATGTAAGCATGCAAAACATGGTTCATAAGTCTCATAAAAGTGCTAGGTGCATTAGTTAATCCAAAAGGCATAACTAACCATTCATATATTCCATATTTTGTTTTGAATGCAATTTTCAACTCATCACCTTCTTTCATCCTAATTTGATGATATCCACTCTTTAAAATCTATCTCAGTGAAAACACAGGAACCATGCAATTTATCAAGCATATCATCTAATCTAGGGATGGGATGTCGATACTTTAACGTGATATTGTTGACGGCACAAAATTCGACACACATCCTCCATGTCCCATCCTTCTTGGGTACTAGCAACACTGGAACCGCACAGGGACTCATGCTTTTTTGTACATAGCCCTTTTCCAATAACTCACCTACTTGCCCTTGAAGTTGCTTTGTTTCCTTGAGATTACTCTTGTAGGCTAGTCGGTTTGGGATTGAGGCACTAGGCATGAAATCAATTTGATGCTCAATTGCTCGAGTCGGGGGCAAACCTGAAGGCAACTCTTCGAGAAAGACATCATTGAACTCCTGCAAAAGGGAAATAATATTGGTCGGCAAAGAACCGACAAGATCATTAGCATTTAAAAGGATCTCCTTGTACATAAGTACTAGTAAGGGGTTGATCAGAAAATAATACCCTCTTGATCTCACTTTTCTTTGCAATGAAACTTAATTTTTCCTCTCTTTCTCTCCCTATGGCTGAAACTCTCTCTTCTTCTCATTCACTCTTTTCCTTATTCTTTTCTCTTTCTTTTTCTTCTCTCATTCTTTCTTTTCTCTCCATTTCTTTTTTCTCAATTTCAAATTTTGTCCTTATTTTCTTTTCACTTGCTCATTTAGACTTCATTTGATCATCAAGAACTTGTTTTGGAGTTAACGGCATAAGAGCTATGGGCTGCTTCTTCAGTACAAAGGAGTACCTATTAGTAAAGCCATCATGTGTAAGCCCTTCGATCATATTGCCATGGCCTTCCCAATAGTATATGACATGCATGCATGGGAACTACATCACAAAGCACCTCATCCACATATTTTCCCATAGAAAAACCAAACAGAACCTGCTTTGTTACCTTGATGTCGCCACTATCATTCAACCACCGAAGTCGATAAGGTCGTGGATGTTTCGAGGTAGGTAATGCTAATTTCTCCACCAATTCAGTGCTCGCTATGTCGGTGCAGCTCCCTCCATCAATTATGACACTGCACACTTTGTTGTTCACAAAGCATCGAGTATGGAACGGTTCTCTCGTTGGTTATTTTCTTCCTCATTAACCTGCACATTGAGAGCTCGTCTTGCCACCAATATCTCTCCATCAACAGTATACTGCCCATCATAAGCATCTTCAAAGGGTGGCATGTCGGGATCGTCTTCTTTATCTTTCGACTCTAGCTCTCCTTGGGCATTTATGATCATCACCCTCTTGTGTGGACATTGTTTAGCCATATGTCCCCTGCCTTGTCATTTAAAACACTTAATATAATGATTCTGAGTAGAAGGAATATCGGTTGTACCTTGGGAATTGCGGCTGGAGTTTCCTAACTTAGGCTTAGCTTTAGCCTTAAGAGTTGAGGATGCTTGTGCCCTTTCTTCCTTCTTTGAGGAGCTCAGCTTCCAAAGATTAAACCCCGAGTTGGGACCTGATTGTGTGCCTCCTCTTTTGAGTTGTTGTTCTACTTTGATCGCCACATGCACCATCTCTTCCAACTCTACATAATGATGCATTTCCACTCTCTCATCAATCTCTCGGTTCAAGCCAAACAAAACTCTAGCCATAGTGGCTTCTCGATCTTCCTCCACATTGGCTCGTATCATTGTAATCTCCATCTCCTTAAAAGAATCTTCAACACTTCGATTCCCTTGTCTAAGAGCTTGCAACTTTTTATGCAAGTCTCAGTAATAGTAGCTTGGAACGAACCGCTTTCTCATTGCCGATTTCATGTCCTCCGATGTTTCAATCGGACATTCTCTATTCCGTCTCTTGCTCAAAATAATATGGTCCCACCATGTAATAGCATAATCGGAAAATTCAATCACAACAAGTTTTGCCTTCTTTGCTTCGGAATAGTTGTGGCAATCAAATATGAACTCCATCTTCTTTTCCCACTCAAGATATGCTTGTGGATTGGACTTGCCTTGGAAAGATGGAATCTGCATCTTGATACTTCCCAAATTGTTATCTTCTCGATTCCTAACTTCTCCATTCCAATGACCAAACCTGCCTCATCGCTTGTTCAGTTCTTCTAACTCCTCATCATCCTCGTTATCTCCCGATGGAACATGTCGCCCATGCTGCCTATAGTTGTTGTTGTGGTGCGGCTCACTCGATATTCTATCTTCCACATGATCCAACCTATTTTGAATTGGCTCCAATTCAAGTCACATTATCCATCTCATCTCCCCCAACAATGCTTCCATTTGAAGATTCGGGGTGGTATGTTGTTGAATCTCTTCGGATGGATCTCTTTCTCGATGTTGAGCCATGTATAGATTCTACAACTAGGTTAGTATGAATATAGAAAGAAAATGGACCTCACCTTACTCCCTCACGTGTTTCACTCGAAAATTGATTCACTCAATTCACTCATGTTTTTCTCAAGTATTCGGCTTTTATCCTCTAATATGCTCACCGCTCTAGCCTTTTTCCACTGTTGTTGCCTTCTTTAGTTCTTAATCAGACTCAAGGAACAACCAAGAAACTTGCAGCAATTCAAGCATGAATCCAAGCAAAACAAATCACAAGGATCCTTAGGGTGAAGAGTCAGGGAAATAGATGAGTATGAATCTTTAATGTAAGAATGATGGAAAAGGAATGATCCTGAGCAAGAAAACTAGCTGGATTGATGAGTTGATGCTAAGACAGTATGATATCTTCTTCGTTTCCCTTGATTTCTTTATTTCTACTTTTGGTTTCTTTCTTTCTTTCTTTTCTTTTCTTTTTTTTTTGCTGTTGATACTTTTTTTTTATCTTTTTTTGCACGATTTTTTTTATCTTTTTAATCTTTTAATCTTTTTTTTCTTTATGCAAGCAAACTCAAGAACGAACTACGAAAAGAAAGGATAGATTTCAGCAAGAACGAAGAAGAAAATAATGAAAAAGGATAGATGAGACCTGTCTTAGAACCAAAGCTCTTATACCAATTGATGCGAACCTTACCAACACGTGACAAAACCGACAACAATATATGGAACAGAACCCCAAGATCCGCAAAGAACAAGTTTTGAAGGCGTGCTTTGACCCACTGCCTAGCGAGATAGGAACCAAAGCTATAGTTTGGAAAGGACGCCACACCCTAAGGATCAAAGTGATAAGTCCGATTGTAGAATGCCACAAGAACCTTGATAAGTTCTACGAGTCTTCTCAAGAAATAAGAAGAGCGAATTCCTCACAAAATTATTTATTGAATAACAAAGAAGTCTGAAATTCGTGCATCCTCAACCTTGACCTATATATAGGCCACAATTACAAGATATGCGAAATATTGTATCTCCAGATTGCCTCCTATGTAATAGGCAACAAAAATATTCTAACTACTCTTTAGGAAATAATGAAATATTACCCTAATATTCTAACTAATATATTACTTAGATGTGTAATATTCTTCTTTGACTAGAATTATTCAACTTTAACTGGAATCTTCGAGAACTTCAATAATGTTGACATATGTTGCTGGCACACGTGGACTTGCTTCAGCATGCTTCATTGAGTTCGCTTGAGTCCAAATTCCTCGAACCAGCTAGTTCAGATCTTCTCTGAACTTCTTGGCCCGTGCCCTTGTAATTGGCCTGTTTGGAACTCTAACCAGATTGCTCGCACCATGCTCTTGGTTTGCATCAAATGATGAGAAGCTCAAGTGAGACGAAATGGAGGACATGGATATGCATACAAGTGAAGAGCAAGTTGAATGATTCAATATTATCCATGATATTTTAAAAAAAGGGACAAATGGTGAGCTGAGCATCAAGAGTGCAAGTGCTTCAAGAAATATATTTCAGTTGAATGTCAAGAGGGTAAGTATTTTGAAGAAATATATCTCAGCCAAATGTAAAGGCAGAATATTTTCAAGAAAAGCAGTTGAAAGAACTAAAGAGACAAGAGAAGCACAAGTTAATACTGATATATTGAAATTATCTACAAGAATATATCACTTTCCTCTTTTAGCAAGTAGACTATATTACCTATCCCTTTATTTGGTTCCGAAGATATTGATAATATTTTGTAATTTCCTTGGGATAACATTTAGATTTGCTTTCTAACTAGTTTCCTATCCTATGAGAACCATTTAGAAAGGTTATTTTTTATATAATATTGTACTTTGGCCTATTTAAAGGCTGGTGTTTGCCTTTGGACGAATTTTGGATTAGTTTATTCATTAATAAAGTGTGAGATCTTATTCGCTTTGGTCCTTTGAAGAACTATTTGAACTTATCGGAGTTTTCCTTGGCGTTCATCATCGACTTATCAATCAACCTTTCCATAGTTGATTGTGGCGTGTTCACTATACCAATGTTCTTACCTCTTTATAGGTAATGGGTCAAGATTCCACCTTTAGAGCTTGACAATGACACGTTTCCTGGAGGCTTTAGTCGAATACGGTTTTGTCAGGAGTTGGAGAGTTTCATATCATACTTGGTGTTAGGTTTCATCACGGTAGTTGCGAGGTTTCAGGCATGGCTGCTACAAGCTCATGCAGGTCAGCCTATAACTAACACAAAGTGCCATCGTCTACTTTCAAGCTCTCCAAGGATGACAAAGAAGCCGTGAATGTTACACAAACTCATGAGAATAATAAGAGTGATAAAAAAAAGAGAGTAATTAAAAAAGAGAGATTGAGCAAAAGAAAGAGGCTAATAAAGAGAAAGAATATGCTGAAAAGAATATCAATGAGGGTCAAGAAAACAAGAGCAATGAAAAATAGACGGATCTTCAATCTGATGAAAAAGAGCATGAGAGAGAAGAAATTGAGGAGAGAGAAAATAAGAGTGATGTTTCATTGGTGAATGCAACAGAGGAAAAAGACCATGAGATTGAGAGTTCTTTAATTTTATATTAGCCCCTTATAATTAAGGTGCCAGTTTTATTTACTAACAATCTTATCGGATTCTTGCCGAGTAATATTATTTCTTATTTGCAGGAATTCGATGGAGTGCATCAAGGATCAAGTCCAAGCCAACTAGCCATTACAAGAAATCATAAGGAGATGAAGGATTTCAACAACAACCCAATGAGCTAGTGGTAAATATACAAGATAGAGAGTACATCGTCCTTTGATGTTACTATGATGTTACTAGGGCCTGAGGGTCAAATGTGGAGAAAGTTTGGTGATTTTTAGTCGATCAACAAAATCATGGTAATGTGTCCTAACCCTATTCCTTATGAGAATGATATCTTAAATGGATTGAGTTATATATATATATATATATGATTTCGAAGATTGATCTTGAAAGTGAATTTCTTCGTGTTTGGTTGAAAGAGGGATATGAGTTCATTAATACATTCCAAATAAAACCTAATTCATTTGACTGGTTGGTAATTCCTTTTGGAATGATTAACAGGCCTAATGCTTTCATGAGACTTATGAGCCATAATTTACATGCATTTATTTATGCTGATGGCTTTCATTATGATAAGAGTTTAGACAATCATGGCAAATACACAATACTTGTTTTAGAGGCCTTAAGCAAAGAATCGTTATTTGCTAAACTTGAATCCCGAACTCTTTGTATGGATAAGATTGTGTTTCTTGATTTGATTTTGAGTACTATAGTTATTGAGAATCTTGTTGAAGAGGAAAAGGCAATCCAAGATTGGCCAATATCTACTTTGTTAGGTCAGGTAAGTGGTTTCCATTGCTTATGTAGTTTATATTGGCACTATATTCCATGTCGTATAACAGACGATGTCACGCATGATGATTTGTTCTCTAAAAAGATAGAGCGAATACATGTTATATATATTTTACACAAAATTGCTAAATTCTTGAACTACTCTTGGGAAAATATGAGAGAACATGGAAACAAGTTATTGTTTTTGAATTTCTATGCAAAAATTGATTTTAAAGTTGGGAATATTGTTTTTCCAATGTTGAGGTTGCTCGCTCTAGTGTCATCTACCACTAAGTTTTCTCATTCAAAGCAAGTATATGACTTTAGTTTATTAATTCTTATGGATTTAACATCTTTACCTTCAAGTGGATATGCTTACTTCGGTGGAATGACGAAAGGTGTATTTGTTAAGTCAAATCATGTGAAAGCCATGCACCCCAATAGTGGTAGCAAGAATTTTGTGTTTTGTCCGGGTGCTTCTAATTCATTGCGCATGAGGAAGAAGAGCATTCACATTCAAAGGCATTCAAAGCAACATCCTCATGGAGATGGACTATTCCGATTTCTTGAGCGGATTACTGATGATGATTACAAATTTGAATAGCAAAGTGAGTATAAAGATAATGATGCTTTCCAAGTTTGTAATTTATCTTCATTTATCCAAGATACGAGTTCGAAGAATGAAATCAAAGTCTTTCAAGGTCTAATCATGAGAATCTCAAGTGAGACGAAATGGAGGACATCGATATGCATACAAGTGAAAAGCAAGTTGAATGACTCAATACTATCCATGATATTTTAAAAAAGGGACAAACGGTGAGCTGAGCATCAAGAGTTCAAGTGCTTCAAGAAATATATTTTGGTTGAATGTCAAGAGATAAGTATTTTGAATACAAATATCTCAACCAAATGTAAAGAGAGAATATTTTCAAGAAAGAATATTTTCAAGAAAGGCAATTGAGAGAACTAAAGAGACAAGAGAAATACAAGTTAATAATGATATATTGAAGTTATCTACAAGAATATATCACTTTTCTCTTTTAGCAAGTAGAATATATTACCTTTCCCTTATTTAGTTCTAAAAATATTGATAATATTTTGTAATTTTTCTAGGATAACACTTAGATTTACTTTCTAGTTGAGTAAATTAACAATTTAGTCCTCGAGAGATGGACTTTTCGTCACTTGGGTCCTTTAGAGATTTTTTGCCTCAATTGACTCCCTCAGATATGCATTTTTCGTCAGTTGAGTTCTTAAGTGGGTTTTTTGCCTCAATTGTACGCTTTTAGTGTATCCATTAGGTCCTTCATGGCTTCAATTAGGTCCTTCATGGCTTCAATTCGGTCCTTCATGGCTTCAATTGGGTCCCTCATGACTTCAATTGGGTCCCTCATGCCTTCAATTCGGTCCCTCATGACTTCAATTGGGTCCCTCATGGCTTCAATTAGGTCCCTCAGTTAAATTAAATACTAACGACGTGATTATAATATCAATCAGGTCCCTCTCTCTATTTATTTTTTTTCAATCTAGTCCTCCCACAAATTGATTATTATATTATCAATTAGATCCCCATCTTAATTTCTATTTTTTTCAATAATTAGATCCCCATCTTAATTTCTATTTTTTTCAATTAAGTCCCTCATAAATTTTTTATTTTTTAAATAACATTTTTTTCAATAACTTGACATTCAGAATACTATTTTTAAATAAAAATTTTAAAATAAAAATCTTAAAATTTTCAAATTAGAAAAAATTTCAAAAAATTTAGAAAAATTCATCAAAAAGATAATAAAATACAGGAAAACAAAAAAAATATTCAAAATATATAAAAGAATGAAGAGCTTAAAAAACTTTTAAAATTTGTGAAAAATATAAAAATTTGGAAATTTTTTATTTTTTATAAAAATAAAGAAATAAAGAAAATAAGGAAAATTTAAAAATAATGTAGAAAAATATAAAAATTTTAAATTATATGTTCAAAATACATAAAAAATTTTCTTTTTTTAAATTAAGAAAGCTTAAAAATAAATAAAAAATTTATTAAATTATGAAGGGTATAAAAGCTTAAAAAACCAAAAAACTTTCATAAAATAAAAAATTAAAATTTTCCAAAATCATGAAAAATTGAAATTATTCATAAAATTAGAAATTTATTTGAAATTTATAAAAATTTAAAAAATAAAGAATATTCTAAAGATTGTACAAATATATAGGGGCGTGCAACCAAACCAGTTTGGGGATATCCGAAATAGTTAGAACCGGTTCTCCTCGAACCGGTTCTATTTTGGTGGAATTTTTTAGAGGAAAAATGGTTCGGTTAATTTCTAAGTGTAATTGATGAGGTTAACCGATTCGAACCAAACCGAATTGGTCTTAATTTAAAAACCAATTCAATTCACAACGAGCTACAAAAGCATGCGCATCCTTGAATAGTGTGGGCCAATAGAATCCCGCTTGAAGGATCCTTATTGCTATCTTTTGTCCACCGTAATGTCCACTGTATGGCGAGTCATGACATCCTTTCAAGATTTCTCTTTGTTCGTCCTCGGGGATGCATCGTCTCAACATGTGGTCCGCACATATCCTAAACAAAAATGGCTCATCCCAAACATACCTTCAAGCGCCGTGAAGAAATTTCTTCCATTGTGGTGCATTAAACTCAAGAGAAATGTGGTTAGAGACCAAATAATTCACAAAATCAGCATACCAAGGACCATGAGATATATACAACACAAATTCATCGAGAAAAGTTTCGTTAACTACCCCATCTTCTTGGCTTGCCACATTCTCAAGTCAAGAAAGGTGATTTGCTACTTGATTTTCTGAACCCCTCTTGTCTCGAATTTCCAAGTCAAACTCTTGGAGGAGCACCCATCGGATGAGCCTCGGCTTGGCATCCTTCTTCGCAATCAAATATTTGATCGCCGCATGATCTGTAAAAACCACAACTTTAGTTCCAATGAGATATGGTCGAAACTCATCAAAAGAATAAACTACAGCCAATAGCTCTTTCTCCGTGGTGGTGTAGTTCACTTGAGCATCATCCAAGGTATGACTTGCATAGTAAATGGGGTGGAAGATCTTATCTTTCCGTTGTCCAAGAGCAGCACCTATCGCATAGTCACTAGCATCACACATGAGTTCAAATGGTAGAGACCAATCAGTCATTGTTGCGGCTTGCTCGATCACGGTAGCAACGTTGGTCCAGCACCGATCGATCGCTGCTGTGGCTTGCTAGATCACTGTACCAGCCTTGCTCCAGCACTGATCGATCACTGCTGTGGCTTGCTCGATCATGGTAGCAGCCTTGCTCGATCACTGATCGATCATTGCTGTGGCTTGCTCGATCATGGTAGCAGCCTTACTCGATCACTGCTGTGGCTTGCTCGATTAAGGTAGCAGCCTTGCTCCAGCACTGATCGATCATTGTTGTGGCTTGCTCGATCACGATAGCAGGCTTGCTCGATCACGATAGCAGCCTTGCTCGATCCCGGATCAATCATTGCTGTGGCTTGCTCGATCAAGGTAGCAGCCTTGCTCTAGCACTGATCAATCATTGTTGTGGCTTGCTCAATCACCGTAGCAGCCTTGCTCCAGCACGGATCGATCACTGTTGTGGCTTGCTAGATCATGGTAGCAGCCTTGCTCCAGCACTGCTCGATAAATGCAGCAGCCTTGCTCTAGCACTGATCGATCACTACTGTGGCCTGCGCGATCACGGTAGCATCCTTGCTCGAGCAGTCCTTGATCACTGCCGTGGCTTTTGCTCGACCACGGTACCATGGTAACAGCCTTGCTCGACCACAGTACCAAGGTAGCACGGCCACAGCTTTGCTCGAGCAGGGTACCATTGCAGCAGCTTCCTTGACCGTGTAACACGGTGGCAGCCTTGCTCGACCACGATACCGCGGTACCATAGCAGCGCTGTAGCACAGTAGCACGGTAGCAGACTTGCTCGAGCAGTGCTCGATCATTGATCGATCACTGCTTTGGCTTGCTCGATCATGGTAGCAGCCATGCTCCAACATTGATCGATCATTGCTCTTGCTTGCTCTATCAACATAGCAGCCTTGCTCCAGCACTGCTCGATCACTGTCGTGGCTTGCTCGATGACAGCAGCAGCCCTGCTCCAGCACTGATCGATAACTGCCGTGGCTTGCTGGATCACGGTAGCATTCTTGCTCGAGCAGTACTCGATCACTGCCACGGCTTTTGCTAGACCACGGTATCAAGGTAGCACGGCCGCAACATTGCCTGAGCACGATAGCATTGTAGTTGCTTCCTCGACCACAGTACCATGGTAGCAGCCTTGCTCTACCACGGTACCGCAGTAGCATAGTAGGGCAGTAGCACAGCGGCGCAGTAGCAGCCATGCTTAAGCAGTGCTCAATCAATGATCTATCACTGCTATGACTTGCTCGATCACGGTAGCAGCATTGCTCGAGCACTGATCGATCGTTGTTGTGGCTTGCAAGATCACGGTAGCAGCCTTACTCTAGGACTGATCAGTCACTGCTGTGGCTTGCCCGATCATGGCAGCAGCCTTGCTGCAGCGCTGATTGATCCCTCGGGTGGCTTGCTCCATCATGGCAGCAGCTTTGCTCTGGCACCAATCGATCACTGCTGTGGCTTCGTCGATCACGGTAGCAGCCTTGCTCCAGCACTGATCGATCACTGCTCTGGCTTGCTCGATCATGGTAGCAGTCTTGCTCCAGCACTGCTCGATCATGGCTGCAGTACTCCAGCATTGCTCGATCACTGCCCTGGCTTGCTTAATCACGGTAGCAGCCTTGCTCCAGCGTTGATCTATCAGTGCAGTGGCCTGCTCGATCACGACAACATCCTTACTCGAGTAGTTCTTGATCACTGCCAAGGCTGTTACTCGACCACGGTACCAAGGTAGCACGACCGCAGCTTGTCTCAAGCACGGTAGCATAGCAGAGCGGTAGCATAGCAGCACGGTAGTAGCCTTGCTTGAGCAGTGCTCAATCACTGATCGATCACTCCTGTGGCTTGCTTGATCACAGTTATAGCCTTGCACCAACACCGATCGATCACTGCTGTGGCTTGCTCGATCATGGTCGCAGCCTTGCTCAAGCACTGCTTGATCATTGCAGCAGCCTTGCTAAAGCACTACTCGATCGCTGCCCTGGCTTGCTGGATGATGGTGGCAGCCGTGCTCCGGCGCTGATCGATCACTGCCGTGGGTTGCTCGATCACAGTAGCATCCTTGCTTGAGCAGTCCTCGATCACTCTCGTGGCTTTTGCTGGACCACGGTACCACGATAGCGGCCTTGCTCGACCACGATACAAAGGTAGCACGGTAACATTGCACCAGCTTCCTCGACCACGGTACCACGGTGGCAGCCTTGCTCGACCATGGTATCGCAGTAGCATAGCAGCGCGGTAGTGCAGCAGCACGCTAGTAGTCTTGATCGGGCACTGCTTGATCATTGATTGATCACCGTTGTGGCTTGCTCGATCACGGTAGAAGCCTAGCTCCAGCACTGATCGATCACCACTGTGGCTTGCTTGATCACTGTAGCAGCCTTACTCCAGCACTGATAGATCACTGTTGTGGCTTGCTCGTTCTTGGCAGCAGCCTTGTTCCAACACTGCCCGATCGTGGCAGCAGCCTTGCTCAAGCACTGCCCGATCATGTCAGCAGCCTTGCTCCAGCACTGCTCAATCATTGCCCTGGCTTGCTCGATCACGGCAGCAGCCTTGCTCCAGCACTGATCGATCACTGCCGTGGCTTGCTCGATCAAGGTAGCATCCTTGCTCGGGTAGACCTCAATCACTGCCATGGCTTTTGCTCGACCACGGTACCACAGTGGCAGCCTTGCTCGACCACGGTACCAAGGTAGCGCGGCCGCAGCTTTGCTTGAGCACGATAGCATTGCAGCAGCTTCCTCCACCAAGGTTCCACGATGGAAGCCGTGCTCGACCACGGTACCGCTGTAGCATAGCAGCGCAGTAGCACGGTAGTAGCCTTGCTCGTGCAGTGCTCAACCACTTATCAATCACCACTCTGGCTTGCTAGATCATGGTAGCAGCCTTACTCCAGCACTGATCAATCGGGGTAGCAGCCTTACTCGATCAGGGTAGCAGCCTTACTCGATCACTGCTGTGGCTTGCTAGATCACGGTAGCAGCCTTGATGCAGCACTGATCGATCACTACTGTAGCTTACTCGATCATGGTAGCAACCTTGCTCCAGCACTGCTCGATCATTGCAGCAGCCTTGCTCCAACACTGCTCGATCACGGTAGCAGCCTTGCTCCAGTACTGATTGATCACTGTCGTGGCTTGCTCGATCACGGTAGCATCCTTGCTCGAGTAGTCCTTGATCACTGCCGAGGCTTTTGCTCGACCACGATACCACTGTAGCAGCCTTGCTCGACTGCGGTACCAAGGTAGCATGGCCGCAGCTTTGCTCGAGCACGGTAGCATTGCAGCAACTACCTCAACGACGGTACCACGGTGGCAGCCTTCCTCGACCACGGTACCGCGGTAGCATAGTAGCATGGTAGCGCAGCAGCACGGTAGCAGCCTTGCTTGAGTAGTGCTCGATCACTTATCGATCACTACTCTAGCTTGCTCGATCATGCTAGCAGCCTTGCTGTGGCACTGATCAATCACTAGTGTGGCTTGCTCGATCACGGCAGCAATCTTGCTCGATCACTGCTGTCGCTTGATGGATCATGGTAGCAGGCTTGCTCCAGCACTGCTCGATAGAGGTAGCAGCCTTACTCCAGCACTGATCGGGCACTGTTATGGCTTGCTCGATCCCGGATCGATCATTGCTGCGGCTTGCTCAGTCACGGTAGCAGCCTTACTCTAGCACTGATCGATCATTGCTATGGCTTGCTCAATCACCGTAGCAGCCTTGCTCCAGTATGGATCGGTCATTGCTGTGGCTTGCTCGATCACGGTAGCAGCCTTGCTTTAGCACTGCTCGATCAATGCAGCAGCCTTTCTCCATCACTGATCTATCATTGCGGTGGCCTGCGCGATCACGGTAGCATCCTTGCTCGAGCAGTCCTCGATCACTATTGTGGCTTTTGCTTGACCATGGTAGCAACCTTGCTCGACCACGGTACCAAGGTAGCACGACCGCAGCTTTGCTCGAGCAGGGTAGCATTGCAGTAGCTTCCTTGACCGTGTACCACGGTGGCAGCCTTGCTCGACCACGCCACTGCGGTACCATAGCAGCGCCGTAGCACAGTGGCACGATAGCAAACTTGCTCGAGCAGTGCTCGATCACTGTTGTGGCTTGCTCAATCACGGTAGCAGCCATGCTCCAGCATTGATCGATCACTGCTATGGCTTGCTTCATCAACATAGCAGCCTTGCTCCAACACTGCTCGATCACTGCTGTGGCTTGCTTGATCACAACAGCAGCACTGCTCTCGCACTGATCGATCACTACTGTGGCTTGCTCGGTCACGGTAGCATCCTTGCTCGGGCAGTCCTCGGTCACTGCCAAGGCTTTTGCTGAACCACGGTACCGCGGTAGCAGCCTTGCCCAACCACGGTACCCAGGTAGCACAGCCACAGCTTTGCTCGAGCTTGGTAGCATCGCAGTAGCTTCCTCCACCAAGGTTCCATGGTGGCAGTCGTGCTCGACCACGGTACCGCGGTATCATAGTAGCGCCGTAGCGTAGTAGCATGGTAGCAGCCTTGCTCGTGCAGTGCTCGATCACTTATCGATCACGACTATGGCTTGCTCGATCACAGTAGCAGCCTTACTCCAGCACTGATCGATCACTGTTGTGGCTTGCTCAATCAAGGTAGCAACCTTGCTCGATCACTGATCAATCACTGCTGTGGCTTGCTAGATCACGGTAGCAGCCTTGATCCAGCACTGATCGATCACTGTTGTGGCTTACTCGATCATGGTAGCAACCTTGCTCCAGCATTGCTCGATCACTGTGCTAGCTTACTCGATCATGGTAGTAGCCTTGCTCCAGCACTGATTCATCACTGCCATGGCTTGCTCGATCACGGTAGCATACTTGCTCGAGCAGTCCTCGATCACTACCGAGGCTTTTGCTCAATCAGTATACCACTGTAGCAGCCTTGCTCGACCGCGGTACCAAGGTAGCATGGCCGTAGCTTTGCTCAAGCCCGGTAGCATTGCAGCAGCTACCTCGACGACGATACCACGGTGGCAGCCTTCCTCGACCATGGTACCATGGTAGCAGAGTAGCACGGTAGCGTAACAGGGTGGTAGCAGCCTTGCTTGAGCAGTGCTCGATCACTAATCGATCACTACTCTGGCATGCTCGATCATGCTAGTAGCCTTGCTCTGGCACTGATCAATCACTAGTGTGGCTTGCACGATCACGGTAGCAATCTTGCTCGATCACTAATCGATCACTGCTGTGGCTTGATGGATCATGGTAGCAGGCTCGCTCCAGCACTGCTCGATAGAGGTAGCAACCTTACTCCAGCATTGATCAAGCACTGTTGTGGCTTGCTCGATCACGACAGCAACCTTTCTCTGGCACTGATCGATGATTGCTGTGGCTTGCTCAATCACCGTAGTAGCCTTGCTCCAGCACGGATCGATCACTACTGTGGCTTGCCCGATCATGGTAGCAGCTTTGCTCCAGCACTGCTCGATCAATGCAGCAGCCTTTCTCCAGCACTGATCGAGCACTGTCGTGGCTTTTGCTCGACCACGGTAGCAGCCTTGCTCGACCACGGCACCAAGGTAGCATGACCGCAGCTTTGCTCGAGCAGGGTAGCATTGCAGCAGCTTCCTTGATTGTGTATGACGGTGGCAGCCTTGCTCGACCACGATACCGTGGTACCATAGCAGCGCTGTAGCACAGCGGCACAGTAGCAGACTTGCTCGAGCAGTGCTCGATCACTAATCGATCACTGTTGTGGCTTGCTCGATCATGGTAGCAGCCATGCTCCAGCATTGATAGATCACTGTTGTGGCTTGCTCGATCAACATAGCAGCCTTGCTCCAGCACCACTTGATCACTGTTGTGGCTTGCTCGATCACAGTAGCAGCCCTGCTCCCGCACTGATCTATCACTACTGTGGCTTGCTTGGTCACGGTAACATCCTTGATCGAGCAGTACTCGATCACTGCTGCAGCTTTTGCTAGACCACGGTACCAAGGTAGAACGGCCACAACATTGCCTCGAACACGGTAGCATTGCAGTCGCTTCCTCGACCACGGTACCATGGTGGCAGCCTTGCTCTGCCACGGTATCGCGGTAGCATAGCGGCACAGTAGCAGCCATGCTCAAGCAGTGCTCGATCAATGATCGATCGCTGCTGTGGCTTGCTCAATCACGGTAGCAGCGTTGTTCCTGCACTGATCGATCGTTGTTGTGGCTTGCTCGATCACGGTAGCAGCCTTGCTCCAGGACTGATTGGTCACTGTTGTGGCTTGCCCAGTCACAGTAGCAGCCTTACTCCAGCGCTGATTGATCCTTGTGGTGGCTTGCTCCATCATGGCAGTAGCTTTGCTCCAGCACTAATCGATCACTGCTAAGGCTTGCTCGATCACAGTAGCAGCCTTGCTCTAGTGCTGATCAATCACTGTTGTGGCTTGCCCGATCATGGTAGCAGCCTTGCTCAAGCACTGCTCGATCATGGCTGCAGCCTTGCTCCAGCACTGCTCGATCACTGCCCTCGCTTGCTTTATCACAGTAGCCGCCTTGCTCTTGCACTGATTGATCAATGCAGTGGCTTGCTCAATCTCGGTAGCATCCTTGCTCGAGTAGTCCTCGAACACTACCAAGGCTGTTGCTCGACCACAGTACCAAGCTAGCACGACCGCAGCTTGTCTCAAGCACGGTAGCAGAGTAGAGCGGTAGCAGCCTTGCTCAAGCAGTGCTCGGTCATTCTTGTGGCTTGCTCGATCACAGTTGCAACCTTGCACCAGCACTGATCGACCACTGCTGTGGCTTGCTCGATCACGGTGGCAGCCTTTCTCGATCACTAATCGATCACTGCTGTGGCTTGCTCGATCATGGTTGCAACCTTGCTCAAGCACTGTTTGATCATCGCAACAGCTTTGTTCCAGCACTGCTCGATCACTGCCCTAGCTTGCTTGATCACGGTAGCAGCCTTGCTCCAGCACTAATCGATCACTGCCGTGGCTTGCTCGATCATGGTAGCATCCTTGCTTGAGTAGTCCTCGATCACTGCCATGGCTTTTGCTCGACTAGGGTACTATGGTAGAAGCCTTGATCGACCACGGTACCAAGGTAGCGCGGCCATAGCTTTGCTCGAGCACGGTAGCATTGTAGTAGCTTCCTCCACCACGGTACCACGGTACCACGGTAGCATTGTAGCGGCACGGTAGTGCAGCAGCACTGTAGCAGCCTTGCTCGAGCAGTGCTCTATCACTGATCGATCACTCCTGTGGCTTGCTCAATCAAGGTACCAGCCTTGCTCCAGCACTGATCGATCACTGTCGTGGCTTGCTCGATCACGATAGCAGCCTTGCTCAATCACTGATCGATCACTGCTGTGGCTTGCTCGATCACGGTAGCAGCCCTGCCCAGCGCTGATCAATCACTGCTATGGCTTGGTCGATCACAGTAGCAGCCATGCTCAAGCATTGCTCGATCATGGCACCAGCCTTGCTCCAGCGTTGCTCGATCATGGCAGCAGCCTTGCTCAAGCGCTGCTCGATCACTGCCCTGGCTTGCTCGATCACGGTACCAGCCATGCTCCAGCAGTGATCGATCACTGCCGTGGCTTGCTCGGGCATGGTAGCACATTGCTCGAGCAGTCCCCAATCACTGCCGTGGTTTCTGCTCGACCACGATACCAAGGTAGGACGACCGCAACTTTGCTCAAGCACGGTAGCATTGCAGCGGCTTCCTCGACCACGGTACCACAGTGGCAACCTTGCTCAACCACGGTACCTTGGTAGCATAGCAGCCTGGTAGCGCAGTAGCACGATAGAAGACTTGCTCGAGCAGTGCTCGATCACTGATCTATCACTGCTGTGGCTTGCTCGATCATGGTAGAAGCCTTGCTCCAGCACTAATCGATCACTGCTGCTGCTTGCTCGATCATAATAGCAGCCTTGATCGATCACTGCTGTGGCTTGCTCGATCTCGATAGCAGCCTTTCTCCAGCATTGATTGATCACCGCTGTGGCTTGCTCGATCATGGTAGCAGCCTTGCTTCAGCACAACTCAATCACTGCCCTGGCTTACTCGATCACGGTAGCAGCCTTGCTCCAGCACAGATCAATCACTGCTGTGGCTTGCTCACTCACAGTGGCATCCTTGCTCGAACAGTCCTCGATCACTGCCGTGGCTTTTGCTTGACCATGGTACCATTGTAGCAGCCTTGCTCGACCATGGTACCAAGGTAGCACGGCTGTGGCTTTGCTCGAGCACTATAGCATTGCAGCAGCTTCCTCGACCCCAGTACCACAGTGGCAGCCTTGCTCGACCACGGTACCGTGGCAGCATAGCAGTGCGATAGCGCAGCAGCCGGTAGCAGCCTTGCTCGAGCAGTGCTCGATCACGGATCGATCACTACTGTGGCTTGGTCGATCACGCTAGCAGCCTTGCTCTAGCACTGATACATCACTACTGTGGCTTGCTCAATCACGGTAGCAATCTTGCTCGATCACTTTTGTGGCTTGCTTGATCATGATAGTAGCCTTGCTCGATCACTACTCGATCATTGCAGAAGCCTTGCTCCAGCACTGCATGATCACTACCCTGGCTTGCTCGATCATGGTAGCAGCCCTGCTTCAGTACTGATCGATCACTGTCATGGCTTGCTCGATTGGAGTAGCATCCTTGATCATTGCCGTGGCTTTTGCTCGACCATGGTACCATGGTAGCAGCCTTGGACAACCACGGTACCAAGGAAGCACGACCACCGCTTTGCTCAAGCATGGCAGCATTGCAGCAACTTCCTCGACCATTGTACCATGGTCGTAGGCTTGCTCGACAACGGTATCGCTACAGCAGAGCAGCGCGGTAGCGCAGCAGCACGGTAGCAGCCTTGCTCCAGCAGTGCTTGATCACTGATCGATCACTACTGTGGCTTGCTTGATCACGGTAGAAGCCTTGCTCTAGCACTGATCAACCACTGCTGTGGCTTGCTCGATCATTGTAGCATCCTTGCTCGATCATTGATCGATCACTGCTGTGGCTTGCTCGATCACGGTAGCTGCCGTGGTCCAGCACTGATCGATCACTGTTGTGGCTTGCTCGATCAGGGTAGCAGCCTTGCTCCAGCACTGCTTGATCATGGCAGCAGCCTTGCTCCAGCACTGCACGATCATTGCCCGGGCTTGCTCGATCAATGTAGCATCCTTGCTCGAGCAGTCCTCGATCACTGCTGTGGCTTTTGCTCGACCACGATACCACGGTAGCAGCCTTGCTCGACTACGGTACAAAGGTAGCACAGCCGCAGCTTTGCCTGAGCATGGTATCGCGGTGGCAACCTTGCTCAACCATGATACCGCGGTAGCATAGCAACGCGGTAGCACCCTTGCTCGAGCATTGCTCGGTCACTGATCGATCGCTGCTGTGGCTTGCTCGATCACGGTAGCAGCCTTGCTCTAGCACTGATTGATCTCTGCTGTGGCTTGCTCGATCACGGTAGCAGCCTTGCTCCAGCACTGCTCGATCATTGCAGCAGCCTTGTTTAAGCACTGCTCGATCACTGCACTGGCTTGCTTGATCACGGTAACAGCCTTGCTCCAGCACTGATCGATCACTGTTATGGCTTGCTTGATCACGATAGCATACTTGCTCGAGCAGTCCTCGATTGTTGCCGTGGCTTTTGCTCGACCACAGTACCACGGTTGAAGCCTTGCTCGACCATGGCACCAAGGTAGCACGGCCACAGCTTTGCTCGAGCACGGTAGCATTGCAGCGGCTTCCTCGAAGACGGTACCAGGGTGGCAGGTTTGCTCGACCTTAGTGCCGCGGTAGCATAGCAGCCTTGCTCCAGCACCGATCGATCACGGTTGTGGCTTGTTCATTCACGGTAGCAGCCTTGCTCGATCACTGCTGTGGCTTGCTCAATCACGGTAGAAACCTTGCTCCAGCACTGATCGATCACTGCTCTGGCTTGCTCGTTCACGGTAGCAACCTTGCTCCATCACTGTTGTGGCTTGCTCGATCACGGTTGTAGCCTTGCTCGATCACTGCTTGCCTGGCTCGATCACAGTAGCAGCCTTGCTCAAGCACTACTCGATCACGGCAGCAACCTTGCTCAAGCACCGCTCGATCACTGCCGTGGCTTGCTTGATCACGATAGCATCTTTGCTCGAATAGTCCTCGATCACTGTCGTGGCTTTTGCTCGACATCGGCACCACGGTAGCAGCTTGCTCGACCACGGTACCAAGGTAGCATAGCCGCAGCTTTGCTCGAGCACGGTAGCATTGCAGCAGCTTCCTCGACCACGGTACTGCGGTGGCAGCCTAGCTCGACCACGGTACCGTGGCAACATAGCAGGGGGTAGCGTAGCAGCATGGTAGCAGCCTTGCTCGAGCAGTGCCACGGCTTCCTCGACCATGGTATAAGCCTTGCTCGAGCAATGCTCGATCACTGCCGTGGGCTGCTATACACTTACCAAGCAGTACTCGAGCACCTTGCTGCATTGCTAGAGCATGCCAGTCCCTTGCTCGATCACTGCTCGTGCAAAAGGGGGTGGTGTAAAATTCGGGGGTCATAGTATCACCTTCTAGGATGGAGAAAAACTTAAATAAGCTCTTTAAGGGGGTAGAGGTGCAGCCTGCCCCCTTACGCCCGCTACGCCTCCGGACGCGCATCCATCACTACCTAGCATATGGATGTGCTCGGGTGCTAGTAGCGCTGCCACGGACCACCGTAACGCGGCAACTCCTGCATCGCTAGTAGCTGGGTCGTGGTTGGAGCTAGCTGGGCGGGTTGCATGCACATTCTTGTGCTCGTGGCGGGCGCTGCAACCCACGGTACGATCGTTCGGCAGCACAGTTCGTGGTGCCCCAATGATCTACCCTGCGATCGGCATGTTGCGCTATGGTTATCGATCTCTGCAGTGTTGCTCGATCAACCACCATCCCTTGCTCCATTGCCCATCGTCCCTTGCTCGATCATTTTTCACACGTTTCTCGATCACGGTGTCACACTGCTCGCGGTATGCTCTAGCATTGGTTTGTTCTAGCGTCTAATGCCCGATCATGGTCTAGCGGGCTGTCCACTTTCCTGACTGTGGAACTCCTCGAAGTGGGGTGTCGGGTACGTTCGTGTGACTGTGCACCAGCGTGTGTGATGGCGTGTGAGTGGTGATATGGTCGCGCTTGCTGGCAGGCCCAGTGGTGGTATGGCCACTAGACTGTCCGCTCGTTGACTCCTCAATGCACGTTGCAGGCGTCTTTCCTCGTGAAGTTACAGCCGGTTCCTGTGTTGTCTACCGTGTCATGTGTGTGCTCTCCAATGATTGCCTTCCGAGGCGATTGTTGGACAATGTTGTGGCCCCCCTACACCATGCGTGTAGCCACAGTGATGGTGCTATGATGGCTCAGGGGTGCCAACTTGGCCTCTTGGATGCAGATCATTTTCATAGGCACGTGGCCCTCAGCCTACCTGTACCTGGATTGTTATGCTTCGTTGGAATAACGCTCGTGCCTTGTCCGTGTCACTCCCAGCCTAGTGTTGGCGGGGCACATGAGTGGGTGCAACGCCGTCGATGGATGCTACCTGGCTGATCTTGCCAGTAGTCATATGCTTGTCTCAAAGATTAAGCCATGCACGTGCAAGTATGAACTAATTCAGACTATGAAACTACGAATGGCTCATTAAATCAGTTATAGTTTGTTTGATGGTATCTGCTACTCGGATAACCATAGTAATTCTAGAGCTAATATGTGCAACGAACCCCGACTTCTGGAAGAGATGCATTTATTAGATAAAAGGTCGATGTGGGCTTTGCCCGATGTTGTGATGACTCATGATAAATTGATGGATCACACAGCCATCGTACCGGCGACGCATCATTCAAATTTCTGCCCTATCAACTTTCGATGGTAGGATAGTGGCCTACTGTTGACCCCTAGAGTGGTATCCCGATACCTGCCTTCCACGCGCATGCCTCAGGCTATGGTAGCGGGCAACGTGCTGGGTGGGCACGTTATCGACTAAGTGTCGAGGCACTGGATTGCGATACACATGACTATTCCAGCAAGGGACTGTGATGGTGCTTGAGCATGAGACGGGTTCTCGATCATACCTGTGGTTGCTAGTACCCAGGAAGCGATGAAGCTCAGAGGCTATCCCTGGGATACATGCTACGGATGCTATGGAGCGCTTGAGCAACGTTCCTTGGAGCAAATGCGGGCCACGGCGGAAGGATCAACCAAGTCCCCGGATCACAACCTGCCTTATTCAGAGCAGCGAGAATCATGGCATGGATCCAATCAATCCATGATTGGGGGAGGCAATCATGGATACGCCTAGAAGCCACTTATGGAAGTCAATCACGCTAGATATGGAAGTTGACCAAGGATCAGAGGATCCAACATGGCAAGCGAATTCTTAGGAGGAGAATCAGCCCTATCTATGGAAGCCAACTGTGCCAGATCGGGAAGCTTGCGAGGATCAGGGATCCAACATGGCAAGAGGAATCTCAGGAGGAGAAGATTCCAGGCACACATGGAAAGTCTTGATAGAGATTGGTCAACTGCCTTGTATAGACTTGTCATTAGGGAAAGTCTGTATTACTTGGCTTATTTGGTTGTTGGGCTTCATGTATAAATAGGCGTGGGCTCTCATTTGAGTCATTCACTTTAGAATTCACATTCAGGCAATAGAGAGTACGAGAGAAACACTGTGAGGAGAGTGTGGGTGCTGAGCCTATTGTGAGGATCGAGTGGGGAGTGTAAGCAGTTGGTTCTGTGAGGCATATACTCGATCAGAGTTTTGTAACGTTGGGTTTTTGTAACTTGTTGTGAGATAATACAAGATACTTTTTGTCCCAACCCCTACTTGTGTTACTTCGATTGTCTCTAGGCTCATGAGCCTCGGTTCTGTGGATTTTGTTGGCTGGTCAACAGAGAGTGCTGTTGATGCCTAGCGGTAGCCAGGGTATTCGAGTGGTGTTCGAGTAGCGCCCTTGGCCCTGTGACAGTTCGTATCAGAGCCTGAAGGTACCAAGGAGTTGGTATCATCCCTGGTTTCGGCAACATCACAACCGTGACGACTCGATCAATGGAGGTACTACGGGAACGTATGGCGGCCTTGGAGAGGCAAGTTGCTGCAGTGACAGAAGGTGCGCCTTTGCTGAATGCTATTCATGAGCACATCCTTGCTCTCAAAGACAATGTCGGAGAGGGCGATGACCTTGGTGGGACATTGACAGACCTTGTGAAGTGTCTGGTCTCTAATGTCGTTGCGCTACTAGATGACGTGGTCTTGATCAAGCGACAACTGGCTACTCAAGGAGTAGCATCAGGGGGTGAGACTCGTGGGAAAGTCAAGATCCTCGAGCCCAAGGCATTTGAGGGTACTCGGAGTTCAAAGGAGTTAGAGAACTTCCTTTGGGACATGGAGACCTACTTTGATGCTGCGAAGGTCCCAGAAGCAGACAAGGTCATGGTTACCACCATGTACTTGGCAAATGATGCTAAGCTATGGTGGCGGACGCGAGTCCAAGATGCCCTTTGTGCGGGGAGACCACGTATTGAGATGTGGGAAGCATTGAGGCAGGAGTTGAAGGAGCAGTTCCTGCCGAGCAACACAGCCTGGGTTGCTCGGACTCACTCGGGAAGTTGAGGCAAACCAGCTCGATGCATGGCTACGTCAAGCAATTCAACTCCTTGATGCTTGAAGTGACCGATATGTCAAGGACGAACAAGCTGTACATGTTTCTGAAGGGTTTGCAGCCATGGGCTCAACTAGAGCTCAGATGCCAAGGCGTGAAGGACCTCCCAATGGCTCTAGCAGCAGCTGATGCGTTGCTTGACTTGCACAACACTCGTGTGGAGGACAGTGGGAAGAAAGCGCAAGGCAAGGACAAGGACAAGCTCTCCAAGTCCGCAGCCAAGGGAAAGGAGGATAAGGGCAAGAAGAAGTTCACTCATGAGGACAAGGGGAAGTAGAAGGCAAACGTGGGGAGGGGCTGCTTGAAAAAGGACCCCCGGGCACACCCTAGTTGCTTCATATGCAACGGTCCCCACAGAGCCAAGGAATGCCCTAAGAGAGAGAGAAGCTCTCGGCCTTGGTAGATCAAGACTCCGACGAAGAGGGTGTGCTACGTGCATCTTCGTTGCAGGAATTGAGCGCAATCCGGTCCGATCGCTCAAAGGCTCCCTATGGGTTGCCATTTGTGGATGTGCTACTCAACGGCCATAAGGTGACGGCATTGGTAGACATGGGAGCCTCCAACACATTCGTGTCGGATAGGATGGTGTGACCACTTGGGCTGTGGGTGGAGCGGCACAACTGCCATTTGAAGGCAGTTAACTCGAAGAGCCAGCCTATCGGTGGCATGGCTAAAGGCATTCCCATCAAGATCGACTCATGGGAAGGAAGCCTTGACATCATGGTTGTCCCGTTGGATGACTATGATCTAGTTCTCGAGAGCAACTTCTTCGTGGAGGCCTCAGTTACGGTCTCAATGCACCTCGGTGGATTCATGAGTGGTGATCCATGACACCCATGCTTTGTGAGGGGTTACAAGGGTTTCAGTCGAAGCAAGGAGATCTCGATGGAAACGATGTCAGCTATGCAGGTAGCACGAGGGTGGAAGAAGGGCTACCCCACCTACTTGGCGGTGATGGTCGAAGTGGGGGTGGAAGATAACCATCCAGAGCCAAAAGTACCTTCGGAGATTGATGAATTTCAGGATTTGATGCCTGAAGAATTGCCAGCAAGTTTACCACCACGGAGGGCGGTAGACCACAGGATCGAGCTACTGCCGGGAACGAGACCACTGGTGAAGGCACCCAACAAGATGTCGCCCAAGGAGTTGGGGGAGTTGCAGAAGTAGTTGGGTGAACTGCTAGACTCTGGGAAGATCCAACCTTCCACGGCACCCTACGGAGCATCAGTGCTATTCCAAGAGAAGCACGACGGGTCCCTACGGCTTTGCGTTGACTGCCGGGACTCAATAAGGTGACAATGAGGAGCAAGTACCCTGTGCCTTTGATAGCTGACCTATTTGATCGTCTGAGCAAGGCGATCATTTTCTCGAAGTTGGATCTACGCTTGGGATACTGGCAGGTTCGCATTGCGAAGGGTGACGAACCAAAGAAAACGATGGCTACTCGTTATGGCTCCTATGAGTTCCTAGTCATGCCGTTCGGATTAACGAACGCCCCTACTGTCGGACGTCGAAACTTCCAACTTGGGCAAAAGAATAAGGATCATGAGGCACGCACGAGGCCTAGCTTGGGACTTTGAGTCGGTGTTGGATTGGAGTCACCACCAAACCGTTTATTAAGGCCGTTTAGGCACCTAAGTCACTAAGTGATCATGATACTAGCCACCTAGGTTGTTGTTGGTCTTGACACCGAGATTTGAGTCCGGAGGTCCTATTACGTATCTTGAAGCTCGAAAGCCAAAATACGCCCAAACTTGATACCCGTCCCTAAGTCTAGGTCATTTGTTTGCACATTTTAATTTGTCCAATTATTTCCCTGATCGAAGTTCGAATTAATGGTCCAAAGAGATTCGATAATTCGTATGATGACCCTAGCATGCCACTAACCGTCCTATTCTAAGTGCGGAAAGTAAAGATTTTCACTATATTCGGGATTACATATATCCATCATCATCTCTCTCTCTCTCTCTCACCTACCCAATTGCATTGATTCACACAATACATTGATTTTCCCTTCTCACATATAATCGAAACAATACACATGAATAAAATATTTCAACCAATATTTACATCGATCAATTCAATCACGATAGATTTATTCGAATCGAAACAACAAAATTTTCTTTTGGGTTCATTTACTTAAAATAAGAACAAGAGATATTGGGGAATGACACAAAAATTGAGTTAAATCGTTCAGGACCCAAATAAATCTACCCTTGAAAGATTCAAAAGACATTCCCGAAAATCGATTCGTCTCATTTCAAAATACCCGAACTTGGCCCGAAATGTTTCAAAATTTTTAAGGATCAAACTCAAGTCTTGGAATGCACTTTAACCACTTCAAAACACACAAAATATGGGAGGCCGATCAGGAAAATTCGGGTAGGGCTAGAGTGAATTTTTCAAAGCATGACAAAAATCCCGAATCGATCCGAAATGATCTTAAATTTTCAAGATCCAACCCTGAACTTTAACAATGCCTAAGAACACTCCTAAACACACAAAATGACATCAGGAACAGATCTGTAAAATTCGGAATCATTCTGGACAGATAAAAAAAGGGTAAAAGACCTCGAATCGATCCTAAAACGATCCAAAATTTTCAAAATAGACCCCCAAATTTTCACGACATCTAAGACCATTCTAAAACACACTACAAGCATCAGAAACAGAGCTGGAAAATTCGAAATGGTGCTGGGCTGGTTTTAAAAAGACTGATAAAAGATTCCGAGTCGATCCAAAAAGATCTAAGATTTCCAAAAAAAATGGCCCCTAAACCTTAGGAAATATTTAGACCCACTTTGAAACATATTTTTGACCCCTGAGCTGACCTAAAAGCTTAAGAGTGGTCGAGTTGATAAACAAAATTTTGAAACCCGACTCAGAACGATCCTTTTCATCATTACGATTTTTGCACAACCCATTTTTAGTCATTCCCAATTTTCTTATATAAAAAATATATTTTTCTTGATTTTCTTGATTTTTGTATTTTTTCATTTTATCATTTCTTATATTTCCTAAAAAGATGAGCATTATATATTCATTCTAAAAAACATAACTAACAAGTTTTCATTTTTTCTCAAGGATCCTTTTCCATATTTTCATGAAAACATGAATCCTAATTTTATATTTTCTCATTTTTTGCATTTTCCATTTTTCGTAAAACATTTTTGAAAAAGGAAAAAGAAAGTAAAAGAAAACAAAAGAAATTATTTACAAGGATGAGACCTAAATCCCGGTCAAGAAGTTATACCTACAACCAACGATGATGATGATGTCGAGGAATGAACAAGACTTCGGCTTGGTTTGATGTCAAACTCGGGCACCTTCGGGATTTGAGGAAGACTCGTCGATTCACACGGACTCGGGCTCGATCTTGATGACTAGTACGGGCTCGGTTTGGATCGGTGAAGAACTCCAAGTCGGTGTTGGAATCAGGCTCGGATCGGCGGCAGATTCAAACACAATTGAATTTGGAACGGGATGAAAACTCTTGAATTTTTTGCTCAACACATGAGTCTAAGAGTAGATATTCAAGAGAGAGTTCAATGTGTGTTTGATGTATTCATGATCTCCCCGAAATCTGCAAATGAATGCCATATTTATCGAGGAAATGTTGTGGGAGCTGAAATATAACACACTAGAAACTTCAAGGGCTAAAATGGAGAAGCAGATAATAAAGGAAAAAAATAAAAAAATAAATAAAAATAAATAAAAATAAATAAAAAAAGGAAAAGTAATGGATACACGGCATCAGAGAACAGTGGGCAGTGATGGGTGGTGACGATGTAGGGCTAATGGAGGTGGTACGGCCGGGACAGGAGAGGTCCGGGCAAGTCAATAGAGGCGGTCGGAGCTGTGCACGGCAGCCGGTGGGGGGGGGGGGGGGGGTGGGGTTTGGGGCCGGTGTGAAAAGGATCGGGGAGGTCAGCAAGGGCGGCTCATCGATGGCTGACACCGGCGGATGTCAGAAGAGGTGTGTATAGCACCGAAACAGACGATTTCGGTGCCAAAAGGTGCAAAGAGAATGAACGGAAGTGATCAGAGAGGGAGAGAGATAGGATCGAGAATGGATGGGGATGGATTCGGGATGGAGCCAGGAGCTCGACGGAGTGGCCAGTCTTGCCGAAAGTGGCCGGCAGTGGCCGAGAATGGCTGGCCGTGGTTGGCTGTGGATGGCCGTGACCTCTCTGTTGAAGGTGGGGGGAAGAAGACGACACTATTCATGCAATTCGGCCAAAAAAACTTTTTTTTTCATTTCAATGTGCAAATTTTTTGGTCATTTTTTCATATGAAATAACATAAAACAAAATGAAAAAATTAAGTTTGAAATAGGATTAAAATAGGCGACACTAGTAGGAATGAAACGGGGTTTGACCAGGTCAAAATCAGGTGTCCACAAACACTGTATTCACTATCCACTTAAAACCCCTTTTTTTGTATTTTCAGTTTTTCTTTAATCGTATGCATGAAATAAAATAAAATAAAAATAAAGATAAAAATAGGAAAATTAAATTTTTGAAATAAAATTTAAAATATGGGATACTAAAAGGAACGAAACGGGATTCGACCGAGTCAAAATCGGGTGTCACAGTTACCCTTCTTTAGGCTGGCGCTCATAGAGTGACAGTTCCAAAGATGAATAGAAACCAATTTTGACCTAGTACACTATCGTCCTTGAAGCGTGAGGTTGATGAATCGATAGCTCTTGAAGTTCGGCAGAGTTTGAACCAGCTTGCTCACATTATGTGATCCTTGAGTTATGCTTCGGTTCGGGCCTGTAATTTGAAGAAAAATCAATTAGCAAGACATGCAGAATAATTCATGTGCATTCGAAATTAAAAAGATTCTATGGGATGTTCCTATTGTATTCAATTTTATGGAACGTTTCCATTGAAGGAAAACAGATTTACAAGATGTTCCCACTGTATTCAGTTTTACAGAACATCTAAACCGAAGGAAGGCAGATTTACAAGACACTCCCACTGTAATCAGTTTTACAGAATGTCTCCACTGAGGGAAGACGGATTTACAAGATATTCCCACTGTGATCAGTTTTACAGAACGTCTAAACCGAAGAAGACAGGTTTACAAGACACTCCCATTGTAATCAGTTTTACAGAATGTCTCCACTGAAGGAAGATGGATTTGCAAGACCCTCCCACTGTGTTTAGTTTTACAGAACGTCTAAATCGAAGAAGACAGATTTACAAGACACTCCCACTGTAATCAGTTTTACAGAATGTCTCTACTTAGGGAAGACGGATTTACAAGATGTTCCCACTGTGTTCAGTTTTACAGAACGTCTAAACCGAAGAAGACTGATTTACAAGACACTCTCACTGTGATCAGTTTTACAGAATGTCTCTACTGAGGGAAGACGAATTTACAAGACGCTCCCACTGTGTTCAGTTTTGCAGAACGTCTAAACCAAAGAAGGCAGATTTGCAGATTTGCAAGACACTCCCACTGTAATCAGTTTTACAGAATGTCTCCCCTGAGGGAAGACGGATTTACAAGACATTCCCATTGTGTTCAGTTTTACAGAACGTCTAAACTGAAGAAGACAGATTTACAAGACACTCCCACTGTAATCAGTTTTACAAAATGTCTCCACTGAGGGAAGACGGATTTACAAGACGCTCCCACTGTGTTCAGTTTTACAGAACGTCTAAATCGAAGAAGACAGATTTACAAGACACTCCCACTGTAATCAGTTTTGCAGAATGTCTCCATTGAGGGAAGACGGATTTACAAGACGCTCCCACTGTGTTCAGTTTTACAGAACATCTAAACCGAAGAAGACGGATTTACAAGACACTCCCATTGTAATCAGTTTTACAGAATATCTCCACTGAGGGAAGACGAATTTACAAGACGTCCCCACTGTGTTCAGTTTTACATAACGTCTAAACCGAAGAAGACATATTTACAGGACACTCCCACTGTAATCAGTTTTACAGAATGTCTCCACTGAGGGAAGACAAATTTACAAGACGTCCCCATTGTGTTCAGTTTTACAGAACGTCTAAACCGAAGAAGACAGATTTACAAGACACTCCCACTGTAATCAGTTTTATAGAATGTCTCTACTGAGGGAAGACGGATTTACAAGACATTCCCACTGTGTTCAATCTTACAGAACGTCTAAACCGAAGAAGACTGATTTACAAGACACTCCCACTATAATCAGTTTTACAGAATGTCTCTACTGGGGAAGACGGATTGACAAGACGTTCCCACTGTGTTCAGTTTTATAGAATGTCTAAATGAAGAAGACTTTTCTCAACTAATCCTGCAATGGTCAAACAAATGATGAGGGATCTTGATCCTGATCATGATGTGGTGATCGTGCTTGAAATTGGTGTTCTCTGTGCTCCTTGTTGTTGAGACATCCAACTCTGGGTACGCTTTTTGAGAACTTCTTCTACCAGCGCCTGATGCTTCCTGAAATTCTGAACCCATAGAATAGGAAGTGAAGGTAGCCATTGGACGCAACCCTTGTTACCCCTTCGCCACTCCACATGGGGATTACTCCTTAGCAAACATCTCCAGGAGCCCATGATCTGACAAACTGCAAGAAAGATTTACTAACCAATCTTTTCTTAGCTCACATGCGACCCCTCATAACTCAGATGAGTAAAAGAGTTCATGAATAGATGTAAGGGATACATAGCTTGTAGCAGATCCAGGAATTGACCGAGGTCCTTGGATGTCCAAAATTTCAAGAAAGTATTTTTATGAGGTATGAGACAAAGAGGGAACTCATATGGGCTTTTGAGATTTCCCCAAATTTCAAAGGATACATGTAACTCAGTTCTTTTCCAAGTGACCTCCCTTTTGAGATCGTGTAGGCCTTTGGCAACTTCCCGAATTAAGCGCTCAGACTCCTTCTGTCATGGCGTGATGCAACAATAATGGCTTGCTTGTCCTTGAGGCATTTTGTTTATTGCAGTAATTCAAGCCCCAACTTTTGCCTAGAATGGGTAGAGTACCGCATCCTAGTGGGCATGTTTTATTTTTTCTCTCCATAGCTCTCCTTTTGCTACGGCTGTTTGTTCAGATTTGGCTGCACCACTCAAGTTCCCTAACTTTTGCCTGGGCCGCCCTTTTGGGTTTTCGACCTATCGAGGATATTTCACTCTCCTTTTGCCACGATCGCCCTTTCGGGTTTTCGATTGCACCGCTCTTCCCTTGCTTTTGCCTAAGCCGCCTTTCAGGTTTTCAACCTAGAGAGATTCTTTTGTCTTTTCTCCCATTCTTCCACAGGACTATGAGTCACATGGGTTCTTTATCAAAAATCTCTTTCTTTCTGCTTCTTTTCTCATTCTCAGATCACACAGTAGATGGCATCTGAAAACATGCGCCTTGTTAAGCATAATATTTCTTTACAGAATCAGCATTGACAGGGCTTGGGAGCTCATCCCCATCCATATCAGCTAAAATCAAGGCACCTCCCGAGAAAACCTTCTTGACTATTTAAGGTCCCTCGTATTTGGGAGTGAACTTCCCATGTGAATCCGGAGTTATGTGCAATATCTTTCGGAGTACCAAGGCCCCTGATTCAAGCACACGCCGGCGCACTCTCTTATTGAATGCCCGAGCCATGCGCTTTTGGTAACATTGGCCATGGCACAGTGCAGTTAGCCTCTTTTCATCGATCATGTTCAACTGCTCGAATCGTAATCTAGCCCATTCTGCTTCTTCAAGCTCTGATTCTGCAAGGACTCTCATTGACGGGATCTCGACCTCTACTGGCAAAACTGCTTCAGTCCCATATGTAACCGAGTAGGGAGTTGCCCCTGTCGATGTGCAAGTAAATGTCCTATATGCCATGAGAGCCCAAGGGAGCATGTCATGCCTATCCTTGTAAGTTACTGTCATCTTTTCAATGATCTTCTTCAAATTCTTATTTGCAGCCTCGACCGCACCATTCATCTGAGGTCGATAAGGCGAAGAATTGCGGTGCTTGATCTTGAAATGCTCACAAAGCTCATTGATCGCCTTATTGTTGAAGTTCTTTGCATTATCCGTGATGATGGTCTCAGGAACACCATAACGAGCCACTATGTTGCGCTTGAGGAATCGAACTACCACCTTAGCGGTCACTGAGGCATGAGACTCGGTTTCGACCCATTTGGTGAAGTAGTCGATGGCCACCAGGATGAAGACATGTCCATTAGATGCCTTGGGTGAAATAGGACCAATTACATCCATTCCCCACATGGAGAAAGGCCAGGGTGAGGACATTGGTTACAGTTCGCTTGGAGGAGCACTAATCCGATTCGCATAGATTTGGCAATGGTGGCAATGTCGAATGTGCTTGATGCAATCTACTTCCATGGTTGACCAGAAATAACCCATTTGCATGATCTTCCTTACCAACAAGTGCCCGCTCATGTGAGGTCCACAACTCCCTTCATGGACTTCACTCATCAAGTGCTCTGCCTCCTTAGTGTCCAAACATCGTAGTAGAGTGGTGTCGAATGAGCGACGATAAAGCACGTTCCTGCTCAAGAAGTAATGGTAGGGAAGTCGACGAATAGTCTTCTTGTCATTCTTACCTGCGCCATTCGAGAACTGACCGAATTCAAGGTACCTCTTAATATCCGCGAACCAAGGGGCTTCTTCTCCTTGTTCGATCATGCAACAATGCACGGGACGATTGTTGACTTTGATCTTGAGAGGGCCGATCACGTTATCCCCTAAAATGCACACCATTGAAGCTAGTGTTGCTAAAGCATCGGCGAATTGGTTCTTGGTTCGTGGAGTGTAGGAGAAATTAATCCGATCAAACTCTTCTGATATCCTTTCCAGGTATAGGTGATATGGGAGTAGCTTCCCATCCTTCGTCTTCCACTGTCCCACTGTTTGGAAGATGATAAGCATTGAGTCACCAAACACTTCGAGTTCATGAATTTCCATATCTATTGCCGCTCGTAAGCCCAAGATGCATGCTTCATATTCCACCACATTATTTGTGCAAGGAAACATTACCTTGGCAACTACTGGAATATGTCGACCTTGTGGAGAAATCAACACTGCTCCTATCCCATATCCCGTTGAGTTGACTGCCCCATCAAAATACATCTTCCATCCTTGTATTTGTCCCGACTCTTCTTCCATAGTCAAGATCCCATCATCTGGGAGTTCATCCCTAAGTGGCTCATCATCCTCAATTGGAAATTCGGCGAGGTGGTCTGCCAAGGCTTGCCCTTTCATTGATACTCTAGGCACATAATGGATATCATACTCGGCCAGCTGAACTTGCCATTTCGACAAATTCCGAGTTGATGCAGGCTTCTCTAGTAGATATCGAAGTGGATCTGTCTTGGATATTAGGTGTATGGTGTAGTACAATGTATATTGACGTAAACGTTGGACTACCCATGCAAGTGCACAACACAATCTTTCCACTTCTGGGTATCATGCTTCTCCTTCAGTGAACTTCTTGCTTAGGTAATAGATAGCTTGCTCCTTGTGTCCCGTTTCATCCACCTGCCCCAACATTGAGCCTAACGACTCTTGTCGCATAGTTAAGTACATGATGAGTGGCCGACCTGGAGTGGGTGGGACCAGTACCCGAGGACTAGCCAAGTAAGCTTTCATTGTGTCAAAGGCCCATTGACAATCATCATCCCAATCGATAATGGCATTTTTTCGTAGTAACCGAAAAAGTGGTTGACATTTATCGGTGAGATTGGCGATGAAACGGGCTATATAATTCAATCTCCCAAGCAGGCTTCTTACTTCTCTTATTGTAGCTGGTGGGGGTAGATTCATAATTGCCTTCGCTTTATCCGGATCGACTTCTATGCCCTTTTTACTAACAATGAACCCCAAAAGTTTTCCTGAAGCGACTCCAAAAACACACTTTGCCGAGTTGGGTCTGAGATTATATTTTTGGAGGCACTGGAAGAGCATGCGCAAATTCACTAGATGGTTCTCCCCGTCACACGACTTTGCGATCATGTCATCCACATAAACTTCTATCTGTTTGTGCATCATGTCATGAAACAAGGTGACTATGGCACGTTGGTAAGTGGCACCTGCATTTTTTAGCCCAAAGGGCATAACTCGGTAACAAAATGTTCCCCACATGGTTATGAAGGTTGTTTTTTACTTATCTTCTTCCGCCATTCGTATTTGATTATAACCCAAGAAACCATCCATGAAGGAAAATATCTCGTGACGTGTAGTGTTATCGACAAGCATATCAATGTGAGGTAGTGGAAAGTTGTCCTTTGGGCTAGCTTTATCAAGATCTTGATAGTCCACACAAACTCGTACTTTTCCATCTTTCTTTATGACTGGGACTATATTGGCTACCCACTCTGAGTAGTTACTCACCTCCAAGAAGCCGGCGTTAATTTGTTTCACGATCTCCTCCTTTATTTGTAGAATCAAGTCTTTCTTTTGCCTGTGTCAATGTTGCCTTACAGGAGGGAATTTACTGGTGTCGACTGGTAGAAAGTGTTGCACTATCTCAGGATCAAGTCCAGGCATGTCAACGTAGGACCACGCAAATACTTCCTGAAATTCCTTCAACAAATTGATCATTCGAGCACGTTGAATTTCATCCAAGCCAACCCCGATTTTAAGCGTTCGTGGCTCCTCTTTTGTGCCAATATTGATCATGTCAGTACCTTTGGCAGTCATAGGCTTGTTTTCTTCGAACTGCTCCTAGCTTTCCACGATCTCTTTAGGGGTGTCATCCTTACACGACTCTTCCCCGTAAAGTATTGGGTTAGAGTCGTCAAGAATTTCTCGAAAAAGGACTGAGTTACCGCATCTTTTGTCATTTAGGTACCTGGAAAAGAAGTGCTGGAATTATTCCAGATTAACAGATAGAAAGAACAGGAGAAGATCAAACTAAAGCAGGAGAAGATTAGATTGAAGCATGTGATATTTCATAAAGGGATTTCTTTAGAAGGGTAAGCCACAGGAATATCCCTTCATCCGTCACGGGTCATGGCAAACCACGTGCTGATAAAATCATTTTCCGAACTTTCTTACTCATCACGAGGCATGAGTGGAAGCCTAGGAACTGCAATCCAGTTGGGTAGCTCCTCATTTCCTGCAAGCGGGCAGATCAGGGGCTCCCGGGACGTCTCCTCTAGAATAGCCCCGACATGGGACGCAACATCGATTGCTCCAAAAGGTTCAGCCAAGACCTCCTCCACATTCCCTTCGATGATGAGTACTGGCTTTTGGAAGGAGACGGGGCTAGTCAGTATCTTGGTGTCTTCCAATGAGCTGTGAATGTGGGCACTTAGACTTGAGCTGCCGAAGGTGCAATAGGGATGCAACAACGTTTGCTCTTAATGTTCTCAATCCTGTATCATGTTCCAAGCTCACATGCGAGTAGGACCCCTATCAACCGAAGATTCAGTAGTCGCATCTGCATGAAAAGAAAAAGAAAAGCAAAAGAAGTGAACAATTGGAAAATTGAATCAAAATGCATGAGAAAACCGCTAGCGAGTTGCCATTCTTATCGATAGATCGGTCCTGATTATATATCACGAGAAGGATATGAGATGTGCTCCTTCACGGGGTATTTAATCAAGGTACCTCTCGAACGTCCTTAAGTTGCCTGATCCGTGCCATCAGCTTGTTGAGCACTTTCAATACTTATTCCTTAGTTCTTACAAAAATAATGACAAAATATTTTGGAAGAAAAAATTTTTTGAACGTTTTTTATTATTAAATTCTCCATGAAAGTGCTCAATCAAACTATTTGTTTGCCATGACTTGTGCCCTTCTTGTGGGCTTGAGAGCGCTCCTTGTAAGCTAGGTCTGTATCACGGCTAATGGGGTGCATCTTGTCCAACTCCTCGTCTGTTAGACTGATAGAGGCTTCTACTTCTTTGGCCACATTCTGAATGATCGAGTATCACTTGCCTAATGACTCCTTGATACCAATTGAATCCCTAGAAAGCTCCCGACACTCCTCCGACATTATAGCTATATTGATTCGAATGACTGTAAAGGCAACACATCTTCTATCAGCTATAGCTTCTAGCAAGCTCCAATCCCTTCGAAATCAATTGATGTCATTGACAACGCATGAAAGATGATCGATGTCGGGGCAAGCAAATATGGGCTCCATCCCCGTTCAAATGGATGAACAAGCGACTTAAGGATGAATGGCAACTCTACTAGGTTTTATTTTGAAAGCATGATGCAAGTTCGAAAAATAAAATCAATCCACTAATTTAATCATAGTTACATGTACATCAAAATTTTATGAGCTATCTAACCTAAAATTAGCTAACCTAGGAGCTCATACCAAAATACAAGAAAAGGCCACTCTGTCCCTACACAGGCTAATTTATGGGCCTCGTCGATAAAAAATACAATAAAATCTCAATACAAAAGAAAGGCCGGACTAACCTAAGATGAGCTAGCCTATGGGCCTTGGAAAAATTACAATCGACAAGGATGCTTGGAGGCTTAATGCTATGCATGAGGCTTGGATCTAAGGATAGGTGCTAAAAGGCCCTTGATCAGCAGTTTCCTCGGTTCCACTTTTAGGGTACTTTGGGCTTACAAATCAAGCAGAGGTGTTTCAAAGCCATTTTTGGCGGGAGCTCCCACGACGGGCGTACTTCTACTGACCCCCTCCTAGGGAAGTTCCTACAATCCAGGTACGATCGTTTAGGGCATGCAATGCTAAAGTAAAGTGTACAAACAAACAACCGGGGATTATGGGGCGCGGACCCTCAAAAATGTCCCCAGCGGAGTTGCCAAGCTGTTGGACGTTGAAACTTCCAACTTGAGAAAAAGAATAAGGATCATGAGGCACGCACAAGGCCTAGCTTGGGACTTTGAATCGGTGTTTGATTGGAGTCGCCACTAAACCGTTTATTAAGGTCGTTTAGGCGCCTAAGTCACTAAGTGATCATGATACTAACCACCTAGGTTGTTGTTGGTCTTGAAACCGAGATTTGAGTCCGGAGGTTCTGTTACGTATCTTGAAGCTCGAAAGTCAAAATACGCCCAAACTTGGTACCCGTCCCCAAGTTTAGGTCATTTGTTTACACATTTTAATTTGTCCAATTATTTCCCTGATCGAAGTTCGAATCGATGGTCCAGAGAGAAATTCGATCATTCGTACAACAACCCTAGCATGCCACTAACCGTCCTATTCTAAGTGCGGAAAGTAAAGATTTCACTATATTCGGGATTACATACATCCATCATCATCTCTCTCTCTCACACCGACCCAATTACATTGATTCACACAATAAATTGATTTTCCCTTCTCACATATAATCGAAACAATACACATGAATAAAATATTTCAACCAATTTTTACATCGATCAATTCAATCACGATAGATTTATTCGAATCGAAACAACAAAATTTTCTTTTGGGTTCATTTACTTAAAATAAGAACAAGAGATATTGGGGAATGACACAAAACTTGAGTTAAATCGTTCAGGACCCGAATAAATCTACCCTTGAAGGATTCAAAAGACATTCCCGAAAATCGATTCTTCTCATTTCAAAATACCCGAACTTGGCTTGAAATGTTTCGAAATTTTTAAGGATCAAACTCAAGTCTTGGAATACACTTTAACCCACTTCAAAACACACAAAAATATGGGAGGCTGATCAGGAAAATTCGGGTAGGGCTAGAGTGAATTTTTCAAAGCATGATAAAAATCCCGAATCGATCTGAAATGATCTTAAATTTTCAAGATCCGACCCTAAACTTTAACGATGCCTAAGGACACTCCTAAACACACAAAATGACATCAGGAACAGATCTGTAAAATTTGGAATCAATCTGGACAGATAAAAAAAGGGCAAAAGACCTCGAATCGATCCCAAAATGATCCAAAATTTTCAAAATAGACCCCCAAATTTTCACGACATCTAAGACCATTCTAAAACACACTACAAGCATCAGAAACAGAGCTGGAAAATTCGAAATGGTGCTGGGCTGGTTTTAAAAAGACTGATAAAAGGCTCCGAGTCGATCCAAAAAGATCTAAGATTTCCAAAAATGACCCCAAAACCTTAGGAAATATTTAGACCCACTTTGAAACATATTTTTGACCCCTGAGCTGACCTAAAAGCTTCGAAAAAGTGGTCGAGTTGATAAACAAAATTTTGAAACCCAACTCAGAATGATCCTTTTCATCATTACGATTTTTGCACAACCCATTTTTAGTCATTCCCTGATTTTCTTATATAAAAAAATATTTTTCTTGATTTTCTTGATTTTTCTATTTTTTCATTTTATCATTTCTTATATTTCCTAAAAAGATGAGCAATATATATTCATTCTAAAAATCCTAACTAACAAGTTTTCATTTTTTTTCAAGGATCCTTTTCCATATTTTCATGAAAACATGAATCCTAATTTTTTATTTTCTCATTTTTTGCATTTTCCATTTTTCGTAAAACATTTTTGAAAAAGGGGAAAGAAAATAAAAGAAAACAAAAGAAATTATTTACAAGGATGAGGCCTAAATCCCGATCAAGAAGTTATACCTACAACCAACGATGATGACGATGTCGAGGAATGAACAAGACTTCAGCTTGGTTTGATGTCGAACTCGGGCACCTTCGGGATTTGAGGAAGACTTGTCGATTCACACGGACTCGGGCTCGATCTTGATGACTAGCACGGGCTCGGTTTGGATCGGTGAAGAACTCCAAGTTGGCGTTGGAATCGGGCTCGGATCGGCGGCGGATTCAAACACAATTGAATTTGGAACGGGATGAAAACTCTTGAATTTTTTGCTCAACACATGAGTCTAAGAGCAGATATTCAAGAGAGAGTTCAATGTGTGCTTGATGTACTCAAGATCTCTCCCCAAAATCTGCAAATGAATGGCATATTTATAGAGGAAATGATGTGGGGGCTGAAATGTAACACACCAGAAACTTCAAGGGCTAAAATGGAGAAGCAGAAAATAAAGGAAAAAAAATAAATGAATAAATAAAGGAAAAGAAATGGATACACGGCAGCAGAGAACAGCGGGCAGTGATGGGTGGTGACGATGCAGGGTTGATGGAGGTGGTATGGCTCGGACGGGAGAGGTCGGGGCAAGTCAACAGAGGCGACCGGAACAGGATGGCACCGTACGACTGATCAGAAGGCCGGTGTCGTGCACGACAGTCGGTGGTACGAATCTCGGCACTGAGGGGGGAGAGAGAGAGAGAGAGAGCCGGTGTGAAAAGGATCGGGGAGGTCAGCAAGGGTGGCTCATCGATAGCTGACACCGGCGGATGTCAGAGGAGGTGGGTATAGCACCGGAACAGATGATTTCGGCGCCGAAAGGTGGAGAGAGAATGAACGGAAGTGACCGAAGAGGGGGAGAGATAGGATCGAGAATGGATGGGGATGGATGCGGGATTGAGCCAGGAGCTCAACGGAGTAGCCAGTCTTGCCGAAAGTGGCCGACAGTGGCCGAGAATGGCTGGCTGTGGATGGCCGTGACCTCTCTGTTGAAGGTGGGGGGAAGAAGACGACACTGTTCATGCAATTCGGCCAAAAAAACTTTTTTTTCCTTTCAATGTGCAAATTTTTTGGTCATTTTTTCGGATGAAATAACATAAAACAAAATGAAAAAAATTAAGTTTGAAATATGATTAGAATATGCGACACTAGTAGGAATGAAACGGGGTTTGACCAGGTCAAAATTAGGTGTGCACAAACACTGTATTCACTATCTACTTAAAACCCCTTTTTTTTGTATTTTCAGTTTTTCTTTAATTGTATGCATGAAATAAAATAAAATAAAAATAGGAAAATTAAATTTTTGAAATAAAATTTAAAATATGGGATACTAAAAAGAACGAAACGGGATTCGGCCGAATCAAAATCGGGTGTCTACACTTGCCACGTTTTGCAACTTGATGAATGACGTATTCCACGATGTGCTGGATAAGTTCGTGGTCGTCTACCTTGAGGACATCGTCGTCTACAGCAGGAATATGGAGGAGCACCTCGAGCACTTGTGGTTTGTGTTCGAGCGACTAAGGCAGCATTCTCTCTTTGTGAAGTGAGAGAAGTGCGAGTTTGGCATGGAAAAGATACACTTCTTAGGCCATATCATGGGTCACGAATGCGTGTGCATGGACCCCAAGAAGGTGCAGGCAATTCGAGATTGGCTAGCACTGAAGACGGTGGGCGAATTGAGGAGCTTTCTGGGGTTAGCAAATTACTACCGGAAGTTCATCAAGGGGTATTCTAAGAAGGTCACTCCCCTTACGGACCTACTGAGGAAGGACCGAAGTTGGGAGTGGGACGACTTGTGTGACGTTGCGTTCCACAAGGTTAAGCAAGCCACTGTGACAGAGCAGGTGCTTAGGCTTCCTGATTTCGAGAAGCCCCTTGAAGTGCACACCGATGCCTCAGACTGCGCAGTCAGAGGCGTGCTCATGCAGGACGGACACACTATTGTGTTCGAGAGTTGGAAGCTAAAGCCTACGGAGCAGCGCTATTCAGGGCATGAGAAGGAGATGTTGGCAGTTGTCCACTACCTAAGGGTATGGTGAGTGTACTTGCTAGGGACTTCGTTTGTTGTCAAGACGGACAATGTGGCGAATACTTTCTTCAAGACACAACCAAAGCTGACCCCGAAGCAGGCTAGGTGGCAAGAGTATCTCGCTCAATATGACTTTGAGTGGGAACAACGACCAGGGAGGCATAACCTAGTGGCAGATGCTCTGAGTCGGAAGAATGTGGAGACTGTAGCTGCTATCTCCTAGTTGACTTCGGATTTCCTAAAGGATATCCAAGCAGCTGCGCAACAGGACAAGAGTTACCAGCTCTTGGTGGAGCAGGTGAAGGATGGCACTGTGCAATGGTACTGGCTTGAGGATGGGCTACTCCATGGGAAGGGTGGCTGCCTTTACGTCCCCAGCAGAGCGAGACTACGTCGCAAGCTGATGAAGGAGTGCCATGACAGCCAGTGGGCTGGACATCCAAGGAGGGAGCGCATGTTGGTGCTACTCTCAATGTCATATACATGGCCTAGGATGTCAGAGATGTCGAGGGGTATGTCAAGACCTGCCTCTTGTGCCAGCAGGATAAGGTGGAGAGCCGAGCTGAGGCGGGACTTCTCCAACCACCCAGCATGCCAGAGAAATGGTGGGTCTCAGTTTCAATGGACTTTGTCACTGGATTCCCTGAAGTCAGAGGGTACGCAGCAGTGATGGTGGTAGTGGACCAGTTCTCTAAATACGTCGTGTTCGCTCCAGTGGCCAAGAACTGCACCGTGGAAGCAGCCTCTGACGCTTTCCAACGCTTGGTTGTCAAGATGATCGGGCTTCCAACCGAGATAGTGAGTGACCGAGACACTCGGTTTACAGGGAACTTTTGGACTTGCTTGTTTGGGTTGATGGGATCCGAACTCAACTTCTCGATAGTGAATCATCCTCAGACTGACGGTTAGACTGAGAGGATCAACGCTCTTCTGGAAGAGTACCTGCGGCACTATGTGACTGCAAGTCAACGTAATTGGCTAGACTTGCTGGATACAGCGCAGTTGTCCTACAACTTGCACCAGTCCTCTGCCACAGGTTTTAGGCCGTTCGAGCTAGCAATGGGCTATCGGCCCCTCACTCCAAATGAGGTGGCCAAGCAGCGGAAGGAAGGACCGTGCCCCACTGCATACCGGTTTGCTAGGAGTAGGCAGGAGATGGTTGAGGAAGCTCGGGAAAGCCTCAACAAAGCTGCAAAGCATATGAAGGAGTACGCTGACCGAAATCGAAGGCCGCTGGAGTTCCAGGTTGGGGACTTGGTTATGTTGAAACTAACCCCACAGATCTGGAAGAAGATCACAAACAAGCGATGGCACAAAGGCTTGTTTCGGCGGTGCGGCTGTCCCTTTGAGGTCATAAAGAAAATCAGAGCAATGGCCCATCGGCTTGCACTGTCGGAGCGGATGAAGATACACCCGACTGTCCATGTTAGCTTCCAGAAGCCTTATCACCACGACAAGGAGCATCCGGATCGCTCCAAGGTGAAGCGGGCTCCCTTGACTGTACAGAAGAAGCTGGACAAGGAAGCGGAGCTCATTCTAAATCACAGAACGCTCGGCTTTAGCAAGATGAGCCGGAGGACAGAGTATCTCGTAAAGTGGAAGAATCAGCCGGAGTCTGAGGCCACTTGGGAGAAGGATGCTATCCTCTGGCAATACGAAGACCTCATCACGGCATACCACACAGACAAGTCGACAAGGGCGTCGACCTCTTCTGGTGGGGGATGTTTGTTAGACCCCTAGAGTGGTATCTCGATACCCGCCTACCACGCGCATGACTCGGGCTGCGGTAGCGGGCAACGTGCTGGGTGGGCACATTATCGACTAAGTGTCGAGGCACTGGATTGCAACGCGCATGACTGTTCCAGCAAGGCACTGTGATGATGCTTGAGCATGAGATAGGTTCTCGATCATACTGTGGTTGCTACTACCCAAGAAGCGATGAAGCTCAGAGGCTATCCTCGGGATATATGCTATGGATGCTATGGAGCACTTGAGCAGCGTTCCTTGGACCAAATGCGGGCCACGGCGAAAGGATCAATCAAGTTCCTGGGTCACAACCTGCCTTATTCGGAGTAGCGAGAATCATGGCATGGATCCAATCAATCCATGATTGGGGGAGGCAATCATGGATACGCCTAGAAGCCACTTATGGAAGTCAATCGCTCCAGATATGGAAGTTGACCAAGGATCGGGAGATCCAACAGGGCAAACAGATTCTTAAGAGGAGAATCAACCCTATCTATGGAAGCCAGGTGTGCCAGATCGGGAAGCTTGCGAGGATCAGGGATCCAACATGGCAAGAGGAATCTCAGGAGGAGAATATTCTAGGCACACATGGAAAGTCTTGATAGAGATGGGTCAACTGCCTTGTATAGACTTGTCATTAGGGAAAGTCTATATTACCTGGCTTATTTGGTTGTTGGGCTTCATGTATAAATAGGCGTGGGCTCTCATTTGAGTCATTCACTTCAAAATTCACATTCAGGCAAGAGAGAGCACGAGAGAAACACTGTGAGGAGAGTGTGAGTGCTAAGCCTATTGTGAGGATCGAGTGGGGAGTGCAAGTAGTCAGTTCTGTGAGGCATATACTCGATCAAAGTTTTGTAACATTGGGTTTTTGTAACTTGTTGTGAGATAATACAAGATACTTTTTGTCCCAACCCCTACTTGTGTTACTTCGATCGTCTCTACGCTCGTGAGCCACGATTGTGTGGATTTTGTTGGCTAGTTGACAGAGAGTGTTGTTGACGCCTAGCGGTAGCCAGGGTATTAAGTGGTGTTCGAGTAGCGCCCTTAGCCCCGTGACACCTACCATGGTGGTGACGGGTGACGGAGAATTAGGGTTCGATTCTGGAAAGCAAGCCTGAGAAACGGCTACCACATCCAAGGAAGGCAGCAGGCGTGCAAATTACCCAATCCTGACATGAGGAGGTAGTGATAATAAATAACAATACCGAGCTTATTGAGTCTGGTAATTGGAATGAGTACAATCTAAATTCCTTAACAAGGATCCATTGGAGGGCAAGTCTGGTGCCAACAGTCGCGGTAATTCCAGCTCCAATAGCGTACATTTAAGTTGTTGCAATTAAAAAGCTCGTAGTTGGACCTTGGGTTGTGTTGACCTGTCCGCCTTCAAGTGTGCACCGATCGGCTCACCCCTTCTACCGGCGATGTGTTTCTTGCCTTAATTGGCCGGGTCGTTCCTCCAGTGGTGTTACTTTGAAGAAATTAGAAATACTCAAAGCAAGCCTACGCTCTAAATACATTAGCATGGGATAACATCATAGGATTCCGATCCTATTGTGTTGGCCTTCGGGATCAGAGCAATGATTAACAAGGACAATCGGGGGCATTCCTATTTCATAGTCAGAGGTGAAATTCTTGGATTTATGAAAGATGAACAACTGTGAAAGGATTTGCCAAGGATGCTTTCATTAATCAAGAACGAAAGTTGGGGGCTCAAAGAGGATCAGACACCGTCCTAGTCTCAACCATAAACGATGCCGACCCGGGATCAGTGGATGTTGCCTTTAGGACTCCGCTGGCACCTTATGAGAAATCAAAGTTTTTGGGTATCGGGGGGAGTATGGTCGCTGGGCTAAAACTTAAAGGAATTGATGGAAGGGCACCACCAGGAGTAGAGCCTGCGGCTTAATTTGACTCAACACGGGGAAACTTACCAGGTCCAGACATAGTAAGGATTGAAACACTGAGAGCTCTTTCTTGATTCTATGGGTGGTGGTGCATGGCCGTTCTTAGTTGGTGGAGCGATTTGTCTGGTTAATTCCGTTAACGAACGAGACCTCAGCCTACTAACTAGCTATGTGGAGGTACACCTCCAAGGCCAGCTTCTTAGAGGGACTATGGCCGCTTAGGCCAAGAAAGTTTGAGGCAATAACAGGTCTGTGATGCCCTTCGATGTTCTGGGTCACACGCGCGCTACACTGATGTATTCAACTAGTCTATAGCCTTGGCCAACAGGCCCGGGTAATCTTTGAAATTTCATCGTGATGGGGATAGATCATTGCAATTGTTGGTCTTCAACGAGGAATTCCTAGTAAGCGTGAGTCATCAGCTCGCGTTGACTACGTCCCTGCCCTTTGTACACACCGCCCATCACTCCTACCGATTGAATGGTCCGGTGAAGTGTTCGGATCGCGGCGACGTGGGCGCTCCGTCGCCGACGACGCCGTGAGAAGTCCACTGAACCTTATCATTTAGAGGAAGGAGAAGTCGTAACAAGGTTTTCGTAAGTGAACCTGCGGAAGGGTCATTGTCGAATCCTGCAAAGTAGAACGACCTGCAAACCCGTTAACAAAGCGCGGACGGGATGGCACGACTACCCGCCTGCTATCGGGGGTTCCACGCGGCGCCGTGCCGCCCGTGTGCCCTCGAGCGTACAATGTACCCCGGCGCGGAACGCACCAAGGAACATGAACAAGAGAAGCGTGGCCCCCGCCTCATCCCCCACGGGGATCTGTCCGCATGGCCCCGTCGTCTCCAACTTATCAAAACGACTCCCGACAACGGATATCTAGGCTCTTGCATCGATGAAGAACGTAGCGAAATGTGATACTTGGTATGAATTGTAGAATCCCATGAACCATTGAGTCTTTGAATGCACGTTGCGCCCGAGCCATCCGGCCGAGGGCACGTCTGCCCGGGTGTCACACAACATGTCGCCCCCATAGCCCTGCCCTATCCCACCCCGGGTTGGCAACAGTGGCGGGACGCGGACGCTGGCCTCCCGTCGGTGCAGTTGCGGCTGGCCTAAAAACGAGCGATGGAGCAACGGACTCCGCTACGCACGGTGGTGGTAGATTCTCCCCTCGGGCAACAATTCGAACCGTCCCTCCCTCGGTGCTTGGCAGCCTTCCATCAAGCACACGTGACCCCAGGTCAGGCAGGGCCACCCGCTGAGTTTAAGCATACCAATAAGCAGAGGAAAAGAAACTAACAAGGATTCCCCTAGTAACGATGAGCGAACAGGGAAATGTCCACCATGAAAATCGAGCGCCCCTGGCACTCGAATTGTAGTATGAAGAAGCATCCTCAGTGACGGATCGAGCCCAAGTTCCCTGGAAAGGAGCACAATAGAGGATGAGAGCCCTACTGTGCTCGAACCCTGCTGCACCACGAGGCACTGTCGACGAGTTGAGTTGCTTGGGAATGCAGCCCCAATTGGGTGGTAAATTCTGTCCAAGGCTAAATATGGGCAAGAGACCGATAGCAAACAAGTACCGCAAGGGAAAGATGAAAAGGATTTTGAAAAGAGGGTCAAAGAGTGCTTGAAATTGTCGCCAGGGAAGCGGATGGGGGCTGGCAATGCGCCCCGGTCGTACGTGGAATGGCAAAGAGCCGGTCAGCTGATCGACTCGGGGCGTGGACCGATGCGGATTGGGGCAGCGACCCAAGCCCAAGCCTTTGAAACGCTTGTGGAAATGTCATGGCTCTGATCGTGGTAGGCAGCATGCGCCTCTTACCATGCTTGGGCACCTGCACGCTCCTGGCATTGGCCTGTGGGCTCCCCATTCGGCCCGTCTTGAAACATGGACCAAGGAGTCTGACATGTGTGCGAATCAATGGATGGAAAACCTGTAAGGAGCAAGGAAGCTTACTAGTGGGATCCCCTGCGGGTGCACCACTGATCGACCTTGATCTTCTGAGAAGGGTTCGAGTGAGAGCATGCCTGTCAGGACCCGAAAGATGGTGAACTATGCCTGAGCGAGGCGAAGCCAGAGGAAACCCTGGTGGAGGCTCGCAGCAATACTGACGTGCAAATCGTTCATCTGACTTGGGTATAGGGGCGAAAGACCAATCGAACCGTCTAGTAGCTGGTTCCCTCCGAAGTTTCCCTCAAGATAGCTGGAGCTCGAGGGTGAGTTCCATCAAGTAAAGCCAATGATTAGAGGCATCACGCCCTTGACCTATTCTCAAACTTTAAATAGGAAGGACGGCGCGACTGCTTTGTTGAGCCACGCAACGAAGTCGAGAGCTCCAAGTGGGCCATTTTTTGTAAGCAGAACTGGCGATGCTAGATGAACTGGAAGCCAGGTTACGGTGCCCAACTGCACGCTAACCTGGAACCCATAAAGGGTGTTGGTTGATTAAGACAGCAGGACGGTAGTCATGGAAGTCGTAATCCGCTAAGGAGTGTGTAACAACTCGCCTACCGAATCAACTAGCCCCGAAAATGGATGGCGCTGAAGCGCGGGACCTATACCTGGTTGTCGAGGCAAGTGCCAGGCCTCAATAGGTAGGAGGGTGCAGCGGTTGCTGCAAAGCCTAGGGCATGAGCCCGGGCAGAGCGGCCGTTGGTGCAGATCTTGGTGGTAGTAGCAAATATTCAAATGAGAACTTTGAAGGCCAAAGTGGGGAAAGGTTCCATGTGAACGGCACTTGTACATGGGTTATTCGATCCTGAGAGATGGGGGAAGCCCGTCTAACAGTGCCACATGCCCGAGCTTCGAAAGGGAATCTGGTTAAAACTCCTGAACCGGGACGTGGTGGTTGATGGCAACGTTAGGGAGTCCAGAGACATCGGCGGGGGCCTCGGGAAAAGTTATCTTTTCTGTTTAACAGCCTGCCCACCCTGGAAACGGCTCAGCCGGAGTAGGGTCCAGCAGCTGGAATAGCACCGCACATCGCATCGTGTCCGGTGTGCCCCCGGCGGCGCTTGAATATCTGGAGGATCGAGTGCAGCGCCCGGTCATACTCATAACCGCATCAGGTCTCCAAGGTGAATAGACTCTGGTTGATGGAACAATGTAGTCAAGGGAAGTCAGCAAAATGGATGCATAGCCTCGGGAAAAGGATTGGCTCTGAGGGCTGGGCACGGGGGTCCCAGTCCCGAACCTGTCAACTGTTAGTGGACTACTCGAGCTGCTCCCGCGGAGAGAGTGGGTCACCGTGCGTTGGCCGGGGGATGGATTGGGAACGGCTCCCTCGGGGGCCTTCCCTGGGCATCGAACAGTTGACTCAGAATTGGTATGAACAAGGAGAATCCAATTGGTTAATTAAAACAAAGCATTGCGATGGTCCTTGCGGATGTTCACGCAATGTGATTTCTGCCTTGTGCTCTGAATGTGAAAGTGAAGAAATTCAACCAAGCGCGGGTAAACAGCGGGAGTAACTATGACTCTCTTAAGGTAGCCAAATGCCTCGTCATCTAATTAGTGATGCGCATGAATGGATTAACGAGATTCCCACTGTCCGTGTCTACTATCCAGCGAAACCACAGCCAAGGGAACGGGCTTAGCAGAATCAACGGGGAAAGAAGACCCTGTTGAGGTTGACTCTAGTTCAACTTTGTGAAATGACTTGAGAGGTGCAGAATAGGTGGGAGCCCTCAGGCAAAGGTGAAATACCACTACTTTTAACGTTATTTTACTTATTCCGTGAATCGGAGGCGGGGCAACGCCCCTTCTTTTGGACCTAAGGTCCACCTCGGCGGGACGATCCGGGCGGAACACATTGTCAGGTAGGGAGTTTTGCTAGGACGGCACATCTGTTAAAAGATAACGCAGGTATCCTAAGATGAGCTCAATGAGAACAGAAATCTCATGTGGAACAAAAGGGTAAAACCTCGTTTGATTTTGATTTCCAGTACAAATACAAACCGTGAAAGCGTGGCCAATTGATCCTTTAGATCTTCGGAATTTGAAGCTAGAGGTGTTAGAAAAGTTACCACAGGGATAACTGGCTTGTGGCAGCCTAGCGTTCATAGCGACGTTGCTTTTTGATCCTTCGATATCGGCTCTTCCTATCATTGTGAAGCAGAATTCACCAAGTGTTGGACTGTTCACCAACCAATAAGGAATGTGAGCTGGGTTTACACCGTCGTGAGATAGGTTAGTTTTACCCTATTGATGATAGTGTCGCAATAGTAATTCAACCTAGTACGAGAGGAACAGTTGATTCGCACATTTGGTCATCGCGCTTGGTTGAAAAGCCAGTGGCGCAAAGCTACCGTGCGATGGATTATGGCTGAACGCTTCTAAGTCAGAATCTGGGCTAGTACCGACACATGCGCCTGCCACCCGAGTCCAGTCCCGCAGTAGGGGCCCTCGGCCCCCAAGGGCACGCGTCATTGGTGAAGCCCGCATGGCAGACGAGCCGTGCGGGCCTCCTTGAAGCACAATTCCTACTAAGCGGTGGGTAGAATCCTTTGCAAACGACTTAAATACGCGACAGGGTATTGTAAGTGGTAGAGTGGCCTTGCTGCCACAATCCACTGAGATTCAGCCCTTTGTCACTTTGATTGTCCCTCCTCTCCCAGCTCCGCCAGATCTGTCGAAAAGCCCTCGAGGATATGCCGGATGGTCGAGCCGGCCACGGTGCCGACTCGACAAGTCCAAACCACTCCATAAAACTTGTAAGCATAACTCCATGTGCGCCTTGCCCGACCACAAGGATGGCATCCTAGCAGGGGGAACGATCGCTGTCCCGCCTTTGCTCGATCACTGTTCTTATGGGAGTTTATCACTGTGGTACTGTAGTCGATGACTGTCATGCCTATCTTGAGCTGTAAAGCATACATTGCTCGTTCATCGCCTTCGCTCAAGCAGTGCTCGATTAGTGCCGTGCCTTTTTGCTCGAGCTTAGAAGCACACTTGCTGCTCCAGTACTGCCATGGCTTGCTCGACCATGCCAGCACGATAGCAGCCTTGCTCGACCATGGTAGCAGAGCCTTGCTCGAGCACTGCTCGATCACTGACGTGGCTTGCTCGAGCATGGTAGCACCTTGCTGGAGGACAGTATCAACCTTTCTAGAGCACTACTCGATCATTGCCACGGTAGCGCGGTAGCAACCTTCCTCGACCAAGGTGACACAGTAGCTCTCTCGAGCATGGTAGCATAGCAGTAGCCTTGGTCGAGCACTGCTTGATCACGATAGTAGCTTTGCTCGGGCATTGCTCGATCACTGTTGTGGTTTGCTTGATCACGGAAGCAGCCTTGGTCAAGCACTGCTCGATCACTGCCGTGCCTTGCATCAGCTCGGTAGTAGCCTTGCTTGAGCACCGCTTCAGCCTTGCTCGATCACGGTAGCAGCCTTGCTGGGGCACTACTCGATCACTGCTGTGGGTTGGTCGATCATGGCAGCAGCCTTGCTCGATCACTGCTGTGGCTTACTTGATCACTGTTGTGGCTTGCTCGATGACGGTAGCAGCCTTGCTGGGGCACTACTCGATCACTGCTGTGGGTTGCTCGATCATGGCAGCAGCCTTGCTCGATCACTGTTGTGGCTTACTTGATCACTGTTGTGGCTTACTTGATCACTGTTGTGGCTTGCTCGATGACGGTAGCAGCCTTGCTCGATCACTGATCGATCACTGCTGTGCTTGCTCGATCACGGTCACAGCCTTGCTTTAGCACTGCTTTATCACTGCTGTGCCTTGCAACAACTCTATGGCAGCAATGCCGTGGCTTGCTCGACCACGATATCATTGGCCTTCCTCAACCACGGTACCACGGTAGCGCGGCCACAGCACTGCTCGAGCACGGTGGCACGACTGATGGTAGCAGCTTTGCTCAGGCACTGCTTAATAACTGCTGTGGCTTGCTCGATCACGGTAGCAGCCTTGCCCGATCACTGATCGATCACTGCAATGGCTTGCTCGATCACTGATTGATCACTGCTGTGGCTTGCTCGATCACGGCTGCAGCCTCGCTCCAGCACTGATCGATCGCTGCTGTGGCTTGCTCGATCATGGTAGCAGCCTTGCTCCCGCACTACTCCATCACGGTAGTAGCCTTGCTCAAGCACTGCTGGGTCACTGCCCTGGCTTGCTCCATCACGGTAGCAGCCTTTCTCCAGCCCTGATCGATCACTATCGTGGCTTGCTCGGCCACGGTAGCATACTTGCTCGAGCAATCCTCGATCACTGCCGTGGCTTTTATTCAACCACGGTACCACAGTAGTAGCCTTGCTCGACCACGGTACCAAGGTAGCACGGCCACAGCTTTGCTCGAGCACGGTAGCATTACAGCAGCTTCCTCGACCATGGTACCACGGTGGCAGCCTTGCTCGACCACGGTACCACGGTAGCATAGCAGCGTGTTAGCGTAGCAGCATCATAGCAGCCTTGCTCAAGCAGTGCTCGATCACTCCGGTGGGCTGCTGTAGCTCGTAGCAGACTTGCTTGAGCAATGCCATGGCTTCCTCGATCACGGTATAAGCCTTGCTCGAACAACGCTCGATCACGACCGTGGGTTGCTCGATCACTGTCATGGGTTGCTCGATCACTGTCATGGGCTGCTATACACTTACTCGAGCAGTACTCGAGCACCTTGCTGCATTGCTCGAGCATGCTAGTTCCTTGCTCGATCATTGCTTGAGCAGTGCGGTAGCGCAACAGCACTTTAGCAGCCTTGCTCGAGTAGTGCTCGATCACAGATCGATCACTGCTATGGCTTGCTCGATCACGGTAGCAGCCTTGGTCCACCATTGATCGTTGACTACTATGGCCTGCTCGATCACGATAGCAGGCTTGCTCCAGCACTGATCAATCACTGCTGTGGCTTGCTCGATCATGGTAGCAACCTTGCTCCAGCACTGATTGATCACTGCTGTGGCTTGCTCGATAATGGTAGCAGCCCTGCTCAAGCACTGGTCGATCACTGCTTGGGCTTGCTCGATAATGGTAGTAGCCCTGCTCAAGCACTGGTCGATCACTGCTTGGGCTTGCTCGATCACGGTAGCAGCCTTGCTCCAGCACTGATCGATCACTGTCGTGGCTTGCCCGATCACGGTAGCATCCTTGCTCAAGCAGTGCTCGATCATTGCTGTGGATTTTGCTCGACCATGGTACCACGGTAGCAGCCTTGCCCGACCGCGACATCAAGGTGGCATGGTCGCAGCTTTGCTCGAGAACGGTAGCATTGCAGTAGCTTCCTCCACCACGGTACCACGATGGCAACCTTACTCGACCACGGTACCGCGGTAGCATAGCAGCGTGCTAGCGCAGCAGTACGGTAGCAGCCTTACTCGAGCAGTGCTCGATCACTGATTGGTCACTGCTATGGCTTGCTCGATCATGGTAGCAGCCTTGCTAGATCACTGTTCGATCACTGCTATGGCTTGCTCGATCACGGTAGCAGCCTTGCTCGATCACTGTTTAATCACTGCTGTGGCTTGCTCGATCACCGTAGCAGCCTTGCTCCAGCATTGATTGATCACTACTGTGGCTTGATCGATCATGGTAGCAGTCTTGCTCCAGCACTGATCGAGCACTCTCGTGGCTTGGTTGATCATGGTAGCAGCCTTGCTCCAGCACTCCTCGATCACTGCCCTGGCTTGCTCGATCATGGTAGCAGCCTTACTCCAGCAATGATCGATCACTGTCGTGGCTTGCTCGATTATGGTAGCATCCTTGCTCGAGCAGTCCTCGATCACTGCCAAGGCTTTTGCTAAACCACAGTGCCACGGTAGCAGCCTTGATCGACCACGGTAGCAAGGTAGCACGGTTGAAGCTTTGCTCGAGCATGGTAGCATTGCAGCAGCTTCCTTGACCTTGGTACCATGGTGGCAGCCTTGCTCGGCCACGGTATCGCGGTAGCGTAGCATCGCGGTCGCGCAGCAGCATTGTAGCAGCCTTGCTCGAGTAGTGCTCGATCACTACCGTGGCTTGCTCGATCACGGTAGCATCCTTGCTCGAGCAGTACTCGAACACTGCAGTGGCTTTTGCTTGACCACGGTACCACAAGAGCAGCCTTGCTCTACCACGGTACCAAGGTAGCACGGTCGCAGCTTTGCTCAAGCACGGTAGCATTGCAGTAGCTTCCTCGGCCACGGTACCATGGTGGCAGCCTTGCTCGACCACTGTACCGCGGTAGCAAGCAACGTGGTAGTGTAGCAGCACGATAGCAGCCTTGCTCGAGCAGTGCTCGATCACTTTGGTGGGTTGCTATAGCTCGGTAGCAGCCTCGCTCGAGCAATGCCACGACCACGGTATAAGCCTTGCTCGAATAGTGCTTGATCACTGCCGTGGCTTACTCGATCACTGTCATGGGCTGCTATACACTTACTCGAGCAGTACTCAAGCACCTTGCTACGTTGCTCGAGCATGCCACTCCCTTGCTCGATTATTGCTCGAGCAGAAAGTGGTGGTGTAAAATTCGGGGGTCATAGTATCATCTTGTAGGATGGAGAAAAACTTAAAATAATCTCTTTAAGGGGGTAGAGGTGCAGCCTGCCCCCTAACGCCCGCTACACCTCTTGATGCGCATCCATCACTACCTAGCATATTGATGTGCTCGGGTGCTAGTAGTGCTGCCACGAACCATGGTAACGCGGCAACTCCTACATCGCCGGTAGCCGAGTCGTGGTTGGAGCTAGCCGGGCGGGTCACGTGCACATTCTTGTGCTCGTGGCGGGCGCTGCAACCTGGGGTACGATCGTTTAGCAGCACAATTCATGGTGCCCCAATGATCTACCCCGCGATCGGCATGTTGCGCTACGGTTATCGATCTCTGTCGCGCTGCTCGATCAACCATTGTCCCTTGCTCCATTGCCCATCATCCCTTGCTCGATCATTTGTCACGCGTTTCTCGATCACAGTGTCACACTGCTCGTGGTATGCTCTGTTGTTGGCTTGTTCTCGTGTCTAGCGCCCGATCGCGGTCTAGAAGGCTGCCTACTTTCCCGACCGAGGAAATCCTCGGAGCGGGGTGGTGGGTATGTTCGTGTGACTGTGCACCAGCATGCGTGATGGCGTGTGAGTGGCGTTACGGTCGTGCTTGCTGGCAGGCCCAGTGGTGGTATGGCCACTGGACTGTCAGCTCATCGACTCCTCAATGCACATTACAGGCGTCTTTCCTCGTGACGTTACAGCCGGTTCCTATGTTGTCTACCATGTCAAGCGGTACTCAACGTCGTGTGGTATCCCAAGACCCACCTACCATGAGCGTCTTTCTCACACAGGAAGTAGGAGAAATTCTCATGCATGTTGCAGGCGTCTTTCTCACACAGGAAGTAGGAGAAATTCTCTACAAAAAGAGCTGCATCGAACAAGCCCAGTCTTCATCATTCCCTGCACATCAAACAACTCTCAGCAGTATCTAATCCATGTGTGGAGCTCTGAAAGCTATCATTTGTAGCAATTCAATCCCAATACAGAAAAGATATGCAATTACCCTCTAACTATATGGGAAATGGCCGAAAACATACGATTCTAGGTCGGGAATGGATGCACAAGTCATACAAATCACAATATCAACACACCCCCAAACCTAAACTTTTGCTCGTCCCGAGCAAAGCTAAGAACATGCAATCTAAAGATTTAAACCAAGTTGGTCCCAAAACATTCTCAAAAATGGCTTCTTATTCGTCACACAACCTTCACTTTGAATGCTCCTACCTTAGGATGTCAAATTCTCAAAATCATTCAGCCCTCACTTGTGTGGTGTTAGTGCAAAACACTCTTAACATAGTTCAAGCACCCAATCAATAGCTAAGTTGGTCAAGCAAACAATAAAAAAAACTCAAACACTTCCCTAGACATTGCCCTTGACAATTTAGCTCATTTCTTTTAACTTTGTTTTTTATTTGGTGGTGCACGACTCTGAGTGTCATGTGCAAGAGCTAGGCCGTGTAGCGAGAAATCGATCAATGGCTCCCGTCCCAGTTGGTTCAAGGCATTAGGTTTTGAAATACCCCTTCGGATCTATCCTTGAGCTTCGACTCATGGATAATTTACACTACAAGCACATGCCGGGCCGTATTGCATATGCCTTTTACACTCAATTCAGCTCAAGCCCATACAGCGGTGCTCAGAGCCTTGGCACATCTTTTCATTAAGCTCATGACTATGCATTTCGCATGATTTTTCACTTTTTCAGCATTCTTTCTCTATTTGCCATTTGTGGGATATCTAAGTTTATGTTCCTGTCTATTCTCATGTATGCCATACAACCAAACAATTTCAAGGGTCAATTTCAAGCTATCCCTAATGCAAGAGTGTCGTGAAAAGATTGAAGTTTGGGCATCCTGACAACTTTCTAAAACATGTCCTAAGTTTTTTGCAATCTCGATTCCAATCATGCTTCGAATTTTCAGTCATGAATAATCATCATAGAATAAGGACCAACCGGTTTTTCAAAAGATTTTCTTCTTTTTGCAATTTTTTTTAATATGTAAATGTAAGAACAAATCATACCATGCAAACTAGACTAACCTATTATGCAACTACTACTAAATGCAAACCAAATTCTAAAACATAGATCAAAGTGCATGGGAGAACCAACCGTTAAATAGAAAATCCCACAAGCAAGGCAAGCAAGGCATGTGTTTGCACCAACTGACACTTAACCAGAATTTCCACAAGCAAAGCATATATGTTTGCTGCTCCTCCAAACCTAAACCACACATTGTCCTCAATGTGAAATACTAGTGGGAAAGGAAACTTGCCTTGTTAGCGTGGAGCCACATGAAGGTTGAGGCTCATTCATCGGAGGAGCAGTTCCCTTCCCCCTCTTGGGCATCTTCATCACTTGTGGAAGGCGGGAATGGGTATTGTTCCACGGGGATTCCGAGCTTGTCGGTGGTTTGTTCTTGGTTCCTTGCATGCAATGAAAACTAATCAAAAGAAAATAGTGATCATAAAATAAAATGCATGAAGCAACTAAAGAGGAAATGAAAACTTATTCTGATCTTGGGTTGCCACCCAAGGAGCGCCACGTTTAAAGTCCCTGGCCGGACTTTTGGTCTTGTCATCCTCCTTTTCCTTGAGTTGAGGATTCCTCTTGATTGCTGGTATCCTCTTGATATGTCTTCAAATGATGTTTGTTGACCTTGAATTTTACCTTCGTCTTTGCATTCATCGGTTCGACAATATCATACGACAGGATTTGAATCACTTGGAATGGTCCCGACCATCGTGACTTGGGCTTTTCTGGAAAGAATTTAAATAGAGGATCATGGTAAAGAACTAATTGACCAGGTTGAAATTCTCTTACTGTAGTCCTTTTGCCACATCGTCTCCTTGTCATACATGCTTGTGTTGGATTGCGGGGTTTCCCTAGAGGTTTAGCCAACTTCTTCGGCTCTCTTAAAATTATCACCACTGGCTGCATGTTTTCCTGTTGGTCGTCATCACAATGTTGTTCAACATCTTGATTCACTTCATGTACATCCCTACTTTGGCCCACTTGAAATTTGTGATCAATGTGCCTATCAATGACATCGATGGAGAAGCATTCATTAGATAGTGGATCCATGGAACGGAATACTTTAAAAGTCACCTTTTCCTTATCAACCCTCATTGTAAGCTCTCCTTTCTCCACGTCTATCAATGCAGGACCTGTAGCTAAGAAAGGCCTTCCAAGAATAATAGGGATGTTTTGATCCTCCTCGTAATCAACAACAACAAAATCAACCGGAAAGATAAACTTATCAATTTTTACAAGAACATCTTCAATTACTCCACGAGCATATGCAATTGATCGATCCGCAAATTGAAGAGTAATAGACTTTGGTTTCACTTCTCCTATTCCTAGCTCTCTAAAAACCGAATAAGCCATTAGATTAATACTAGCACCAAGATCACATAATGCCTTACCTTCAAAATCTTTACCTATAGAGCAAGGAAGAGTGAAACTACCTGGATCCTTGAGTTTTTGAGGTAGCTTACGTTGAAGGATTGCACTACACTCTTCGGTTAGAGCCACCGTCTCATAGTCGCCAAGCCTACGCTTCTTTGAGATGATTTCTTTCATGAATTTGATGTAGTTCGACATCTGTTCAAGAGCTTCAGCAAAAGGAATATTAATATGCAATTTCTTGAAAATATCCAAGAACTTACGAAATTGTTGCTCGATTTTCTCCTTTTGAGCTCTTTGAGGGAAAGGGAGAGGTGGATAGGTTCAAATCGGCTTTGATGTATTCCCTTTAGCTTCCTTGATTTGAGGAGGGTCGATGTTGCTGTCCTGGTGTGCCTGAAGATGCTTGTCGGTGCTGCATACCTCTTGGTCCACGGTCGTAGACCGTGGTCTAACCTCCTCTAGCGGGTTGTTCAGTTCTTTCCCGCTCCGAAGTGTGATGGCATTCACTTGTTCATGTCCTTGACCTCTTGGATTGATCCCCGTGTCACTTGCTAATGCTCCAATAGGTCGGGAGTTGATTGCTTGAGCAAGCTGATCGATTTGAGTATCCACATTGCGCATTTGTGATTGCAAGATAATAATTTGATTGAACAGTAGCATGTGTCTCTTGCGAAGATTTCATAAAATTAATGAAAATCTCTTCTAATCTGGTGATGCGATCCGAATCCGAAGGTTGTTTCTGAGTTGGTTGGAACCCTGGTGATGGATTAGCCACATTGTTGTTGTTGGCATAGGAGAAGTTGGGATGATTTCTCCAACCCGAGTTGTATGTGTTTGAGTATGGATTGTTCCTCAGGTTGCCTCCAATGTAGTTGGCCGTCTCATGAATTTCTAGCACCTGTACCATAGATGTTCCTTCCTCAGTGGTTCCATAGCTTTGCTAGGCTCCTTGGTTCTTCCATGATGTGACTTCCTTGAATAGAGCATCCATCTTTGCAGAGAGGGCTATTACGGCATCAATGGAATGTATCCCAGCAGCTCCGCGCCCCACTATCCTTTCGGATGGCCATTGGTAGCCATTCCGTGCCATCTTCTCGAGCAATTCATAGGCTTCTTCGGGGTACTTGTTCATGATCGAACCACCTGCCGTAGCATCAAGAGAAGAACGACAGTTTTCCAATAAACCGTTATAAAAAATTTGTACCAGAGTCCAAATCTCAATGCCGTGGTGGGGGCATGCTCGTTGCAGCTCCTTGAACCGCTCCCATGCTTCATAAAAAGATTTCGAGTGTTGCTGCTTGAATATCATAATGTCGTTCTTGAGCTTCATCGTTTTGGATAGTCGAAAGTATTGAGCCAAGAACTTTTCCATGATTGCCTCCCATGTATCAAGAGTGCTCGGTGGGAGTGAAAGTAGTCACGACTTCGCTTTGTCCCTGAGAGAAAAAGAGAAAAGAGACATACGGATATACTCGGGGAGACTCCATTGAATCGGAAGGTGTCACATATCTCCAACAATTTTGCTAGGTGCACATGGTGGTCTTCATTCAGTGCTCCTCCAAAAGAACATGAGGTTTGCAGCATTTGAATCACCGATGGTTTGATTTCAAATGTGTGGGCTTGCACCGGTAGCTTGACAGTGCTCGACTGATTCAGAAATTGGGATTGAGCATGTTCCTTGATTGTTTTCTGACATTGTTGTGGCACTACTTCACCCCCTTGCCCGTGCTCCATGGCTTTTTGAGGTTGGCCTTGCTCTCTTAGCCTCCTTCGAAGGGTTCATTCTATCTCCAGATCGGGTTGAAGTAGCTCTCTTTGGTCTCTTCTTTGCATGCAAGTCTGAAAATCTCACCTAAACAGACAACAAGAAAACAAGTGAAATAAAGAAAAACAACTTGGTCGAAGAATAGTTGCTTGGTAGTAGGTTAGCAGAAAAAGAGTCCTCGGCAACGGCGCCAAAAACTTGTTGCGTAATTGAAGATGTTGCACGCAAGTATACGTATCACAGACAAATAATACAGAGTGAGTAGAGTATCGTTTCCACTAGGATTCTTATGCTAAGCACTAAAATTGGCACAACTATTTCCAGGTAAAGTCATTCAGATGAGTTGAGAATCAAGCAGTAATTAAAAGACAGAAAGCAAACAGACAAACAATAAATAGATGGAAATCAGTCGATGAAAAGCTCCTAAGGTTCACAACTTCACCAATTCTAGTCTTAAGTAAGAATCCTCTTCCACACGATGAATTATGTCTTGTTACTAACCTAGGGTTCTAGGGTTTCCCCACTTCCATCGCACGCACCTTCCGATGTCATACGAATGTACCTAAGCGAAAGACACTAATCCACTCTATTCCTAGGCGATTAATGTTGAAAGGCCAAACTAAACCAACCCTAAAAGACTATCTAGGGTGCTCACCATCTTCCAATGCGCTCGCACGAATAATCTCACCTTCCGGCATAAGCTAACCTAGATTATGCAACTTCTAGCATGACATCTATTTCCCCTCCCGAGGTTCCTCTATGTCTCAAGTTCAATCTCGTGGGTGGCCATTCCAAAAGAAAGCATTAAGTAGAACTTGCATAAATAACACCAACGAGGTGTGCCTCGACAGAATCATACATGTGAAAGATAAGAGCTTTACTTAAGACATAGAAATGGGTCCATTGATCCCCCTAGGATTCTAGGGGTTTAGTTACACATATTCGAATAAACTACGAGAGTTAAAAGAGAAGACAACATGTTGAAATTCAGAAGAAAAGGGACAGAAAGAACTCTAGATAATGGAGTCGAATCTCTAGATCCTGACTTCCCGAATGGTCGTTGTGGCCCCTCTTCTTGTAGTAGAGTTTGTGCCTTTTTCTCCTACTCTTGTATCCCCCTTTTTCCTTGTTGGGTAGGCTCTACTATATATAGAGGATGTGTACTCCCTCCTTTCTTGATGTAATCAGTGTGGGATAAAAGTTGGTGGGTCCCACCATCCTTCAAACAGTCTGGCCGAATTCCTCTCAGTAGATCGCGGTCTAAGACCGCGGTCTAGGACCGCTGTCTAGGAAAAATGTCTCAGTAAACCGCGGTCTAGGACCGCGGTCTATCCCCTGTTCTGCGCGCAGTTTTCTTCTTTTGGTCATAACTTCTTCGTTTCTGCTCTGATTTGAGATCCGTTTGATGCGTTGGACTCCTGACTCGATGAGCTTTCCAATGATATATTATTTACCCTATTTCTCACACATGAAGTAGGAGAAATTCTCTACAAAATGAGCTATATCGAACAAGCCCAATCTTCATTATTCCCTGCACATCAAACAACTCCCAATAGTATCTGATCCATGTGTGGAGCTCTGAAAACTATCATTTGTAGCAATTCAATCCCAATACAGAAAAGATATGCAATTTCCCTCTAACTATATGGGAAATGGCCGAAAACATACGATTCTAGGTCGGGAATGGATGCACAAATCATACAAATCACAATATCAACACATTCACTCGCAAGAGGGAGAGCAGACAACTGAGGGCACGAGGGACACACTAAGTGTAGAGTGTGAGTGCTGAGTCTGTGTTGTGAGGAGTCGAGTGAGGAGTGCAAGCAGTAGGGGCTGTGAGGCATATGCTCGACCAGAGTCTATAGTTGGGTTTTTTTTATACTTATTGTGAGATAATACAAGTTAATTTTTCCCAACCTCTTCCATGTTGCTTTGATCTTTTCTAGGCTTGTGAGCCTCGGTTGTGCGGGAATTTTGTCACTGGTCAGCAGAGCGAGCTGTTGATACCTAGCGGTACCAAGGTACTCGAGTGGTATTTGGGTAGCGGCCTTGGCCCCGTGACACCTACCATGGTGGTAACGGGTGACGAAGAGTTAGGGTTCGATTCCGGAGAGGGAGCCTGAGAAACGGCTACCACATCCAAGGAAGGCAGCAGGCGTGCAAATTACCCATTCCTGACACGGAGAGGTAGTGACAATAAATAACAATACCGGGCTTATTGAGTCTGGTAATTGGAATGAGTACAATCTAATCCCTTAACAAGGTTCCATTGGAGGGCAAGTTTGGTGCCAACAACCGTGGTAATTCCAGCTCCAATAGCGTATATTTAAGTTGTTGCAGTTATAAAGCTCGTAGTTGGACCTTGGGTTGGGTCAACCGGTCTGCCTTCAGGTGTGCACCGGTCGGCTCGTCCCTTTCATTGGTGATGCGCTCCTGGCCTTAATTTGGTTGGGTCGTTCCTCCGGTGCTGTTACTTTGAAGAAATTAGAGTGCTCAAAGCAAGCCTACGCTCTGAATATATTCGCATGGGATAACATCATAGGATTCCGATCCTATTTCAGGATCGAAGTAATGATTAACAGGGATAGTTGGGGGCATTCATATTTCATAGCCAGAGGTGAAATTCTTAGATTTGTCAAAGATGAACAACTGCGAAAGCATTTGCCAAGTATGTTTTCATTAATCAAGAAGGAAAGTTGGGGGCTTGAAGACGATCAAATACTATCCTAGTCTTAACCATAAACAATGCCGACCAGGGATCAGCGGATGTTGCTTTTAGGACTCCTCGGGCACCTTATGAGAAATCAAAGTTTTTGGGTTCCGGGGGGAGTATGGTCGCAAGGCTGAAACTTAAACGAATTGATGGAAGGGCGCCACCAGGAGTGGAGCCTGCGGCTTAATTTGACTCAACACGGGGAAACTTACTAGGTCCAGACATAGTAAGGATTGACAGACTGAGAGCTCTTTCTTGATTCTATGGGTGGTGGTGCATGGCTGTGCTTAGTTGGTGGAGTGATTTGTCTGGTTAATTCCGTTAATGAATGAGACCTCAGTCGGCTAACTAGCTATGTGGAGGTACACCTCCACAGCCAGCTTCTTAGAGGGACTATGGCTGCTTAGGCCAAGGAAGTTTGAGGCAATAACAGGTCTATGATGCCCTTAGATTTCTGGGTCGCACGCTCGCTACACTGATGTATTCAACGAGTCTATAGCCTTGGCTGACAAGCTCGGGTAATCTTTGAAATGTCATCGTGATGGGCATAGATCATTGCAATTGTTGGTCTTCAACGAGGAATTCATAGTAAGTGCGAGTCATCAGCTCGCGTTGACTACGTCCTTGCCCTTTGCACACACTGTCCGTTGCTCCTACCGATTGAATGGTCCGGTGAAGTGTTCGGATCGTGGTGACGTGGGTGCTCCGTCACTGAAGACATCGCAAGAAGTCCACTGAACCTTATCATTTCGAGGAAGGAGAAGTCATAACAAGGTTTCCGTAGGTGAACCTACAGAAGGATCATTGTCGAATCCTGCAAAGCAAAATGACCTGTTAACCCATGAACAAAGCGCGGACAGGGATGGCACCACCGCCTGCCCGCTCTCGGGGGTTCCATGCGGTGCCCCGCCGCCGTGTGCCCCCGAGATGAACAAGAGAAGCGTGGCCCCGGCCTCATCCCCCACAGGGATCTGTCAGCGCGGCCTTGCCATCTCCAACTTATCAAAACGACTCCTGGCAACAAATATCTAGGCTATCGCATCGATGAAGAACGTAGCAAAATGCGATACTTAGTGTGAATTGCAGAATCCCGTGAACCATCGAGTCTTTGAATTCAAGTTGCGCCCGAAGCCATCCAGCCGAGGCCACGTCTACCTGGGTGTCACGCAATATGTCGCCCCCACAACCTTGCCCTATCCCACTATGGGCTGGCGACAGTGGCGGGGCACGGACACTGACCTCCTGTCGCGCGTAGATGCAACTGGTCCAAAAACGAGTGATGGAGTGACAGACTGTGCGATGCACGGTGGTGGTAGATTCGTCCGTTGGGCAACAGTCCGGACCGTCCCTCCCTCGGCGCTCGGTGGCCTTCCATCAAACAGACGCGACCCCAGGTCAGGCGGGGCCACCCGCTGAGTTTAAGCATATCAATAAGCGAAAGAAAAGAAACTAACAAGGACTCCCCTAGTAACGGTGAGCGAACCGGGAAATGCCCACCATGAAAATCGAGCGCCCTCGGCGCTCGAATTGTACTATGGAGAAGCATCCTCGACGTCGGACGGAGCCCAAGTTCCCTGGAAAGGGGCGCCACAGAGGGTGAGAGCCCCATTGTGCTCGGACCCTATGCACCACGAGGCGCTGTCGACGAGTCGGGTTGTTTGGGAATGCAGCCCCAATCAGGCGGTAAATTTAGTCCAAGGCTAAATACGGGCGAGAGACCAATAGCAAACAAGTACCGCGAGGGAAAGATGAAAAGGACTTTGAAAAGAGAGTCAAAGAGTGCTTGAAATTGTCAGGAGGCAAGCAGATGGGGGCCAACGATGCGCCCCGGTCGGATGTGGAACGGCGACGAGCCGGTCCGCCGATCGACTCGGGGCGTGGACGGATGCGGATTGGGGCGGCGACCCAAGTCCAAGCCTTTGAAAAGCTTGCAAAAACGTCGTGGCCTCGATCGTGGTAGGCAGCGTGCACCTCTCGGCATGCCTCGGCACTTGCACTCTCCCGGCATCAGCCTGTGGGCTCTCCATTCGACCCATCTTGAAACACGGACCAAGGAGCCTGACATGTGTGCGAGTCAATGGGTGGAAAACTCGTAAGGTGCAAGGAAGCTGACTGGTGGGATCTCCTGTGGGTGCACCACCGAGTGACCTTGATCTTCTGAGAAGGGTTCGAGTGAGGGCATGCCTGCCTGGACTCGAAAGATGGTGAACTATGCATGAGCGGGGCGAAGCCAGAGGAAACTCTGTTGGAGGCCCGCAACGATACTGATGTGCAAATCATTCATGTGACTTGGCTATAGGGGGGAAAGACTAATCGAACCGTCTAGTAGCTGGTCCCTCTGAAGTTTCCCTGAGGATTGCTAGAGCTCGAGGGCGAGTTCTATCAGGTAAAGCCAATGATTAGAGGCATCATGCGCTCGACCTATTCTCAAACTTTAAATCGAGAGCTCCAAGTGGGCCATTTTTGGTAAGTAGAATTGGCGATGCGGGATGAACCGGAAGCTGGGTTACAGTTGCCCACTGCATGCTAACCTAGAACCCACAAAGGGTGTTGGTCGATTAAGACAGCAGGACGGTGCTCATGGAAGTCAAAATATGCTAAGGAGTGTGTCACAACTCACCCGCCAAATCAACTAGCCCTGAAAATGGATGGTGCTGAAGCGCACAACCTATACTCGGCCATCGAGGCAAGTGCCAGGCCTCGATGAGTAAGAGGGTGCAGTGGTCGCTACAAAACCTACTGCGTGAGCCTAGGTGGAGCGGCCGTCGATGCAGATCTTGGTGGTTGCAGCAAATATTCAAATGAGAACATTGAAGGCCGAAGTGGGGAAAGGTTCCATGTGAACGGCTCTTGTACATGGGTTAGTCGATCCTAAGAGACGGGGGAAGCCTGTTTGACAGCGCCGCGCGCGTGAGCTTCAAGAGGGAATCGGGTTAAAACTCATGAATTGGGACATGGTGGCAACGACAATGTTAGGGAGTCTGGAGACGTCGGCGGGGGCCTTGGGAAGAGTTATCTTTTCTGTTTAACCGCCTGCCCACCCTAGAAACGGCTCAGCCGAAGGTAGGGTCCAGCGGCTGGAATAGCACCGCACGTCGTGTGGTGTCCGGTGGGCCCTCAGCGGCCCTTGAAAATCCAGAGGACCAAGTGCCACCCACTCCTGGTCGCACTCATAATCGCATCAGGTCTCCGAGGTGAACAGCCTCTGGTCGATGGAACAATGTAGGCAAGGGAAGTCGGCAAAATGGATCCGTAACCTCGGGAAAAGGATTGGCTCTAAGGGCTGGGCACGGGGGTCCCAGTCCAGAACCCGTCGGCTGTCGGTGGACTGCTCCAGCTACTCTCGGGCGAGAGCGGGTAGTCGCTTGCTGGCAGGGGACGGATTGGGAACGGCTCCCTCGGGGGCCTTCCCCGGGCGTCGAACAGCCGACTCAGAACTGGTACGGACAAGGGGAATCCGACCGTTTAATTAAAAGAAAGCATGGCGATGGTCCCTACGGATGCTCACGCAATGTGATTTCTGCCTAGTGCTCTGAATGTCAAAGTGAAGAAATTCAACCAAGCGCGGGTAAACAACGAGAGTAACTATGACTCACTTAAGGTAGCCAAATGCCTCGTCATCTAATTAGTGACGTGCATGAATGGATTAATGAGATTCGCACTATCCTTGTCTACTATCAAGCGAAACCACAACCAAGGGATCGGGCTTTACAGAATCAGCGGGGAAAGAAGACCTTGTTGAGCTTGGCTCTAGTCCGACTTTGTGAAATGACTTGAGAGGTGTAGAATAAGTTGGAGCCCTCGGGTGAAAGTGAAATACCACTACTATTAACATTACTGTTTTACTTATTCCGTTAATCGGAGGCGGGGCAACGCCCCTTCTTTTGGACCTAAGGTCCACCTCAGCAGGCTAATCCCGACGGAAGCCATTGTCAGGTAGGGAGTTTGGCTGGGGAGGCACATTTGTTAAAAGATAACGTAAGTGTCCTAAGATGAGCTGAACGAGAACATAAATCTCGTGTGGAACAAAAGGGTAAAAGCTCATTTGATTCTGATTTCCAGTACGAATATGAACCGTGAAAGCGTGGCCTATCGATCCTTTAGATCTTCGGAATTTGAAGCTAGAGGTGTTAGAAAAGTTTCCACAGGGATAATCGGCTTCTGGTAGCCAAGCATTCATAGCGACGTTGCTTTTTGATCCCTCGATGTCAACTCTTCCTATCATTGTGAAGCAGAATTCACCAAATGTTGGATTGTTCACCCACCAATAGGGAGCGTGAGCTGGGTTTAGACTGTCGTAAGACAGGTTAGTTTTACCCTACTGATGACAGTGTCACAATAGTAATTCAACCTAGTACGAGAGGAACTGTTGATTCGCACATTTGGTCATCGCGCTTGGGTGAAAAGCCAGTGGCGCATAGCTACCGTGCAACCGTGGCGCGAAACTACTGTACGCTGGATTATGACTGAAAGCCTCTAAGTCAGAATCCGGGCTAGTATCGACACATGCGCCCACCACCCAATTCCCGTCCCGCGGTAGGGGCCCCCGGCCCCCAAGGGCACGTGTCGTTGATGAAGCCCGCAAGGTGGACTAGTGGCGGGCCGCCATGCACGTCCGTAGCTTTGCTCAAGCACGGTAGCATTGCAGTAGCTTCCTCGATCACGGTACCATGGTGGCAGCCTTGCTCGACCACGGTACTGCGATAGCATAGTAGCATGTAGGGCAACAGCACAGTAGCGCAGCAACACGGTAGCAGCCTTGCTCGAGCAATGCTCGATCACTGATCGGTCACTGCTTTGGCTTGCTCAATCACGGTAGCAACCTTGCTCCAGCACTGATCGATCACTGCCGTGGATTGCTCGGTCACGGTGGTAGACTTGCTCCGGCACTGATCGATCATTGCTGTGGCTTGCTCGATCATGGCAGCAGCCTTGCTCCGGCACTGATGAATCACTGCTGTGGTCTGCTTGATCATGGTAGCAGCCTTGCTCCGGCACTGATTGATCGCTGTTGTGGCTTGCTTGATCATGGTAGTAGCCTTGCTCAAGCACCGCTCGATCATGGTAGCAGCCTTTCTCAAGCACTGCACGATCACTGTCGTGGCTTGCTAGATCACGATACCAGCCTTGCTCCAGCACTAATTGATCACTGCCTCGACTTGCTCGATCACGGTAGCATCCTCGCTCAAGCAGTACTCGATCACTGTCTTGGCTTTTGCTCGACCCCGGCACCAAGGTAGCACGGCCACAGCTTTGCTCGAGCACGGTAGAATTGCAACAGCTTCCTCGACCACAGTACCCCGGTGGCAGCCTTACTCAACCACGGTGTCGCGGTAGCATAGCAGCGCAGTAGCATAGTAGCACAGTAGCTGCCTTGCTCGAGCACTACTCAATCACTTCGGTGGGTTGCTTAGCACGATACCAACCTTGCTCGAGCAGTGCTAGAGCAATGTCATGGCTTCCTCGACCATGGTATAATCCTTGCTCGAGCAGCGCTGGATCACTGCCATTGCTTGCTCGATTACTGCCGTGGGCTGCTATACACTTACTCGAGCAGTACTCAAGCACCTTGCTACGTTGCTCAAGCATGTCAGTCCCTTGCTCGATCATTACTCGAGCAGAAGGGGGTGGTGTAAAATTCGGGGGTCATAGTATCACCTTCCAGGATGGAGAAAAACCTAAAATAAGCTCTTTAAGGGTGTAGAGGTGCAGCCTGCCACCTTTTGCCCGGTATGCCTCTTGACGCGCATCCATCACTGCCTAGCATATGGATGTGCTCAGGTGCTGGTAGCGCTGCCACGGACCACTGTAACGTGGCAGCTCCTGCATCGCCAGTAGCTAGGTCGTGGTTGGAGCTAGCCCAGCGGGTCGCGTGCACATTCTTGTGCTCGTGGTGGGCGCTGCAACCAGAGGTACGATCGTTCAATAGCACAATTCGTGGTGCCGCAATGATCTACCCCGCTATCAGCAAGTTGCGCTATGGTTATCGATCTCTGCTGCGCTGCTCGATCAACCACCGTCCCTTGATCCATTGCCCATCGTCCCTTGCTCGATCATTTGTAACGCGTTTCTCGTTCACGGTGTCACACTGCTTGTGGTATGCTCTAGCGTTGGTTTGTTCTCGCGTCTAGCCCCCGGCCGTAGTCTAGTGGGCTGCCCACTTTCCCGACCGAGGAACTCCTCGGAGTGGGGTGGCAGGTACGTTCGTGTCACTGTGCACCAACATGCGTGATGGCATGCGAGTGGTGATATGGTCGTGCTTGCTGGCAGGCCTAGTGGTGGTATGGCCACTGGACTGTCCGCTCGTCGACTCCTCAATGCAGGTTGCAGGAGTCTTTCCTCGTGACGTTACAACTGGTTCTTGTGTTGTCTATCGTGTCAAGCGGTACTCAATGTCGTGTGTGTGCTCTCCAACCATTGCCTTCTGAGTCAATTGTTCGACAATTTAGTGGCCCCCTTGCACCAGGCACACAGCCACAGTGATGGGTGCTACGATGGCTCAGGGGGGCCAACTCGGCCTCTAGGATGTAGAACATTTCATAGGCACGTGGCCCTCAGCCTACCTATGCCTGGATTGTTATGCTTCGTTGGAATGATGCTCGTGCCTTGGCCGTGTCACTCCTGGCCTAGTGCCGGCGGGGCACACGGGCGGGTGCAGCACCATCGATGGATGCTACCTGGTTGATCTTGCTGGTTGATCTTGCCAGTAGTCATATGCTTGTCTCAAAGATTAAGCCATGCATGTGCAAGTATGAACTAATTCAAACTATGAAACTGCGAATGGCTCATTAAATTAGTTATAGTTTGTTTGATCGTATCTGCTACTCGAATAACCATAGTAATTCTAGAGCTAATACATGCAACGAACCCCAACTTCTGGAAGGGATGCATTTATTAGATAAAGGTTGATGCAGGCTTTGCCCGATGCTCTGATGATTCATGATAACTTGACGGATCGCAAGGCCATTGTGCCAGTGACGCATCATTCCAATTTTTGCCCTATCAACTTTCGATGATAGGATAGTGGCCTATTGTAAGCGCCCTTGTGCTCAAATATGAGGACGGGCTGGGATGCTAGGTCCCTCACTCGCATACCGGCCTTAACAACATGCTAGAGGGAAGTGTGCTTCAGATGCGTGGTATCACTATGGATTCTTAGCAGTGGGAATTCAGTGTAAAATTCCATAGGAGCAATATCACCTGCTACGGATGGCAAAAACCTTAAATAAGCTCTTTAGGGAGGTATGTGGTGGCAGCTTCCCTCGGTGCCATGGCTAAGTGTGTGAGCGCACATCCACGGTAGCATGCTGGGATGCTCGTGTGCGCAATGGCACGAGCATGGTACTGTGTGGCGATGGGTGATTGTCGTAGTGACCGATCAGGATCGATCACATAGCGGGATGCTCGATCTGAGGATCATTGGGTGTCACGATCCATGTCTAGAATCCATGACGGTGTTGCTTGATCAGGTATTCGGGATATCATAGCACGCTATGTCGCTAGCAAGCTTCTAGCAGATAACGTGGCGGGATACCGTAGTGTGCTAGCACTAGCAGCACGCTATGTCGCTGGCAAGCTGATATCTGGATACCGTGGCGGAGACCATGGCGTGCTACTGCTGAGCACGGTACTACGTGGCGATGGTGAGCAACACATTGCTAGCTACGTGACCACGTGCTGGCAGCATACCTTGTGATGGTGGCTGAACCATGGGCACATGCGCGGTGCATGTGACCCAACTGAATGTGGGTGGCACTCAGGTGGACCCGAAGGACCCCGACGGTGTGGACCATTGGGTGGCGATTGACCCATTGACCGGAGCAAGTTTGACCAGGCGGTTACTAGACAACATAGCAGTTACCTAGCAGTTGTCAGTGTCTTGTAACTTCTGTTCGGTTATGCTGTGTTATGATTGGTTGTTGCATTTTTAGATCCATGTATTAGAGTCTGTACACTACACAGTTGTAGGACAGACAACGAGAATACGATCTCTTGTAACCTATCGGTGTAGAATCGAGAGTTGGTGAGAATCTCGTGTGAAATCCTGGTGAGGAGTGTAAGTGTTGGAGCATGAGGCACGCACTCGGTAGCACGATCGGTGTCGTGCTGGGTTTTTGCTGTAACTCGAATTTGTTAGTAAGAGTTGAGATTTTCCCAATCTGCTTGTGTGTGTATGCTGGTTTCGGAATTGTTCTCTGATCATCGTGTGTAGCCTCGATTTGAAATTTGGGCGTGTAAGTCTAGTGGCTGGTTGAGAGCACGGTCTGCTCAGCGCCATCATAGGAGCAAAAAATTTAGTGGAAGAGTCGACCCTGTGACACCTACCATGGTGGTGACGGGTGACGGAGAATTAGGGTTCGATTCCGGAGAGGGAGCCTTGGAAATGGCTACCACATCCAAGGAAGGCAGCAGACGCGCAAATTACCAAATCCGGACACGGGGAGGTAGTGACAAAAATAACAATACCGGGCTCATTGAGTCTGGTAATTGGAATGAGTACAATCTAAATCCCGTAACGAGGATCCATTGGAGGGGCAAGTCTGGTGCTAGCAGCCACGGTAACTCCAGCTCCAATAGCGTATATTTAAGTTGTTGCAGTTAAAAAGCTCGTAGTTGGACCTTGCGTTGGGTCGACTGGTCCGCCTTTAGGTGTGCACCAATCGGCTCGTCCCTTCTACCGGCGATGTGCTTCTGGCCTTAATTGGCTGGGTTGTTCCTCCGGTGCTGTTACTTTGAAGAAATTAGAGTGCTCAAAGCAAGCCTACGCTCTGAATACATTAGCATGGGATGACATCATAGGATTCCGATCCTATTGTGTTGGCCTTCGGGATTGGAGTATTGATTAACAAGGATAGTCAGGGGCATTCGTATTTCATAGTCAGAGGTGAAATTCTTGGATTTATGAAAGAGGAACAACTGCGAAAGCATTTGCCAAGGATGCCGACCAGGGATCAGCGGATGTTGCTTTAAGGACTCCGCTGGCACCTTATGAGAAATCAAAGTTTATGGGTTCCGGGAGGGGGGGGTATGGTAGCAAGGCTGAAACTTAAAGGAATTGACGAAAGGGCAACACCAGGAGTGGAGCCTGTGGCATAATTTGACTCAACAGGGGGAAACTCACTAGGTCCAGACAAAGTAAGGATTGATAGACTGAGAGCTCTTTCTTGATTCTATGGGTGGTGGTGCATGGTTGTTCTTAGTTGGTGGAGCAATTTGTCTAGTTAATTCCATTAATGAACGAGACCTTAGCCTGCTAACCAGCTATGTGGAGGTACACCTCCACAGCCAGCTTCTTAGAGGGACCATGGCCGCTTAGGTCAAGGAAGTTTGAGGCAATAACTGGTCTGTGATGCCCTTAGATGTTCTGAGTCGCATGCGCTACACTGATGTATTCAATGAGTCTATAGCCTTGGCCGACAGGCTCAGATAATCTTTGAAATTTCATCATGATGGGGATAGATCATTGCAATTGCTGGTCTTCAACAAGGAATTCCTAGTAAGCGCGAGTCATCAGCTCGCATTGACTACGTCCTTGCCCTTTGTACACACGGCCCGTCGCTCCTACCGATTGAATGGTCCAGTGAAGTGTTCGGATCGCGGCGACGTGGGCGCTCTGTCGCCGACGACGTCACGAGAAGTCCACTGAACCTTATCATTTAGAGGAAGGAGAAGTCATAACAAGGTTTTCATAGGTGAACCTGCAGAAGGATCATTGTCGAATCCTACAGAGCGGAATGACCCTCGAACCTGTTAACAAAGCGCGGACGGGGACGGCATGACGACCCACCCGCTCTCGGGGGTTCCACGCGGCGCCCCGCCTCCCGTGTGCCCCTGAGCGTACAACGTACCGTGGTGCAGAAAACGCCAAGGATCATGAACAAGAGAAGCGTGGCCCTGACCTCATCCTTTGCGGGCATCTGTCCGCACGGCCCCACCGTCTCCAACTTTTCAAAACGACTCCCGGCAACGGATGTCTGGGCCCTCGCATCGATGAAGAACGTAGCAAAATGTGATACTTGGTGTGAATTGTAGAATCCCGTGAACCATTGAGTCTTTGAACGCAAGTTGCACTCGAAGCCATCTGACAGAGGGCACGTTTGCCTGGGCGTTAGGCAACATGTCGCCCCCACAGCCCTGCCCTATCCCACCCCGGGTTGGCGACAGTGATCAATCAGTGCTTGAGCAAGGCTGCTACCGTGATCGAGCAAGCTAGAGCAGTGATCGATCAAGCCACAACAGTGATCGATTAAAGCAAGGCTGCTACCGTGATTGAGCAAACCACATCAGTGATCAAGCAGTGCCCGAGCGAGAAAGCCACCGTGATTGAGCAAGGCCAGAGTAGTGCTCGAGGAAGGCTGCTACTGAGCTGAGAAGGCACCGCAGCGTTCAAGTAGCACTTGACAAAGGCTACTTTCGTGATCAAGCAAGCCATAGCAGTGATCGAGTAGTGCCCAAGCAGGGCTGCTACCGTGCTAGAGCAGGGCTGCTACCGTGCTAGAGCAGGGTTGCTGCTGAGCTACCGTGGTACCGTGGTCGAGCAAGGCTGCTAACCATGCTACCGTGCTTGAGCAAGACTGATACCGTGCTCGACCAAGCAATGGCATTGCTCAAGCATTGCAGCTACCAAGCAGCAGCAAGGCACGGTAGTGATCAAGTAGTGCTTAATGAAGGCTGCTACCGTGATCGAGCAAGCTACAGCAGTGATCGATCAATGCTTGAGAAAGGCTGCTACCGTGATCGAGCAAGCCACAGCAGTGCTTGAGCAAGGCTGCTACCGTGATTGAGCAAGTCACAGTAATGATCGAGCAGTGCCCGACCAAGGCTGCCACCGTGATCGAGCAAGGCTGAAGCAGTGCTCGAGCAAGGCTACCACTGAGCTGATGCAAGGCACAGCAGTGAGCGAGCAGCGCTTAACCAAGGCTGCATCCGTGATCGAGCAAGCCACAGCAGTGATCGAGTAGCGCTCGAGCAAAGTTGCTACCGTGCTAGAGCAGGGCTATTGCAGCGCTACAGTGGTACCATGGTCAAGCAGGGCTGCTAACCATGCTACCGCACTCAAGCAAGGTTGATACCGTGGTCGAGCAAGGCACGACATTACTCAAGCATTGCTGCTACCGAGCTGCCGTAAGGCACGACAATGATCGAGCAGTGCTTGAGCAAGGCTGCTACTGTGATTAAGCAAGCCACAGCGTGATCGATCAGTGCTTGAGAAAGTCTGACCGTGATTGTGTAAGGCACCGCAGTGTTCGATCAGGGCTTGAGCAAGGCTGCTATAGCGATCGAGCAACCCATAGCCATGATCGAGCAGTCCCGAGCGAAGCAGCCACCTTGATCGAGCAAGGCTAGAGAAGTGCCCGAGCAGGGCTGCTACCGAGCTGATGGAAGGCACGGCAGCGATCGAGCAGCGCTTGGTCAAGGCTACTTCTGTGATCGAGCAAGCCACAGCAGTAATCGAGCATGGCCCGAGCAAAGCTACTACCATGCTAGAGCGGGGCTGCTATTGAGCTGATGCAAGGCGCGACAGTGATCGAGCAGCACATGACCAAGGCTGCTTCCGTGATCGAGCAAGCCACAACAACGATCGAGCAGTGCCCGAGCAAAGCCGCTATCGTGATCGAGCAGTGCTCGACCAAGGCAGCAGTCATGCTACTGTGCTGGTGCGGGGCTGTTGCGGCGCTACCATGGTACCGTGGTCGAGCAAAGCTGCTACCATGCTACCGAGCTACCAAGCTTATGCAAGGCACGACAGCAATCAAGCAGCGCTTGACCAAGGATACTTCCATGATCGAGCAAGCCACAATAATGATCGAGCAGTACCCAAGCAAAGCTGCTACCGTGCTAAAGCGGGGCTGCTGTCGCGCTACCGTGGAACCGTGGTCGAGCATGGCAGCTAACTGTGCTACCGTGCCTGAGCAAGGCTGATGCCGTGGTCGAGCAAGCCGTGGCATTGCTCAAGCATTGCTGCTACGAAGCTGCAGCAAGGGACGGCAGTGATCAAGCAGTGCTTGAGCAAGGCTACTACCGGGATCGAGCAAGCCACAATAGTGATCAATCAGTGCTTGAGCAAGGCTGTTACCGTGATAGAGCAAGCCACAACAGTGATCGATCAGTGCTAGAGCAAGGCTGCTACCGTGATTGAGCAAATCACTGCAGTGATCGAGTAGTGCCCGAGCAAGGCAGCCACTGTGATTGAGCAAGGCTAAAACAGTGCTCGAGCAAGGCTGCTGCTGAGCTGATGCAAGGCACGACGGTGGTCGAGCAGCGCTGGACCAAGGTGACTTCCTTGATTGAGCAAGCCACAGCAGTGATCGAGCAGTACCCGAGCAAAGATGCTACCGTGCTAGAGCAGGGCTACTGCAGCACTCCCGTGGTACCGTGGTCAAGCAGTGTTGCTAGCCGTGGTACCGTGCTCAAGCAAGGCTGATACTGTGGTCGAGCAAGCCACGACATTGCTCAAGCATTTCTGCTACCACGCTGCAGCAAGGCACGACAGTGATCGAGTAGTGCTGGAGCAAGGTTGCTACCGTGATCGAGCAAGCTACAGCAGTGATCGATCAGTGATTGAGCAAGGCTGCTACCATCATCTAGCAACCAACAGTAGTGATCGAGGAGTGCCCAAGGAAGGCATCCACCGTGATTGAGCAGGGCTGGAGCAGTGACCAGTAAGGCTGCTACCGAGCTAATGCAAGCCACGGCAATGATCGAGCAATGCTGCACCAAGGTTACTTCCGTGATCGAGCAAGCCGCAACAGTGATCGAGTAGTGGCTGAGCAAAGCAGCTACCGTGCTAGAGCGGGGCTCCTGCCGCGCCACTGTGGTACCGTGGTCGAGCATGGCTGCTAACCATGCTACCATGCTCGAGAAAGGCTGATACCGTGGTCGAGCAAGCCACAACATTGCTCAAGCATTACTGCTGCCGAGCTGCAATAAGGCACGGCAGTGATCAAGCAGTGCTGGAGGAAGGCTGCTACCGTGATCAAGCAGGCCACGACAGTGATCGATCAGTTCTTGAGCAAGGCTACTACCGTGATCAAGCAAGCCACAACAGTGATGGATTAGTGCTTGAGCAAGGCTGGTACCGTGATCGAGCAAACCACAGCAGCGATCGAGTAGTGCCCAAGCAAGGTAGCCACCGTGATCGAGCAAGGCTGAAGCGGTGCTTGAGCAAGGATGCTGCTGAGCTGATGCAAGGCACGATGGTGATCGAGCAGTGCTTGACCAAGGCTACTACCTTGATCAAGCAAGCCACAGCAGTGATCAACTAGTACCCGAGCAAAGTTGCTACGGTGCTAGAGCGAGGCTGCTGCAGCACTCCCGTGGTACCGTGGTAGAGTAGGGCTGCTAAACCTGGTACCGTGGTCGAGCAAGGCTGATACTGTGGTCGAGCAAGCCATGACATTGCTCAAGCATTTCTACTACCAAGCTGCAGCAAGGCACGGTAGTGATCGAGCAGTGCTGGAGCAAGGCTACTACCGTGATCGAGCAAGCCACAGCAGTGATCGATCAGTGATTGAGCAAGGCTGCTACCGCGATCGAGCAACCTACAGCAGTGATCAATCAGTGCTTGAGCAAGGCTGCTACCGTGATCTAGCAACCAACAGCAGTGATCGAGTAATGCCTGAGCAAGGCAGCCTCCGTGATCGAGCAAGGCTGGAGCAGTGCATCGGCAAGGTTGCTACCGAGCTGATGCAAGGCACGACAATGATCGAGCAGTACTACACCAAGGTTACTTCCGTGATCGAGCAAGCACAGTAGTGATCAAGCAGTGCCCGAGCAAAGCGGCTACCGTGCTAGAGCGGGGTTCCTGTCGCAGTACTGTGGCACCATGGTCGAGCAAGGCTGCTAACCGTGCTACCGTGCTCGAGAGAGGTTGATACCGTGGTCGAGCATGCCACAGGAATGCTCAAGCATTATTGCTATCAAGCTGCAGCATGGCACTCCAGTGATCGAGCAATATTGGAGGAAGGCTGCTACCATGATCGAGCAGGCCACAGCAGTGATCGATCAGTGCTTGGGCAAGGCTACTGCCGCCATCGAGCAAGTAACAGCAGTGATCGATCAGTGCTTGAGCAAGGCTGCTACCGTGATTGAGCAAACCACGACAATGATTGAGTAGTCCTTGAGCAAGGCGGCCACCGTGATAGAAAGGCTCCAGCATTGCTCAAGCAAGGCTGCTTGCACGACAGCAATCAAGTAGCGCTTTGACCAAGGCTACTTCCATGATCGAGCAAGCCATAGCAGTGAACAAGCAGTACCCAAGCAAAGCAGCTACCGTGCTAGAGTGAGGCTGCTGTCATGCTACTGTGGTACCGTGGCTAACCAGGGTGACTAACAGTGCAACCGTGCTCGAGCAAGGTTGATACCGTGGTCTAGCAAGCCACGACATTGCTCTAGCAATGCTGTTACCGAGCTGCAGCAAGGCACGACAGTGATCGAGCAGTGCTTGAGCAAGGCTGCTACTGCGATCGAGCAAGCCAGAGCAGTGATCGATCGGTTGTTGAGCATGGCTGCTACGGTGATAGAGCAAGCCACAACAGTGATCTATCAGTTCTTGATCAAGGCTGCAACTGTGATTGAGCAAACCACCACAGTGATTGATCAGTGCCTGAGCAAGGCAGCCACTGTGATCGAGCAAGGCTGAGGCAATGCTCGAGAAGGGCTGCTACTGAGCTGATGCAAGGCGCGACAGTGATCGAGCAGTGCATGACCAAGGCTGCTTCGGTGATCGAGCAAGCCACAGCAGTGACCGAGCAGTGCCCGAGCAAAGCTGCTACCATGATGGAGCAGTGCTCGACCATGGCAGCAGCCATGCTACTGTGCTGGAGGGGGGCTGCTGCCATGCTACCATGGTACCGTGGTCGAGAAAGGCTGCTACCGTGCTACCATGCGACCGTGCTCGAGCAAGGCTGATACAGTGGTCGAGCAGGCCACGGCATTGCTCAAGCATTGTTGCTACCGAGCTGCAACAAGGCACTGCAGTGGTCGAACAGTGCTCGAGCAAGGACGCTACCGTGATCGATGAAGCCACAGCAGTGATCGATCAGTGCTGGAGCAATGCGATAGTGATCGAGCAGTGCCCGAGCAAGGCTGGCTCTGTGATCGAGCAAGGCTGAAGCAGTGCTCGAGCAAGGCTGCTACCAAGCTGATGCAAGGCACGACAGCGAGTGAGCAGTGCTTGACCAAGGTTACTTCCATGATCAAGCAAGCCATAGCAGCAATTGAGCAGTACCCAAGCAAAGCTGCTACCGTGCTGGAAAGGGGCTGCTGTCGTGCTCGAGCAGGGCTGCTAACCGTGGTACTGTGCTCGAGCAATGCTGATACTGTGGTCGAGCAAGCCCTGTCATTGCTCAAGCATTGCCGCCACAGATCTGCAGCAAGGCACGGTAGTCATGGAGCAGTGCTTGAGCAAGGTGGCCACCGGGATCGAGCAAGCCACAATAGTCATCGATCAGTGCTTGAGCAAGGCTGCTACCATGATAGAGCAAGCCACAACAGTGATCGATCAGTGCTTGAGCAAGGCTGCTACTGTGATCGAGCATGCCACAGCAGTGATCGATCAGTGCTGGAGCAAGGCTACGACCGTGATAGAGCAAGTCACGGTAGTGATCGACCAGTGCTTGAGCAAGGCTGCTATCATCATCGAGCAAACCACAGCAGTGACTAAGCAGTGCCCGAGGAAGGCAGCCACCGTGATCGAGCAAGGCTGAAGCAGTGCTCGACCAAGGCTGTTATAGAGCTGATTAAAGGCACGACATTGATTGAGCAGCGCATAACTAAGGCTGCTTCCATGATCGAGCAAGCCACAGCCGTGATCGAGTAGTGCCCGAGCAAAGCTGCTACTGTGATCGAGTAGTGCTCGACCAAGGCAGCAGCCGTGATACTGTGCTAGAGTGAGGCTTCTACCGCACTACCATGGTACCGTGGTCGAGCAAGGCTGCTACCATGCTACCGTGCTAGAGCGAGGCTGATACTGTGGTCAAGCAAGCCATGGCATTGCTCAAGCATTGCTGCTACCGAGCTGCAACAAGGCATGGCAGTGATCGAGTAGTGCGTGAGCAAGGCTGCTATCGTGATCGAGCAAGCCACAGCAGCGATCGATCAGTGCTTGAGCAAGCCTGCTACCATGATAGAGCAAGCCGCAGCAGTGATCGATCAGTGCTTGGGCAAGGCTGCTACCGTAATCGAGCAAGCCACAGTAGTGATCGAGCAATGCCCTAGCAAGGTAGCTACCGTGATCGAGCAATGCTGAAGCAGTGCTCAAGAAGGGCCGCTACTGAGCTGATCCAAGCCGCGACAGTGATCGAGCAACGCATGACCAAGGCTGCTTCCCTAATGGAGCAAGCCGCAGCAGTGATCGAGCAGTGCCCGAGCAAAGCTGCTACCGTGATCGAGCAGTGTTGGACCAAGGCAGCAACCGATACAGTGCTGGAGCGGGGCTGCTGCCGCACTACCATGGTACCGTGGTTGAGCAAGGCTGCTACTGTGCTACCGTGCTTGAGCAACACTGATACCGTTGTTGAGCAAGCCATGGCATTGCTTGAGCAATGCCACTACGGAGCTGCAACAAGGCACTATAGTGATCGAGTAGTGCGCGAGCAAGGCTGCTACAGTGATCGAGCAAGCCACATCAGTGATCGATCAGTGCTTGAGTTCAGCCGCTACGATGATTGAGCAAGCCACAGCAGCGATCGATCAGTGCTTGAGAAAGGCTGCTACAGTGAGCGAGCAAGCCACAACAGCGATCGATTAGTGCTTGAGCAAGGCTACTACCGTGATCGAGCAAACCACAGTAGTGATCAAGCAGCGCCTGAGCAAGGTAGCCACTGTGATGGAGGAAGGCTAGAGCAATGCTCAAGGAGGGCTGCTACCGAGCTGATGCAAGGCACCGCAGCGATCGAGTAGCACTTGACCAAGGCTACTTCCGTGATCGAGCGAGCCACAGCAGTGATCGAGCAAGGCCCAAGCAACGCTGCTACCGTGCTTGAGCAGGGCTGCTGCTGTGCTACCATGATACCTAGTCGAGCACGGCTGTTAACCGTGCTACGTCCTCAAGCAGGACTGATACCATGGTCGACCAAGCCTCGGCATTCCCCAAGCATTGCTGCTACCGAGCTGTAGAGAGGCACGACAGTGATCGAGTCGTGCTTGATGAAGGCTGCTACCGTGATTGAGCAAGCCACAATACGAATTGATCAGTGCTTGAGAAAGGCTACTGCCGTGATCGAGCAAGCCACAGCAGTGATCGATCAATGCTTGAGCAAGGCTGCTACCGTGATTGATCAAGCCACAGCAGTGATCGAGCACTGCCCAAGCAAGGCAGCCACCGTGATCGAGCAAGGATGAAGCTGTGCTCGAGAAGGGCTGCTACTGAGCTAATGCAAGGCACAACAGTGATCGAGCAACACATAACCAAGGCTACTTCCGTGATCGAGCAACCCGCAGCAGTGATCGAGTAGTGCCCAAGCAAGCTGGTACTGTAATCGAGTAGTGCTCGACCAAGGCAGCAGCCGCGCTTCAGTGCTAGAGCGGGGCTACTGTCGCACTACCATGGTACCGTGGAGGAGCAAGGCTGCTACTGTGCTACCGTGCTCAAGCAAGGCTGATACCGTGGTTGAGCCAGCCATGGCATTGCTCCAGCATTGCTGCTACCGAGGTACAACAAGGCACGGCAGTGATCGAGCAGTGCCCGAGCAAGGCTACTATCGCGATCGAGCAAGCCACAGCAATGATTGATCAGTGTTGGAGCAAGGCTGCAACCGTGATCGAGTAAGCCACAGCAGTGATCGAACAGTGCTAGAGCAAGGCTGCTGCCGAGCTGATGCAAGGCACGGCAGCAAGTGAGCAGCGCTTGACCAAGGCTACTTCCGTGATTGAGCAAGCCACAACAGTGATTGAGCAGTGCTTGAGCAAAGCTGCTACCGTGCTAGAGTGGGGTTGCTACCGTGCTACCATGGTATTGTGGTCGAGCAAGGCTGCTAACCAGGCTACAGTGTTCAAGCAAGGGTGATACCGTGGTCGAGCAAGCCACGGCATTGCTCAAACATTATTGCTAACGCGTTGCAGCAAGGCACGACAGTGATCGAGCAGTGCTTCAGGAAGGCTACTACCATGACCGAGCAAACCGCAACAGTGATTGATCAGTGATCGATCAAGCCACAGTGATGATCGATCAGTGCTTGAGTAAGGATGCTACCGTGATTGGGCAAAGCACAGTAGTGATCGAGTAATGCTTGAGTAAGACAGCACTGTGATGGAGCAAGTCTGAAATAGTGCTTGAGCAACGCTGCCACTGAGCTTATCCATGGCACGGCAGCAATCGAGCAGCGTTTGACCAAGGTTACTTCCATGATCGAGCAAGCTACAACAGTGATCGAGCAGTACCCGAGCAAAGCTACTACCGTGCCAGAGCAGGGCTGCTGTCGCGCTACCGTGGTGCCGGGGTCGAGCAAGGCTGCTAACCGTGCTACCGTGCTCGAGTAAGGCCGATACCGTGGTTGAGCAAGCCACGACATTTCTCAAGCATTGCTGCTACTGTGCTGCAGCAAGGCACGGTAGTGATCAAGCAGTGCTTGAGGAAGGCTGCTATTGTGATCGAGAAGCTGCAGTGGTGATCGATCAGTGCTTGAGCAAGGCTGCTATTGTGATCGAGCAAGCCACTGCAGTGATCGATCAGTGCTTGGGCAAGGTTACTGCCCTAAGTGAGCAAACCACAGAAGTGATCGAGCAGTGCTAGAGCAAGCCTGTCACCGTGATCGAGCAAGGCTGAAGCAGTGCTTGAGCAAGGCTGCTACCGGGCTGATGCAAGGTGCGGCAGCGATTGGGCAGCGCTTGACCAAGGCTACTTCCATGATCGAGCAAGCCACAGCAGTGATCGAGCAGTTCCCGAGCAAAGCTGCTACCGTGCCAGAGCGGGGCTATTGCCGTGCTACTGTAGTACCGTGGAAAGCAAGGCTGCGAGCCGTGCTACCATGCTCAAGCAAGGCTGATACCGTGATCGAGCAAGCCACGATATTGCTACTATCGAGCTGCAGCAAGGCACGACAGTGATCGAGCAGTGCTTGAGCAAAGCCGCTACTGTGATCGAGCAACCCACCGTAGTGATCAAGCAGTGCTTGAGCAAGGCAGCCACCGTTATCGAGCAAGGCTGAACAAGTGCTTGAGCAAGGCTGCTACCGAGCTGATGCAAGGCTGCTACCGAGCTGATGCAAAGAATAGCAGTGTTCAAGCAGCGCTTGAGCAAGGCTACTTTCATGATCGAGCAAGCCACAACAGTGATCGAGCAGTACCATAGCAAAGCTGCTATCGTGCTAGAGCGGGCCAGCTGCCACAGACCGTGGTACCGTGGTCGAGTAGGGCTGCTAACCGTGCTACCGTGCTCGAGCAAGGCTGATACCATGGTCGAGCAAGCCACGACATTGCTCAAGCATTGCTGCTACCGAGCTGCAGCAAGGCACGATAATGATCGAGAAGTGCTTGAGGAAGGCTGCTAGCGTGACCGAGCGAGCCATGGCAATGATCGATCAGTGCTTGAGCAAGGCTGCTACCATGATCAAGCAGGCCACAGTACTGATCGATTAGTGCTTGAGCAAGGCTGCTACCGTAGAGCAACACACAGCAGTGATCGAGCAGTGCTTCAGCGAGGTAGCCCCCGTAATCGAGCAAGGCTGCTACCGAGCTGATGCAAGGCATAGCAGCGATCGAGCAGCGCCTGACCAAGGCTACTTCCATGATCGAGCAAGCCACAGCGGTGATCGAGCAGTACCGGAGCAAAGTTGCTATCGTGCTAGAGGCGGGCTGTTATAGCGCTACCGTGGCATCATGGTCGAGTAGGGCTGCTAACCACGCTACCACAAGGCTGATACTGTGGTCGAGCAAGCCACGGTGTTGCTCAACCATTGCTGCTACTGAGTTGCAGCAAGGCACGGTAGTGATCTCGCAGTGCTTGAGCAAGGCTGCTACGTGGATTGAGCAAGCCACAGCAGTGATCGATCGGTGCTTGAGCAAGGCTGCTACCGTCATCAAGCAAACCACAGCAGTGATCGAGCAGTGTCCGAGCAAGGCAGCCACCGTGATCAAGCAAGGCTGAAGCAATGCTCGAGCAAGGCTACTATTGAGCTAAT
>CM075291.1:8331545-8413723 GCA_037672795.1 Lagerstroemia speciosa
GTCTATGCTTTGTTAATGGGTTAGCGGGTTGTTTTGCTTTGCAGGATTCGACAATGATCCTTCTGCAAGTTCACCTACGGAAATCTTGTTATGACTTCTCCTTCCTCCAAATGATAAGGTTCAGTGGACTTTTCGCGACGTCGTCGGCAATGGAGCGCCCACGTCGCTGCGATCCGAACACTTCACCGGACCATTCAATTGGTAGGAGCGATGGGCGGCGTGTACAAAGGGTAGGGACATAGGCAACATGAGCTGATGACTTCCGCTTACTAGGAATTCCTCGTTGAAGACCAACAATTGCAATGATCTATCCCCATCACGATGAAATTTCAAAGATTACCCGAGCCAGTTGGCCAAGGCCATAGACTCGTTGAATACATCAGTGTAGCGCGCGTGTGGCCCAGAACATCTAGGGGCATCACAGACCTGTTATTGCCTCAAACTTCCTTAGCCTAAGCGGCCATAGTCCCTCTAAGAAGCTGGCGGTGGAGGTGTACCTCCACATAGCTAGTTAGTAGGCTGAGGTCTTGTTCGTTAACGGAATTAACCAGACAAATCGCTCCACCAACTAAGAATGGCCATGCACCACCACCCATAGAATCAAGAAAGAGCTCTCATTCTGTCAATCCTTACTATGTCTGGACCTGGTAAGTTTCCCCGTGTTGAGTCAAATTAAGTCGCAGGCTCCACTCCTGGTGGTGCCCTTCTATCAATTCCTTTAAGTTTCAGCCTTGAGACCATACTCACCCCGGAACCCAAAAACTTTGATTTCTCATAAGGTGCCAGCGGAGTCCTAAAAGTAACATCCCCTGATCCCTGGTCGGCAACGTTTATGGTTGAGACTAGGACAACATCTGATCGTCTTCGAGGCCCCGACTTTCATTCTTGATTAATGAAAACATCCTTGGCAAATGCTTTTGCAGTTGTTCATCTTTCATAAATCCAAGAATTTCACCTCTGACTATGAAATTCGAATGCCCCCGACTGTCCCTGTTAATCATTACTCCGATCCCGAAGGCCAACACAATAGGATGGGAATCCTATGATGTTATCCCATGCTAATGTTTTTAGAGCGTAGGCTTGCTTTGAGCACTCTAATTTCTTCAAAGTAACAGCACTGCAGGAATGACCCGGCCAATTGAGGCCAAGAGCGCATCACCAGCAGAAGGGATGAGCCGACTGGTGCACACCTGAAGGCGGACCGGTCGACCCAACCCAAGGTCCAACTATGAGCTTTTTAATTGCAGCAACTTAAATATACAATGTTGGAGCTGGAATTACCGCAGCTGCTGGCACCAGACTTGCCCTCCAATGGATCCTTGTTAAGGGATTTAGATTGTACTCATTCCAATTACCAGACTCAATGAGCCCGGTATTATTATTTATTGTCACTACCTCCCCGTATCAGGATTGGGTAATTTGTGCGCCTGCTGCCTTCCTTGGATGTGGTAGCCGTTTCTCAGGCTCCCTCTCTAGAATTGAACCCTAATTCTCCATCACCCATCACCACCATGGTAGGTGTCACTGGCCCAAGGGCGCTACTCAAACACCACTCGAATACCTTAGCACCGCTAGGCGTCAACAACACGCTTTGTCGACCAACCACCAAAATCCACACAACCGAGGCTCACAAGCCGAGAATCGATCAAAGCAACACAAGTAGAAGTTGGCACAAAAAGTATTTTGTATTATCTCACAACAAGTTACAAAAACCCAACGTTACAAAACTCTGATCGAGTATATGCCTCACAGCACCAACTGCTTACACTCCCCACTCGATCGTCACACTATGCTCAGCACCCACACTCTTCTCACAGTGTTTCTCTCGTGCTCTCAATTGCCTGAATGTGAATTCTAAAGTGTATGACTCAAATGAGGGTCCACGCCTATTTATACACGAAGCCCAACAACCAAATAAGCCAGGTAATCTACACTTTCCCTAACGACAAGTCTATACAAGGTAGCTGACCAATCTCCGTCAGGACTTTCCATGTGTGCCGGGAGTATTCTCCTCCTGAGATTCCTCTTGCCATGTTGGATCCCTGATCCTCGCAGGCTTCCCGATCTGGCGCACCTGGCTTCCATAGATAAGGCTGATTCCCCTCCTAAGAATGCGCTTGCCCTGTTGGATTCCTCGATCCATGGTCAACTTCCATATCTAGCATGATTGACTTCCATAAGTGGCTTCTAAGCATATCCATGGTTGCTCCCCCAATCATGGATTGATTGGATCCATGCCATGATTCCCGCTGCTCTACATAAGGCAGGTTGTGATCTAGGGACTTGATTGATCCTTCCACCGTGGCCCGCATCTGCTCCAAGGAACGCTGCTCAAGCACTCCATAGCATTCGTGGCATGTATCCTGGAAATAGCCTCTGGGCTCCATCGTTTCTTGGGTACTAGCAACCACAGTCATGATCGAGAACCCGTCTCATGATCAAGCATCATCACAGTGCCTTACTGGAACAGTCATGTGCATCGCGATCCAACACCTGGACACTTGGTCGCTAACATGCCCACCCAGCATGTTGCCCGCTACCAGGCAAGTATTGGGATACCACTCTAGGGGGTCTAACAAACCTCCCCCACCAGAAGAGGTTGATGCCCTCGTCGACCTGTTTGCGTGGTATGCCGTGATGAGGTCTTCGTATTGCCAAAGGATAGCATCCTTCTCCCAAGTGGCCTCAGACTCCGACTAATTCTTCCACTTCACGAGATACTCCGTCCTTCGGTTCATCTTGCTAAAGCCGAGCATTCTATGATTCAGAACGTGCTTCGCTTCCTTGTCTAGCTCCTTCCCTACAATCAAGGGGCCCATTCACCTTGGAGCGATCCGGATGCTCCTTGTTGTGGTGATAAGTCTTCAGGAAACTAACATGGAAAGTCGGGTGTATCTTCATCCGCTTCGGCAGTGCAAGCCGATAGGCCACTACCCTGACCTTCTTTATGACCTCGAAGGGACCATCGTACCACCAAAACAAGCCCTTGTGCCATCGCTTGTTCGTGATCTTCTTCCAGATCTGTGAGGTCAGTTTCAGCATAACCAAGTCCCCAGCCTAGAACTCAAGTGGTCTTCGATTCCGATCAACGTACTTTTTCATACGCTTGGCAGCTTTGTTGAGGCTGTCCCGAGCTTCCCCAACCATCTCCTGCCTATTCCTAGCAAACCGGTATGCTGCGGGGCACGGCCCTTCCTTTCGCTGCTTAACCACCTCATGTGGAGTGAGGGGCTGATAGCCCATTGCCAACTTGAACAGGCTGAAACTTGTGGCAGAGGACCGGTGCAAGTTGTAAGACAACTGCGCCGTATCCAGCATGTCTAGCCAATTGCGTTGACTTGCAGTCACATAGTGCCACAGGTACTCTTCCAGAAGAGCTTTGATCCTCTCAGTTTGATCGTCAGTTTGAGGATGATTCGCTGTTGAGAACTTGAGTTCGGATCCCATCAACCCAAACAAGCAAGTCCATGAGTTCCCTGTAAACTGAGCGTCTCGGTCACTCACTATCTCGGTTGGAAGCCCGAACATCTTGCCAAGCGAGCGGTAGAAAGCATCAACGGCTGCTTCCGCAGTGCAGTTCTTGGCCACTGGAGTGAACACGACATACTTGGAGAACTGGTCCACCACCACCATCACTGCTACATATCCTCTGACTTCAGGGAACCGACACCCACGGTTTCTCTGGCACGCTCAGTGGTTGGAGAAGTCCCGCCTTAGCTCGCCTCTCCACCTTATCCTGCTGACACAAGAGGCAAGTCTTGACATAACCCTCGAGGTCGTCTGACATCCTAGGCCATGTGTAAGACCTTGAGAGCAGGGCCAGCTTGGCTCCTACCCTAGATGTCCAGCCCACTGGCTATCATGGCACTCCTTCATCATCTTGCAACGTAGTCCCCTCTACTAGGGACGTATAGGTAGCCACCCCTCCCATGGAGTAGCCCATCCTCGAGCCAGTAATGTCGCATGGTACCATCCTTCACTTGATCAACTAAGAGCTGCTAGTTCTTGTCCTGTTGCGAAGCTACTTGAATATCCTTTAGGAAATCCGAAGTCATCTGGGAGATAGCAGTTACAGTCTCCACATTCTTTCGACTCAGAGCATTTGCCACGAGGTTATGCCTCCCTAGTCAGTGTTACCACTCAAAGTCATATTGAGCGAGATACTCTTGCCACCTAGCCTGCTTTGGGGTAAGCTTTGGTTGTGTCTTGAAGAAAGTGTTCACCACGTTTTCTGTCTTGACAACAAACAAAGTCCCTAGCAAGTACACTCGCCACACCCTTAGGCAGTGGACAACTACCAACATCTCCTTCTCATGTGCTGAATAGCGCTGCTCCGCAGGCTTCAGCTTCAAACTTTCGAATGCAACAGGGTGCCCATCTTACATGAGCACACCTCCGACTGCACGATCTAAGGCGTCGGTGTGCACTTCAAAGGGCTTCTCGAAGTCAGGAAGCCTGAGCACCGGCTCTGTCACAATGGCTTCCTTTACCTTGTGGAATGCAACGTCACACAAGTCGTCCCACTCTCAACTCCGGTCCTTCTGTAGTAGGTCCGTAAGGGGAGTGACCTTCTTGGAATACCCCTTGATGAACTTCCGGTAGTAATTTGCTAACCCTAGGAAGCTCCTCAATTCACCCACCATCTTTGGTGTTGGCCAATCTTGTATGGCCTGTACCTTCTTGGGGTCCATGCGCACGCATCCGTGACCCACTATATGGCCTAAGAAGTGTATCTCTTCCATGACAAACTCGTACTTCTCTCTCTTCAGGTAGAGAGAATGCTGCCTCAGCCACTCGAACACAAACCGCAAGTGCTCGATGTGCTCCTCCATATCCCTGCTGTAGACCATGATGTCATCAAGGTAGATGACCATGAACTTATCCAGCACATCATGGAATACATCATTCATCAAGTAACAAAAATGTAGCAGGGGCATTCGTCAACTCAAACGGCATAACCAGGAACTCGTAGGAGCCATAACGAGTTACCATCATCGTCTTTGGTTCGTCACCCTCTGCAATGCGAACCTGCCAGTATCTCGAGCATAGATCTAACTTCGAGGAAATGACTGCCTTGCTCAGACGATCAAACAAGTTAGCTATCAAAGGCATAGGGTAGTTGTTCCTCACGGTCACCTTGTTGAGTCCCTGGTAGTCAACGCATAGCCGTAGGGACCCGTCGTGCTTCTCTTGGAACAACACTAGTGCTCCGTAAGGTGCCGTGGAAGGTTGGATCTTCCCAGAGTCTAGCAGTTCACCCAACTGCTTCCGCAACTCCCCCAACTCCTTGGGCGACATCCTGTAGGGTGCCTTCGCCGGTGGTCTCGCTCCCCGCAATAGCTCGATCTTGTGGTCTACCGCCCTCCGTGGTGGTAAACCTACTGGCAACTCTTTAGGCATCACATCCTAAAATTCATCAAGTACCTTAACGATCTCTGAAGGTACTTCCGGCTCTGGATGTTCACTTCCACCCCCACTTCGACTATCGCCGCCAAGTAGTTGGGGTAGCCCTTCTTCCACCCTCGTGCTACCTGCATAGCCGACACTGTTTCCGTCGAATTGCTTCGACTGAAACCCTTGTAACCCCTCACAAAGCATGGGTGTCGTGGATCACTAATCATGAATCTACTGAGGTGCATCGAGATCGTAACCGAGGCCTCCACGAAGAAGTTGTTTCCAAGAACCAAATCATAGTCATCCAACAGGACAACCTTGATATCAAGGCTTCCTTCCCATGAGTCAATCTTGATAGGAACACCTTTAGCCATGCCACCAATAGGCTAGCTCTTTGAGTTAACTGCCTTCAGGTGGCAGTTGTGCCGCTCCACTCACAGCCCAAGTGGTCGCACCATCTTGTCTGAAATGAACGTGTTGGAGGCTCCCGTGTCTACCAATGCCGACGCCTTTCGGCCATTGAGTAGCACATCCATAAACAACAACCCATAGGAAGCCTTTGAGCGATTAGAATGGATTGCGCTCAATGCCTGCAACGAAGATGCACGTAGCACTCCCTCTTCATCAGAGTCCTGATCCGCTAAGGCCAAGAGCTTCTCTCTGTTCGGGCATTCCCTAGCTCTGTGGGGACTGTTGCATATGAAGCAACCAGGATGAGTTCAAGGGTCCTTCTTCAAGGAACCGCTCCCCATGTTCACCTTCTGCTTCCCTTTGTCCTCACGAGCGAGCTTCTTCTTGCCCTTGTCCTCCTTTCCCTTGGTTGTGGACTTGAACAGCTTGTCCTTGTCCTTGCCTTGCACTTTCTTCACACTGTCCTCCATACGAGTGTTGCACAAGTCAAGCAATGCATCAGCCACTGCCAGAGCCGTCGGGAGGTCCTTCACGCCTTGGCGTCTGAGCTCTAGTTGAGCCCATGGCTACAAGCCCTTCAGAAATGTGTACAGCTTGTCCGTCTCTGACATATCGGTCATGTCAAGCATCAAGGAGCTGAATTGTTTGACGTAGTCACGCACTGAGCTAGTCTACCTCAGCTTCCCAAGTGGGTCCCGAGCAACCCAGGCTGTGTTGCTCGGCAGGAACTGCTCCTTCAACTCCTGCCTTAGTGCTTCCCACATCTCAATACATGGTCTCCCTGCACTGAGGGCATCTTGGACCCGCGTCCGCCACCATAGCTTAGCATCATTTGCCAAGTACATGGTGGTAACCATGACCTTGTCCGCATCTGGGACCTTCGCAACATCAAAGTAGGTCTCCATGTCCCAGAGGAAGTTTTCTAACTCCTTTGAACTACAAGTACCTTCAAATGCCTTGAGCTCTGGGATCTTCACTTTCCCCCGAGTCTCACTCCCTGATGCTACTCCTTGAGTAGCTAGTTGTCGCTTGATCAAGACCATGTCATCTCGTAGCGCAGCGACATCAGAGACCAGACACTTCACAAGGTCTGTCAACATCCCACCAAGGTCATCACCCTCTCCGACATTGTCTTCAAGAGCAAGGATGCGCTCATGAATAGTGTTCAACAAAGGTGCACCTTTTGTCACTGCAGCAACTCTCCTCTGCAAGGCCGCCATTCGTTTTCGCAGTGCCTCCATTGATAGAGTCGTCATGGTTGTGATGTTGCCGAAACTGGGGCTCTGGTGCCAACTGTCACGGGGCCAAGGGCGCTACTCGAATACGCTAGCACTGCCAGGCATCAACAGCACGCTTTGTCAACCAGCCACCAAAATTCACACAACCGAGGCTCACAAGCCTATAATCAATCGAAGCAACACACGTAGAAGTTGAGACACAAAGTTTCTTGTATTATCTCACGACAGGTGACAAAAACCCAACGTTACAAAACTCTGATCGAGTATATGCCTCACAGCACTGACTGCTTACACTCCCACTCGATCCTCACACTAGGCTCAGCACCAGCACTCTCCTCACAGTGTTTCTCTCGTGCTCTCAATTGCCTGAATGTGAATTTTGAAGTGTATGACTCAAATGAGAGTCCACACCTATTTATACACGAAGCTCAACAACCAAATAAGCCAAGTAATCTAGACTTTCCCTAATGACAAGTCTATACAAGCCTCGTATGAGAACAAATGTTGAAAGGATTTGCACTAGGTGCATTTCATGTAAGAAAGCCAAGTCTACAGTAAAACCACATGGACTTTATATGCGTTTGCCTGTGCCTAGCAATCCTTGGATTGATGTGTCAATGGATTTTGTGTTAGGTTTGCCGATGACTAGGAATGGTCGAGATGCTACTCTTGTGGTTGTGGATCGATTTAAAAAATGGCACACTTTATCCCTTGCCATAAAACTGATGATGCTACACATGTGGCAAATTTGTTCTTTAGGGAAGTGGTTCGATTGCATGGGGTCCCTAGGACAATTGTTAGTGATCGGGATGCAAAATTCCTCAGCCATTTTTTGGCGAGTCTTGTGGGGAAAACTTGGGACAAAGTTGCTATTCTCTGCCACCTGTCACCCACAGACTGATGGGCAAACCGAGGTGGTTAATCGAATCTTAGGAAATTTGTTATGTGCTGCCATTGGGAAGAATTTAAAAACTTTGGAAGATTGCATACCTTTCATTGAATTTGCATACAATAGGGTTACGCATTCTTCAACTAAGTATTCACCTTTTGAGATTGTCTATGGTTTTAATCCATTAACTCCATTGGATTTAATTCCTTTGCTTGTGAATGAGATTGCTAGTCTTGAAGGTCAAGCGAAGGCTGATTTGGTGAGAAGGATCCATGACAATGTAAGGCCGCACATTTTGAGGAGAAATGAGCAGATTGCAACCTGTGCCAACAAAGGAAGAAGACCGGTTATCTTTCAACCTGGATATTGGGTTTGGGTTCATTTTTGAAGGGAGAGATTCCCGAAACAAAGACAATTCAAGCTAAACCTACGTGGTGATGGACCATTTCAAGTGCTGGAGAAAATCAATGATAATGCATACAAGTTGGATCTCCCAAGTGAGTACCAAGTGAGTTCAACCATTTATGTTTCTGATCTTTCCCCTTTTGATGTTGGTTGAGATTCGAGGACAAATCCTTTTGAGGAGGGGAGAATGATACAACTCCAGATCAGCTCCAAACCAATGAAGATGAACTCCAAAGCAAGAGGGACTTTCTGAATCATGAGGAGCATGAGGGAGATTTGCACGTGCCAGTTGGACCAGTCACAAGATCAAAGATCAAGCAAGTTCAACATGTTGTACGAGGCTTGACAATTTGTATTCTGGAGAGGCAAACTATGGAGCTACCATTGGAGCAAGGCCGAGTGTTGAATATCATACAAGTCCATCCCAAAAGTGGACCAATCACCTGGTGAACTATGGACAAATATGATGGAGCATATTCCTAACCCAATATCATATTGGAATGCAAGTATTAAGGTGGGAAAACGTGTCATTCATGTTGAATTGGTGTGCTATTTAATGCCATCTGCATTTTGGATGAATTCTTAAGATGGATAGCCATGCTCCATGGAGGGTGAAGGCTTGTGCATGAAGACCAAACAAGCGGGACAATGATCATGTTGCTTTACAGTGCCCAAACAAGCGGGCGATGTTCATGTTCGATAATAGGGAGATTGAAACTGAAGAAGAAGAAGAAGAAGAAGAAGAGAACGAGCCCATTCCTTCGGATGAAGATGCTAGCAATGTTCAGCTTGCTGTAGATGGCCAAGCTCTAGTTGTACTGAGAGCTCTCCATGTTCAAGCCAAAGAAGAAGATGATGGGATGCAAAGGGAGAACATCTTCTACACCCGTTGCCATGTGAAAGATCAGGTATGTGGTTTGATTATTGATGGGGGCAACTGTGTTAATGTGGCGAGCAAACTGGTGGTGGACAAACTTGGCTTGCCTACTCTAAAGCATCGAAGGCCGTATAGACTCTGATGTACATCGAGGTGCTGATCATCGGCTTAAGGCTGGAGCTATAAGAGACCCTTTGTCACTTCCAGAAGGTCCGGTTACAAGACTTCGGGTGAAGCGATTCAAGGAAGCACTAAATGGACTAATTCAAGAACATTGGGCTGATTATTGGAAAGGAGAGATAGAGATAAGCCCAAGTGCAAATCAAGGCCTAATCCACATGATTGGAGTAATATATCCATGACAGTAGTTTCCATGTGAGGAGTTGCTTATTATGGGATTCTGGATAGTCTCTATGTGGGGGAGTTGTTTATTATGGGATGCTGAGTAGTTTCCATGAGTATTTTATACATTGCCTCCTTTAAATGATTGCTTCCATTATATAAGGGGGGAAGCCACAAATTTGTAAGCACCTTTGATCATTTTCTGAATTGAAAGCTTTATGGTCCCTTTTTGTTCTTGAAAGAACTTCTGAACTTATCGAGTTTATATCGTGGCATTCAAACAATCGAAATTCATCATCCTCATGGTGTGACATTTCTTCTCTTCATAGTCTTGGTTCGTTCCAAATCTTGGTTACGGGTCAAGCCTCAAACCCTTATCTTCTCGTTCTTGGGGTTCAATCCATTATTGTTCCCGGGTTTCATCGCTGTTGTTGGTGGGGTTCATGTCACATCTCATATAGCTGATCTATTTTTCAAGGAGATTGTTAGGTTGCATGGCATGCCCAGAAGCATTGTTTTCGATAGAGATACAAAGTTCTTCAGTTACTTTTGGAAGACATTGTTGGGAAGGTTAGGCACCAAATTATTATACTCTACAACTTGTCACCCACAAACTGATGTTCAAACCGAAGTAATGAATAGGACTTTATCTATTGTTACGTGCTATTATTAACAAGAATTTGAAATCATGGGAAGATTGTTTGCCACATGTAGAATTTGCTTACAATAGAAGCATTCATTCTACAACCAAGTTTTCACCATTTGAAATTGTTTACGGTTTTAATCCACTAGCACCATTAGATTTATCTCCTTTACCTTTGAGTGAACGTGCTAACTTAGATGGAAAGAAGAAAGCTGAATTTGTAAATCAAATCCATGAGAAGGCATGCTTGAACATAGAAAGGAGGAGTAAGCAATATATCAGACAAGCATACAAGGGACGTAAACAAGTGGTGTTTGAACCTGGAGATTGGGTGTGGTTGCACAGGAGGAAGGAACGGTTTCCTGAAAGACGACATTCCAAACTCCTTCTAAGGGGTGACGGACATTTCCAAGTGCTGGAGCGAATGAATGACAATGCCTACAAGTTGGATTTACCAGGTGGGTGTGGTGTCAATGCAAGTTTTAATGTCTCCGATCTATCTCCGATTGATGCAAATGAAGATTTGAGGACAAATTCTTTAGAAGGGGGGAGAATGATGCAAATTGATGCAAATCAAGAGCATGGTGCGAGCGATCTGGTTAGAGTTCCAAATGGGCCAATTACGAGGGCACGGGGCCAAGAAGTTCAAAGAAGATATGAACGGGCTGGTTCGAGGAATTTGGACTCAAGCGAACTCAATGAAGCATGTTGAAGCAAGTCCACGTATGCCAGCAGCATATGTCAACGTTATTGAAGTTCTCGAAGATTCCAGTCAAAGTTGAATAATTCTAGTCAAAGAAGAATATTACACGTCTAAGTAATATATTACCTTTCTAAGTCAGAATATTAGGGTAATATTTCATTGTTTCCTAAAGAATAGTTAGAATATTTTTGTTGCCTATTACATAGGAGGCAATCTAGAGATACATTGTGGCCTATTTATAGGTCAAGGCTAAGGATAGACGAATTTTGAGACTTCTTTGTTATTCAATACATAATTTTGTGAGGAATTCGCTCTTCTTGGTTGAATACGGGTTTCGTCACGAGTTGGTGAGGTTCATATCATACTAGGTATTGGGTTTCATCACGGTGTTGGTAAGGTTCGCATCAATAAGAATGATGGAAAAGGAATGATTTTGAGCAAGAAAAATAGGTGGATTTATGAATGATGAGTTGATGCTAAAAGAGTATGATATCTTTTTCACTTCTCTTGATTTCTTTCCTACTACTTTTGGTTTCTGTCTTTCTTTCTTTTTTTTGTTGTTGATACTTTTTTTTTCTTTCTTTTTTTGCACGAATTTTCTTTTCTTTTTTTTTTTTTTCTCTATGCAAGCAAACTCAAGAACGAACTAAGAAAAGAAAGGATAGATTTCAACAACAACGAAGAAGAAAATAACGACAAAGGATAGATGAAACCTATCTTAGAAACAAAGCTCTGATGCTGACTGATGCGAATCTTATTAACACGTGGCAAAACCTGACAACAATATATGGAAGAGAAACCCAAGATCTGCAAAGAACAAGTTTCGAAGGCAAGATTTGACCCACTACCTAGCAAGATAGGAACCAAAGCTACGGTTTGGAAAGGATGCCACACCCCGAGGATCGAAGTGATAAGTCCGGTTGTAGATCGCCACAAGAAATGTTGATAAGTTCTACGAGTCTTCTCAAGAACCAAGAAGAGTGAATTCCTCACAAAATTATGTATTGAAAAACAACGAAGTCTCAAATTCGTCCATCCTCGGCCTTGACCTATAAATAGGTCACAATTACAAGATATGCGAATATTGTATCTCCAGATTGTCTCCTATGTAATAGGCAACAAAAATATTCTAACTATTCTTTAGGAAACAATGTTGCTGGCATACACGGACTTGCTTCAGCATGCTTCATTGAGTTCGCTTGAGTCCAAATTCCCCGAACCAGCCCGTTCAGATCTTCTTTGAACTTCTTGGCCCGTGCCCTTGTAATTGGCCCATTTGGAACTCTAACTGGATCGCTTGCACCGTGCTCTTGATTTGCATCAATGAAGCACTTAATGTTGGTCTTTATGCACAAGCCTTCAGCCTCCATGGAGCACATCTATCCTCCATCTTAAGAATTCGTCCAAAATGCAGGTGTCATTAAATAACACACCAATTCAACATGATTGGCATGTTTTCCCACCTTAATCTTGCATTCCAATATGATATTGTGTTAGGAATATGCTCCATCATATTTGTCCACAGTTCAATAGGTGATTGGTCCACTACTGGGATGGACTTGTATGATATTGAACATTCGGCCTTGCTCCAATGGTAGCTCCATAGCTTGCCTTTCCAGAATACGAATTGTCAAGCCTTGTACAACATGTTGAACTTGCTTGATCTCCGATCTTGTGACTGGCCCAGTTGGCACGTGCAAATCTCCCTCATGCTCCTCATGATTCGGAAAGTCCCTCTCACTTTGGAGTTCATCTTCATTGCTTTGGAGCTGACCTGGAGTTGTATCATCTAATGTGGGCATTGGTGCTATTTTGAGCCAAGAGGGAAAGCCTATTGCTTTCTTCAATGAGAAGTTGAATGATGCAAGAAGGAGGTATTCTACCTATGATAAGGAGTTCTATGCCATTTAAGAGCTTTATTCCACTGGAGTCAATATCTCCTAGCCAAGCCATTTGTCTTATACTCAGATCATGAGGCATTGAAATTCATTAATCAACAGCACAAACTGCACAAGTGACATGCTGCTCGGGTAGAGATCTTCTGATGCGGACCTCGCCAACACTGTGATGAAACCCGATATCAAGTATGATATGAACCTCACCAACTCGTGACGAAACCCATATTCAGCTAAGGTTTCCAGGAAACGTGTCCTTCTCAAGCTCTAAAGGTGGAACCTTGACCCATTACCTATAAAGAGGAAAGAACTTTGGTATGGTGAAGATACTACAATCAACTATGGAAGGGTTGATTGATAAGCTGGAGTGAATGCCATGAATTCTCCAATAAGTTTGAATAGTTTTTCGAAGAACCAAAGAGAATAAAATCTCACACTTTATTAATGAATAAACCGATTCAAATTCGTCCAAAGGCAAGCACCAGCCTTCAAATAAGCCAAAGTGCAATATTACATCAAAGATAACCTTCCAAAATGGTTCTCAGAGGATAGGAAACTAATTAGAAAGTAAATCTAAGTGTTATCCCAGAGAAATTACAAAATATTACCAATGTCTTTAGAACTAAAGAAAGGGAAAGTAATTATTCTACTTGCTAAAAGAGGAAAGTGATATATTCTTGTAGATAACTTCAATATATCAACATTAACTTATACATCTCTTGCGTCTTTAGTTCTCTCAACTGCCTTTCTTGAAAATATTCTTTCTCTTTCATCTGGCTAACATATATTTCTTCAAAATATTTGCCCTCTTGATATTCAACTGAAATATATTTCTTGAAGCAATTGCACTCTTGATGCTTAGCTGAAATGTATGGCCTTTATCATTTGTCCCTTTTTGAAGTGTCATGGATAATGTTGAGTTATTCAGCTTGCTTGTCACTTGTATACATATCCATGTCCTCCATTTTATCTTAATAGAGCTTCTCGTCATTGGACCTTGAAAGTCTTTGATTTCATTCTTGAGGCTCGTATCTTGGATCACATCGTCTTCCAATCCTACAACTTTACTATCAAACACAAGTCAGGTGTTCAAAATGTAGTTGCAGATGCATGGAGCCAACAGCATGCCTCATTATCAGCCATGAGGTCTTTATGAGAATGATGTGGATTTCAACTCGATACGACAAAATTGTAAGTCAAGTTCTTTTCAGCAATACTCTATCCTTGACGGCTTCCTTTTTGGTGCTAATGCATTATGTGTTCCTTGTTGTTCCTTGAGACAAGTAATTCTGGCTGAAGTTCATGCTGGTGTCTTGGGAGGACATTTTGGATGAGACAAAACTCTTGCTCCTGTTTGATATAATTTCTATTGGCCAAAGATGTACAAGGATGTGGAGAAATTTGTGAAGCGGTGTCGAACTTATCACCTGGCCAAAACAAGAAGTAAAAATTTAGGTTTGTATACTCCACTTCCAGTTCCTAATGCTGCATGGAAGGATGTGAGCCTTGTCTTTGTTATGGGGCTACCTCGAACTCAAAGGAACAAAGACTCTATTATGGTTGTTGTCGATATATTCTCCAAGATGTCTCATTTTGTTCCTTGCAACAAGACAAGTGATGCATCCCATATTGCTTACTTATACTTCAAGGAGATTGTGAGATTGCATGGAATTCCAATAACAATTGATGTGAACCAAGACAGGGATATCAAGAATGGAAGTCAATATCAGATACAAGAGAAGAAGTAGATCAAGAGGAGCAAAATGAGCAACAAGATACCAAGCAATATTTACTTATATTTGCTAAATATATCTAGTATATTAGAATTTAAATAAATTAGGAGAGTATATTTTTGTTACCTTTAGGAAATATTGTGGTTTTCCAGGAATACTTTGAAGATATCTTTTTCATATGTTTAGATTATATTGATCATATCTTCAGGATAGATATTAGAATATATTTGCATCTTCTATATTCTTATTAGTAGTCTATAAATATACAAGTGGGTCACGTTGTATTTTTCATTCATTCAGATAATGGATTAATAAAATGTGAGTTCTTACTTTCTTTTGGTTCTTTTAGAACCTTTGAACTTATCGGAGTCATCTGTGGCGTTCATCCCGACTTATCAACCAATCCTTCCATAGTTGATTGTGGCGTCTTCACTATACCAAGGTTCTTGCCTCTTTATAGGTAATGGGTCAAGGTTCCACCTTTCGAGCTTGACAAGGACATGTTTCCTGGAGACCTTAGTTGAATACGGGTTTCGTCACGAGTTGATGAGGTTCATATCATACTTGGTATCAGGTTTCATCACGGTATTGGCGAGATTCTCATCAACAATGGTGTCCGATCGTGATTCAAAGTTTGTTGGCCATTTTTGGAGGACATTATCGAGGAAACTAGGCACATCATTGAATTATAGCAGCTCTCATCGTCCACAAACCGATGGGCAAACAGAGGTCACCAATCAAAGCTTGGGAAACCCGCTCAGATGCTATGTGGGCAAAAACATGAAGCAATGGGACCTCATTCTTCCTCAATTGGAGTTTGTCTACAATTGTTCCATGCACCACAGCATTGGTAAGAGTCCTTTTGAAGTTGTTTACGGTGCTAATCCTTAGGGCCCTTTGGATTTAGTCCCTTGGCCCACTACAAAGTAGTTCGGTGGACATACTTAGGGGCATCATACAATACTCTTCTATCATATTGCCACGGCCTCCCTAACAACAAATGACAAGCATCCATAGAGGCAACATCACACCATACTTAATCTTTATAGTTCTTGCCAATAAAGAAAACAACCAAACATCTTTTTGTTACCTTAATTTCATTCCCCTTTCGCAGCCAACACAATTGGTGAGGGCTTGGATGAGGGATGGTCTCCAACTTGAGCTTCTGCACCATCTCAAATGAGACCACTTTCTCAAAACTCCCACTATCAATGATAACCAAGCAAACCCTTCCATGGGTAGTACATCTTGTGTGAAATACATTCTTTCTCACCCAACTATCATCCTCAGCCACAGATGACACCTTGAAGCTGCACTGGACCACAATAGACATACCATGATCTGCGTAAGTTACTTCTTCTTCATCATCAAGTGTTGTCTCATCATTTGCTTCATCTTCCTCATCATCGGCATAATCTTCAACAAGTGTAACAATTCTTTTGTTTGGACAGTTTGAAGCAATATGCCCAAAACCATGACACTTGAAGCAGTTCTCTCCATTGGATGAAGAAGAGCTCAGCTTTTGCTTGCCACCATAAGTCCCTACACTCTTCTCCTGCTCCTTTGGAACCATTTTGATTTTGGGAGTAGGCTTCGTACTTGCTGCCTTCACGTAACCATCTTTCGAGACATGCCTTGAAGCGTTCTCGAACTTCAGCTGCTTTTCTACCTTCAAGGCAAGCTTGTTCACATCATGCAATGACCAATAGGGTTGGAGTTGAACCACTTTGGCAATCTTGTAGCTCAGGCCACCAAGGTATGTTGCGATGGTTTGCTCCTCCAATTCCACCAACTCATCCTTCAGCACGAAATTATCAAACTCAACTATGTACTCTTCCACACTAAGGTCTTTTTGCTTGAAATCATGGATCTTCAAAGATATCTCTTGCCTATAATTATCTAGCAAGTAGTTCCTCTTCAGCTCTCTTTTCATTTTCTCCCAATCAACGATCTTCCTCTTCCCTTCACGTTCCCTTTGCTTCTTCAAGTTCTCCCAGCAAAAGGAAGCATTCCTCCTGAGTTTGAGTGCTACTAGCTTCACCTTCTTATGTTCTGGAGGTTCAAGGAATTCGAATATCTTTTCTACCATGTTCAGCCAATCAATAAAATCATCAACATTCATTTTTCCTTCAAATTCTTGAATATCGAGCTTTGGGTTATATTTGCTCTGCCACTCATCTCGGTCATCCATTCTTGCACAAAATCTTCTAGGCTCTCTCAGGTGGGGAGGAGTGCTTTCTAATTCAGGACTTCGAGCATTATGAGATTGCCTATCATCTTCTCTTCGCAGTGCTTCAATATCTCATCTTTCTCTTGAAGACTTCTTGCAACTGCTGGAGGTGTAATCTTAGCGATTCAACATCATCTTGAAGACCTCGACCTTCAGCAACATCATTCCCGTTCTGCCTTGCCATGGTCCCTAGCCTTAAGTTCTGATACCAAACTGATAACGGGAACAAGAATCGAACCAATGAAAGATGAAAAGGGATCGGATGGAAGGACAATATGTGGATAAAAGGTTACCACCAAGCTTGAATTCACAAAGGGATACAGAGTTCACCACCCTAAGCATGGATACAAACTCAAATGTGACTCACCACTCTCAGAGGGACTCCAAGAGATACAGAGACAGAGAGAAAACTCAAAGAATTCTGTGGTTGCAATATTCAAGTCTGAGCCAAAATCAGAAGAAAGTTCCCAAAATAAATGATAAGTGCATGGAGCAGCCCTCCATGCACAGGTTGGACGAATTTTGGTTTATGGCTGGCACCAATCTTCATTAATTGTTGTTTCCTTGCTAAAGAGATTAGCTGGCACCAACTGAACTGGCTCAGCAGCCAACCCGTCTTCCATAAATGCTTGTTTGAATAAATTTGTTTGCACTTCTGTGTCAATCTCCCTGGGTTGAGAAAGACTTGTCCCCAAGTCCTTATTTGTTCCATGATAGGGACTCAGATCAGCCACATTGAACGTTGGAGATACTCAATAACCTTCTGGCTGCTCGATCTCATAAGCATTCTTTCCAATTCGCTTGAGCACCATAAATGGACTATCAGCCTTTGGTTTCCACTTTCCAAATTTGCCTTGTGGAGACCTCTCCTTCCTCAAATCCATCCAGACCAAATCGCCAACATTAAAGTCCACTTGCGGAAACCTCCTGAGTTTGAGTGCTACCAGCTTCACCTTAAGGAGATCTTCCTTATTTTGAGGCAACAAAAGTCGTATGTTAACCTGAAGAAGTGTGATTTCTTTGCTCCTAATGTGGTGTTTTTGGGGTATGTTATATCAAAGGAGGGAATCAATATGGTTCCAAGTAAGGTGGAGGCTATTCTTAACCGGCCAACGCCTGCTTCATTGCATGATGTGAGGAGTTTCCATGCTTAGCTTCATTTTATCGAAGGCTCATCAAGGGATTCAGCTCTATTGTTGCTCCAATCACCGAGTGGTTGAAGGGTGATAAGTTCAAGTGGACTTTTGAGGCTGATGTAGCTTTTGAGCTACTAAAGAAAAAAGGTAGGTGAAGCTCCCATACTTGTTCTACCTAATTTTAACAAGGTATTTGAGGTTGAATGTGATGCCTCTAATGTGGGCATTGGAGTTGTTTTAAGCCAAGAGGGAAAGCCTATTGCTTTCTTCAGTGAGAAGTTGAATGATGCAAGAAGGAGGCATTCTACCTATGATAAGGAGTTCTATGTGATTTACAGAGCTTTATTTCACTGGAGTCAATATCTCCTAGCCAAGCCATTTGTCTTATACTCAGATCATAAGGCTTTGAAATTCATTAATCAACAGCACAAATTGCACAAGAGACATGCTGCTTGGGTAGAAGTTCTTGAGAAACTAAGCAAGTCAAAACAAGGCAGTCACTCGTTCAGCCCAAAAACATATAACACTGATTAAAGATTTAGTTAGACCAAGGAGAGATGGATACTAAAGCAAAGATTTTAAGGTAATCACAAGGAAGATGAACAATGAAAAGATGATATGACGAAGTAGATGGAATTCAAGGCAGCAAAATGGAAATGGATAAAGGAACTAACACAAGAACAATGGAAATGGAATCAAGGCAGCACGAAGATGATACGGGGGTAATGCCACCAAATGCAAAGAAGCAATCAAACAATCTTTGTTCTTCCTTTTCGTTTCTCTTCTTCTTTTTGTTCTTCTTTTTGTTTTGTTTTGTTTTTTTTCATTTTTCTTTTCTTTTCCTTTTTTTCACAGAATTTAAAACTGGATGAAGATGATTGCAAGATGAGCGAAGACTAATTTTGATATTAGATAAATGCAATCACAATGAAAGATAGAGAAAACCTGATTTGGAGCCAAGCTCTAATACCAAAATGATGCGAACCTCAACAAACAAAGCCGCGAGACCTAGCAACAAGAAGATGGAAGTCAGAATTCTGGGATCGCCACAGGGGGTTTTAGGATGCGGAATATTGACCCATTGATTATAGAGAATCAAGAACCAATATTATAAACTAGTGGAAAATATTGGCCCAATGGTTATACTAAACCAAGAACCAATATTATATGAAAGTGTAGAATCGCAAGATATGCACTTGTAATCCTTACAGAGTTGCTGAAGAACAACAGGAGAAGAACTCTCTCGGAGATATAAACCTAGCTAAATTCTAATTCTAACCACTAAAGACATTATATAGAACTCAGAAACTGAAAATTACAACCACCCAGGCATGGGAAACAAGATGCATTTAATGTTGGTCTTCATGCACAAGCCTTCAGCCTCCATGGAACACAGCTGTCCTCCATCTTAAGAATTCGTCCAAAATGTAGGTGGCATTAAATAACACCCCAATTCAACATGAATGACATGTTTTCCCACCTTAATACTTTCATTCCAATATGATATTTGGTTAGGAATATGCTCCATCATAGTTCAGCAGGTGATAGGTCCACTTTTGGGATGGGCTTGTATGATATTGAACATCCAGCCTTGCTCCAATGGTAGCTCCATAGCTTGCCTCTCTAGAATACGAATTGTCAAGCCTCGTACAACATGTTGAACTTGCTTGATCTTCGATCTTGTGACTGGTCTTGCTGGCATGTGCAAATCTCCCTCATGCTCCTCATGATTCGGAAAGTCCCTCTCTCTTTGGAGTTCATCTTCATTGGTTTGGAGCTGATCTGGAGTTGTATCATTCCCCCCTTCCTCAAAAGGATTCGTCCTCGAATCTGAACCAACATCAAAAGGGGAAAGATCAGAAACATTAAAGGTTGAACTCACTTGGTACTCACCTAGGAGATCCAACTTGTATGCATTGTCATTGATTTTCTCTAGCACTTGAAATGGTCCATCACCACATGAGCATTGTATCAGATTTGGGATCCCAAGTTTCTAAGTTACTTTTGGAAGACCTTGTGGGCGAAGCTCCTCACTAAGCTGCTCTTCAGCACGGCTTGTCATCCTCAAACTAACGAACAAACTGAAGTGGTAAATCGTACTCTCTCCTCTTTGCTTCGAGCTGCCATACATAAGAATTTAAAGAGTTGGGATACTTGCCTTGGTCTCGTTGAGTTCACATATAATCGGAGCATTCATAACTCTACCAAGAAGACGCCTTTTGAAGTGGTTTATGGCTTTAATCCACTTACGTCCCTAGATCTGGCACCTTTGCCATCCAAAGATAAAGTGTGTTTGGATGGAAAGAAGAGAGCTGAGCAGATCAAAGCTTTGCATGAGCAAGTGAAGAGGCAAATTGAGATGAAGAATGCAGCTTATGCTAGAGGTGCGAATAAGGGTAAGAAACAAGTTCATTTCAAACCAGGTGATCTTGTTTGGATTCATCTTCGAAAAGAAAGGTTCCCAAGCAAGAGAAAGAGTGAGCTAATGCCCAGGGCTGAAGGTCCATTCCGAGTTAAGGAGAAGATCAATGATAATGCTTATAAGATTGAATTACCTGAAGATTATAATGTTTCAGCAACATTCAATGTGAGAGACCTATCTCCATACTTGGAGGATGAAGGAGAGCTGGATTTGAGGTCAAATCCTTCTCAATTGGGAGGGGATGATGTGCCTCATGAAGCTGTCCCAGAGAAGCTCGAATATGTTTCGGATCCGATCACCCGCTCCAAGGCAGGAAAACAGGATGCGGCAAGGCTGGGCCACATTACCCTTCTTAAATGCATAGAATTAAGTGGTTAGCACTTGGAATATCCAGAATAGATGCCTCTTTATTATTTACCTATTTTGGACGAATTTTGCCAGTTGTTACCACCTATTATCAACTTTCCTCATTTCCTATGCATGGAAACTAGTGGATCATTAAGTAGTTGGGAAAAGGGATCTATATGTATTTTGCATCATCAGAAAAAGAACAGAACAATGAAAAGTTGCCTTTGAGCATTTTCCTTCTTATCTGAGCATTCTCCTTTGTTCAGTGGCGAAATCCTGATTCTTATCGTTCTTCCTTGAGTGTGGCGAATCAAACGACTAGCCTTACTTGTGGCGATTTATCTTATCAAGTAAGTTTAGTTGTTCCTACCCTCCACCTTTCTGTAGCTATCCATTTCTGATCGAATCCCTTAGCAATGATGATAATCCTATTCAAGGCTTCAATTCTGATTCAAGTGATTCTGGCTCTTCTACTACTCATGAATATCAACAAGATAAAAAACATGATTTTGGGATCAAGATTGATGTGCAGGAATTTTAGGAAAGGTCCCAGCCGGATGAGTTCCTTATTGGCTTCATAGCATCGAAGGAATCTTTGATTACAAGGAGCTTCCGGATGAGCGTAAAGTGAAGGTTGTTGCCCTTAAACTGAAGGGTTATGCTTCTTTATGATGGGAAAATCTCAAGAAGCAAAGGATTCATGAAGGAAGACAAAAGATCAAAACTTGGGATAAGATGGAGAGGGAGTTGAAGCGGAGATTCCTACCCGAGAATTATCGCCAAGATGTGTTTTTGAAATTCCACAATTTGAGGCAATTAGACAAGTCCGTGGAAGAATATACAATGGAGTTTGAGCACTTGATGTTGAAATATGATATTTCAGAGCCAGAAGAGCAAACTATTACACGTTATTTGGGTGGATTGTGATGTGATCCAAGATACGAGCTTGAAGAATGAAATCAAAGTCTTTCAAGGTCCATTGACGACAAGCTCAAGTAAGACGAAATGGAGGAAATGGATATGTACACAAGTGACAAGCAAGCTGAATGACTCAACATTATCCATAATATTTCAAAAGGGGACAAATGAAGAAGGCCATATATTTCGGCTAAGTATCAAGAGTGCCAGTGTTTGAAGAAATATATTTTGGTTGAATGTCAAGAGGGCAAGTATTTTGAAGAAATATATCTTAGCCAGATGAAAGAGCAAGAATATTTTCAAGAAAGAAAGTTGAGAGAACTAAAGAGGCAAGAGAAACACAAGTTAATGCGGATATATTGAAGTTATCTACAAGAATATATCACTTTCCTCTTTTAGCAAGTAGAATATATTTCCTTCCCCTTTATTTAGTTCTGAAGATATTGGTAATATATTGTAATTTCTCTGGGATAATACTTAGATTTGCTTTCTAATTAGTTTCCTATCCTATGAGAACCATTTAGGAAGGTTATTTTTTATGTAATATTGCACTTTGACCTATTTAAAGGCTGGTACTTCCCTTTGGACGAATTGGATCAGTTTATTCATTAATAGAGTGTGAGATTTTATTCTCTTTGGTTCTTTGAAGAACCATTCGAACTTATCGGAGTATTCCGTGGCGTTCATCCCCGACTTATCAATCAACCCTTCCATCGTTGATTGTGGCGTCTTCACTATACCAAGGTTCTTACCTCTTTATAGGTAATGGGTCAAGGTTCCACATTTCAAGCTTGACAAGGACATATTTCCTGGAGGCCTTAGTCGAATACGGGTTTCATCATGGGTTGGTGAGTTCAGACCATACTTGGTATCGAGTTTCATCACGGTGTTGGCGAGATTAGAATCCGATTGAAAGAGGAGATTTCTGATGTGGTTTCCTTACGACCTTATTGGAGTTTTAATGATGTGAGAAAACTTGCATTGAAGGTAGAAAAGCAATGAAAAGAAAGCAAAAAGGGAGCTTTCAGGACGGCGGTTCGAGACGGGAACTTCAACAAGGGTAGTGCCTCATCTTTTAAGCATCCTATAGCAGCAAATGGCCCCTACAAGTATGCATTCCAGGAAGTGTTTTAAATGTCATGGTTTTGGACATATTGCATCAGATTGCCCAAATCGAAAGGTGATTACCTTGATAGAAGATGATGTTGAAGATAATCAGGTTATGTGTGAAGATGAACATGAAGATGATGAAGATTTTACCTATGCTGATGAAGGGGAAATTCTTGTTGCTCAAAGAAGTTTGAGTGCTATGCACGAAAAGGATGAAGATTGGCATCGGAGCAACATCTTTTACACTAGGTGCAGCTCCAATGGCAAGGTATGCAATGTTATTATTGATAGTGGAGCTTGTGCTAATGTTGTTTCAAATGAGATGGTTGAGAAGGTGAAATTGAAAACCGAGCCTCATCCACATCCATACAAGTTGAAGTGGTTAGAAGAGGGGCATGAGCTTAGGGTGAATAGAAGATGTCTTGTCTCATTAACAATTGGCAAGAAGTACCATGATGAAGTTTTATGTGATGTTATTCCCATGGATGCTTGTCATTATTGTTGTGCAGACCATGGCAATTTGATCAAAGAACTCCGCATGATGGATATCGAAACACTTCCACCTTTGTCAAGGATGGTCAAAAGATTGTCCTAGGCCCTTGATTATTGGAAGTCACACTCAAAGCTAGTATGGGGGAAAGCATGAACCTCATAGGCAAAGCTGAGTTCGAGAAGCTTCTTGGAAGCTTACATTCAACATATGCATTAATTGTCCTGGAGGAGAATGGTGAGAAGAATTTTATGGTTTCTGAGATGAGTCACTTGCTTGATGAATTTTCTGATGTTTTTCCGAAGGAAATTCCAGATGGGTTTCCTCCCATGAGGGACATTCAACATTGTATTGACTTCATTCCAGGATCTATTATCACCAACAAGGCAGCTTACTAAATAAGCCCAAAGGAGCATGAAGAATTACAAAGGCAAGTGGAAGAACTCATATCTAAAGGCTTGCTTCGTGAGAGCAAGAGCCCATGTGTAGTAACGGCTCTTCTTGTACCTAAGAAGGATGGGTCGCGGTGAATGTGCATTGATAGTCGAGCAATCAACAAGATTACAATCAGTTATCGTTTTCCTATTCCTCGACTTGATGACCTTCTAGATCAACTTCATGACGCAACAATTTTCTCAAAGATTGATCTAAGAGTGGTTGTCACCAGATTCTTATGAAACCTGGACATGAGTGGAAAACAGCCTTTAAAACAAGAGATGGACTCTATGAGTGGATGGTTATGCCATTTAGTTTGTCTAAGGCGCCAAGTACCTTCATGCAGCTGATGAATGATGTCTTTAAACCATTTAACGGGAAGTTCGAGGTTGTATATTTTGATGATATCCTTGTTTATAGCCTTGATAAGGAACAGCACTTGATACAACTTCGGTAAGTATTCGAAGTTGTCAATGGCGAAAAACTGTTTGGAAATTTGAACAAATGTCACTTCTTCACGGATAGTGTGGTATTCTTGGGCTATGTTGTCTCCAAGGATGGAGTAAAGATGGATTCTGATAAAGTTGAAGCTATTCGTACTTGGCCCACTCCTCAAACAATCCATAATATTCAAAGCTTTTATGGTCTTGCCTCTTTTTATTGACGTTTCATCAAGAATTTCAGCACTATTGTGGCACCCATCACAGAGTGCTTGAGAGGAGGAAGTTTCAAGTGGACTAAGGAGGTGGAAGCGAGCTTTGAGATTATAAAAGAGAAGATTACAAATGCTCCAATTCTTTCTCATCCTGACTTTAACAAGGTACTTGAAGTTGATTGTGATGCTTCTAATGTAGGAGTTGGTGCCGTCCTTAGTCAAGAATGCAAGCCCGTTGCTTTTTATAGTGAGAAGTTAAATGATGCTCGCAAGAAGTACTCCACCTATGAAAAGGAATTCTATGCCATTGTACGTGCCTTGAATCATTGGAGTCAGTACTTGTTGCCACAACCGTTTGTATTATATTCCGATCATGAGGCACTGAAGTTTCTTAATGGCCAACATAACTTGATTCGAAGACATGCTGCATGGGTGGAATACTTACAAACATTCACCTTTTCTATCAGGCACAAAGAGGGAAAGCAAAATGTGGTGGCTAATGCCCTTAGTCGAAGACATTTGCTCCTATCCACACCATGGAAGTGGAAGTTATGGGGTTGGAACTTGTGAAGGAGCAATATGAGTTAGATGCTGATTTTTGCAGCATATGGACAGAATGTCAAAGGGGTCCTTTTAAAGATTCTTGTGGATTGAAGATTATTTATTTAAAGGGAATTGCTTATGTATTTCTCAAGGGTCCCTACCTGAAGCAATCATATTTGAAGCACATTGATGTACATCGAGGCGTTGATCATCGGCTTAAGGCTGGAGCTACAAGAGACCCTTTATCACTTTCAGAAGGTCCGATTACAAGACCTCGGGCGAAGCGATTCGAGGAAGCACTAAATGGACTAATTCAAGAACATTGGGCTGATTATTGGAAAGGAGAGATAGAGATAAGCCAAAGTGCAAATCAAGGCCTAATCCACATGATTGGAGTAATATATGCATGACAGTAGTTTCCATGTGAGGAGTTGCTTATTATGGGATTCTGGATAGTTTCTATGTGGGGGAGTTGTTTATTATGGGATGCTAAGTAGTTTCCATGAGTATTTTATACATTGCCTCCTTCAAATGATTGCTTCCATTATATAAGGGGGAGCCACGAACTTGTAAGCACCTTTGATAATTTTTTGAATTGAAAACTTTATGCTCTTTTTTTGTTCTTCAAAGAACTTCTGAACTTATCAAGTTTATCTCGTGGCATTCAAACAATCAAAACTTATCATCCTCGTGGTTTGGCGTTTCTTCTCTTCGTAGTCTTGGTTCGTTCCAGATCTTGGTTACGGGTCAAGCCTCAAACCCTTGTCTTCTCGTTCTTGGGGTTCAATCCATTATTGTTTCCGGGTTTCATCGCTGTTGTCGATGGGGTTCGTGTCATTTGGTATCAGAGCTTCGATTCAGAGGCAAGTGCTATATCTATCTTTTACTTTGGTTCAAAGAAAAAAAATTGTAAAAAAAAATTCCTCAGGAAAAAAAGAAATAAAATTTGTCAAAATGAAAAAGAGGAAAAAATCAAATCCGCAAAAAAAAAAAGATGAAGAATCTGATTGTGCAAGTCTGAGTCTCATTGAATCAATGGAAGTAAATTCAATATTCCACTTTGTTTTCTATTATTCTCAAAATCTTCTAATCTTCCAGTTTCTCTTATATTTTCTGCCTCGATTTTGCTTGATGCAAGTCTAAGTATTGTTGAATCCCTAAGAGTAACTGCGATATTCCAATTCTTGTTTTCTCTTACTTTCGAATAGTCTACTCTTCCATTTTTTCCTTAAAGTTTCTGCCATGATGAGTTCTATTTGGATTCTCTCTTTTTGAATTGTTACTTGATATTCTGATTTGTTCTAGAGTTCAATTAAGAACTAAAGAGACATAATCGAGCGGGAAAAGGCAAGAGTGAGTGAGATCATCAGAGGGTAAAAGCCAATTGTGTGCAAACACGAGTGTGAGTGTCATAATATCGAGAGAAAACAGGTGAGGGAGTGCTGGTGAGGTTCCTTTGTTCTGTTGCAGATATGTCCAACATTCAAGAGGAAGGTGCAGCTGAGGAAGTACGACAAGTTCCACATCTTCAATTGCAAGCACTGATGGGAGAAATGAGACGGATGTTGAGGGCTGAATTGGAGCCTATCCATGAGAGGCTGGATCGAGTAGAAGTGGGGACACCTAGGAGAGATAAGCAAGACCGTCCTAACGTGCAACAACAAAGATGTCGGTGGGCTGATGTAGGAGAAGAGGAGGAGGTGGAAGGATTTGGTGATGAAAATTACAATCAGGGCTGGTTTGGGAATAGAGAAGATAGGATTGGATGTAGAGGAGATAGGATTGGGTATAGAGAAGATAGGATCGGTGGGAATAGAAGGGATAATGACTTAGGCAATATAAAGCTGAAGATCCCATCTTTCCAAGGCAAAAATGACCCAGAGGCTTATTTGGAGTGGGAGACGAATATGGAAATGGTGTTTGATTGCCATAATTATTCAGAGATTAAGAAGGTTAAGCTAGCTGCCATTGAATGCACTGATTACGCTATTGTTTGGTGGGATCAAGTGGTGATGAATCGGAGAAGGAATGGAGAGCAACCTGTATCCATGTGGGAGGAGATGAAGATGCTCGTGAGAAGGAGATTTGTACCCAACCATTACTATAGGAGTTTGTACCAAAACCTACAGAGGTTAACTCAAGGCTCCAAGAGTGTGGATGAGTACTTCAAGGAGATGGAGGTAGCTATGATGTGGGCTAATGTGGATGAAGATCAGGAAGCGACCATGGCTAGGTTCTTGCATGGTTTAAACCCAGAAATTGCTGATGTTGTTGAATTGCAGCATTATGTAGAGTTGTCAGACATGGTGCACCAAGCAATAAAGGTGGAGGAACAACTCAAGTGGGAAAGTTTGGCTAGGAGGGGACAACCAATGGCTACCCACAGCACATGGAAGGTAGCCCCAAAAAAGGAGGAACAGCTGCAAAATAAGCCAAAGTTTGAACCTTCAAGAAGCCAAAACCTGTGATATCAGCTACTCAAGGTAACAACGAGTCCACTTCTTTGAAATCCCGTGATATCAAGTGCTTTAAATGTCAGGGACGTGGTCACATAGCAAGCCAATGTGCAAACAAAAGGGTGATGGTGATGAACGCCCAAGGAGAACTTGAGTTGGAAGATGATGATGAAGTAGCTGATGAATTGCCACCAATTGAGGATAGTGATGATGAGCAACATGCTGTTGTTGGAGATTTATTGGTGGCCAGAAGAGTTCTCAATTTGCAAGCTAAGGAGGAAGAAGTTAACCACAGGGAGAACTTATTTCATACTCGTTGCTTTGTAAATAACAAGGTTTGCAATGTTATCATTGATGGAGGAAGTTGCACCAATGTGGCAAGCATTGATTTGGTTGAGAAATCGTCACTACCAACCTTGAGACATCCGTGCCCTTATCAACTACGGTGGCTGAATGATTACGGTGAAATCAAGGTGACAAAGCAAGTTTTGGTAGCAATTTCCATTGGCAAATATGAAGATAAGTTGTTGTGCAATGTGGTGCCAATGCATGCATGCCATCTATTGTTGGGGAGGCCTTGGCAGTTTGATCGGAAGGTAACACATGATGGGTTCACAAATAGGTATTCCTTTACCATGAAGGGACAACCTATTACTCTTGTACCATTGACTCCAAGACAGGTTATGGAGGATCAGTTGAAGCTACAAAGATCAAATGAAAAAAAGAGAGAGAAAGAAAATGAGAGCAAAGAAATTGAGAGAAAAGAGTCAAAAGGAGCTGAAAAGAACGAAAGAAAAATTGAGGAAACTGTGAATAGAGAGGAGAAAACAGAGAGAAAAGAAAACAACTTCTGTGCAAGAAAAAGTGAGATTGAGATTAAGAGAGCTATGTTTTCAAATCAGCTGCCACTTACACTTTTGTATAAGGAGGCACTTTTGAGCACTAATGATCTTAACAATTCTCTGCCAATGTTGTTGTTTCTCTCTTACAGGACTTCGAGGATGTGTTTTCCCGAAGAGGTTCCACCTGGTTTGCCTCCGATTCGAGGGATCGAACATCAAATAAATTTCATACCCGATGCATCCATTCCGAACCGACCTGCATATAGAAGCAATCCGAAGGAAACAAAGGAACTTCAAAGGCAAGTGACTGAGTTATTGGAGAAGGGATACGTTTGGGAAAGTATGAGCCCTTGTACAGTTCTAGTGCTGCTAGTTCCCAAAAAGGATGGGACGTGGAGAATGTGTGTTGATTGCCGAGCCATCAACAACATAACGGTAAACTATCGTCACCCAATTCCTAGACTTGATGATATGCTTGATGAGCTACATGGTTCTTGTGTATTCACAAAGATTGATCTTAGGAGCGGGTATCATCAGATTAGGATGAAGGAAGTGATGAATGGAAGACTGCTTTTAAGACTAAGTATGGATTATATGAGTGGTTAGTGATGCCTTTTGGTTTAACTAATGCTCCAAGCACTTTTATGCGTTTGATGAACCACTTTACGTGCTTTCATAGGCAAATTCGTAGTGGTATATTTTGATGATATTTTGATTTATAGCAAAAGTCTGGAAGAACATGTCATGCATTTAAAATCTGTTTTGAGTGTGTTAAAAGAAGAGACGCTCTTTGCTAACCTCAAGAAATGTTCCTTCTGCATAGAAAGAGTTGTGCTTCTTGGTTTTGTTGTTAGTGATAAAGGTGTTGAGATGGATGAGGAAAAGGTGAAAGCAATCTAGGAGTGGCCAATGCAACACCTACTACAGTCAGCCAAGCCAGGAGTTTCCATGGTTTGGCAAGCTTTTACAGGAGGTTTGTTTGTAATTTTAGTAGCATGGTTGTTAAACTCTAGAGTCAACTCGTAAACTCGTAAGAGTTTAAGAGTTTACCTCATAGAATCGATTTAACTCGGAGTGGAATCGGAAGTTGTAGTAAACTCGGTAAACTCGAGAGTCAACTCGGTAAACTCGGTAGAATCGGTAAACTCGTAAGTATCAAATCGTTGAATCGGTGAATCTGACAAAATAATTTTTTCAAGCCCAATAAACAAACTAATCTGCAAATTTCACTCTTTTAATTGCTAAATGGGCTAGGCCCAGCCCATTAAATGGTTAAATTGATAAAAATATGATCGTAAAATGAGACAACCCTATCTGTCCATCGCCCATTGCCTCTGCTGGGTGTGCCCCTGCGTCTGTCTCCGTCTCCACTCTCCAAGCTTCAAACTTCAGCATCAGCACCTGCGCAACTGCCAAGCTTTACTTTGCGATAGCTTGATTTCGGCCAAGTAAGTGAGAATATAGAATCATTGTCTCGCGATCGCTTGATTTCGTCCCGTGACTGCTTGATTTCATCTCGTATCATGATTGCTTGATTTCGTCCCTTACAATTCGTGACCGTGACTCCGTGAGCTTTGAAATCTTGCACTCTTCGCGGCCATGATGCTTCCGCAGTGAAGACTCAAAGCCAAATCCTTGTATATACTGCCGCTGCTTCTAATTCCTCAGTTGTTTGCTTCCTCTTTCAGCAATGAACTGCCCATTATCATTGATTATATTTTAATTGATGTTAATGAATTCTAGCTATTTTTGCTATACGATGCTGCTCTCATTTTGAATGAGTCATTCATATTTTACCATATTGATTATAATTAATTATTTATTGTCTTTGTTGTTGTGAGTAGAAAATGGCTAGTGTTGCTTCCGGTTCGGGAAAATCAAAGAGAAAGAATGCTGGTGGTAATCGATCTGACATTGGGTGGGAGCATGCAATCGATGTAGACAAGAATGGAAGAAAAGGAAAGTGCAAGTTTTGTGGTAAGATATTTAGTGGAATTTTTCGATTCAAGCATCATTTAGCCGGTACACATAAGGATGCTGAACCTTGTGCATCTGTTACCGATGAAGTTAGAAATCGTATGTTGTCTGCATTAGCAACAGTTGAGCAGCTATCTCAGAGGAAAAAAAAGACAATATATGGTTTAGATAATGATTCTGATGAAGATGAAATGGAAGTTGAAGTGGAACAAGCTCCATTGAAACAAAAGAGTAGGAGTGACACTTTTGATGGGGTAAGGAAAAGTAGTAGCTCACGTGTTGGGAGTAGCAGCCAAACAACCCTTAATCAAATTTTGAAGAAGGAATTGAGGGAGGAAGCATGTAATCAAATTTGTAGATTTTTCTACACAAGTGGCATTCCATTTCATTGTGTGAAAAATCCCGAGTTTATTAAAATGTTTGAGCTTGTTGCTAAACATGGACCGGGTTTCAAGCCACCATCTTACCATGAGGTGCGGGTGAAGTACTTAAAGAAAAATTTAGAAGAAACAGAAAAAGCCATTGAGGAGTACAAGATAGAGTGGAAGAAGACAGGTTGTTCCATCATGTCTGACCCGTGGACAGATAAGAAGAGGAGATGTATTTGTAATTTCTTGGTGAATAGTCCTAAAGGCACTATATTCTTGACTTCAGTCGATACATCAAGATCTCTAAGACGAAAGAGAATATTTTTGAGATGTTGGATAGAGTGGTCGAGATGATTGGGGAAGATAATGTTGTGCAAATAGTAACTGATAATGCAGCAAACTACAAAGCGGCAGGTCAATTGTTGATGGAGAAGAGAAAGAAGTTATTTTGGACACCTTGTGCTGCTCATTGCATTGACTTAATTCTAGAGGACTTTGAGAAAAAGCTTCCCGTTCATGAGACAACCATCACAAAAGCTAGAAGGATCACATCTTTTATTTATTCGAGGACCCTATTGATTAGCATGTTAAGAAACTTCACGAATAAGAGGGATTTGATTAGGCCTGCTGCAACTCGTTTTGCTACTGCCTATTTGACCTTAGGATGTCTTCATGAGTTAAAGGGTTCTTTGATGAACATGTTTACTTCTGCTTCTTGGAAGTCTTGTAGATTTGCATCCCTTCATGAAGGAAAAAAAGTGCACCAATTTGTCATGGATAGTCGGTTTTGGAAGAATATCAATGTTTGCCTCAAAGCTGCTATTCCACTTGTCAAAGTCCTTCGTTTAGTGGATTCAGAAGACGTGCCAGCTATGGGGTTTCTTTATAGGGAGATGACTAAGGCAAGAGAAAGCATCAAGGCCAATTTCAATAATGTCAAGAAAAGGTATAATTTTGATTCTAGTCTTCTAGATATTCATTAATATATTAGAATCTAGATTCTTTTCTTATTTCACTTTTATTTACATTTTAAAATATGCTCTTTATCTAGTATATAATAATAAATAATACATTTTTATCTCAGGTATGAGCCAATATTGAAAATAATTGATGAGAGATTGGAGAACCAACTTATTCAACCCTTGCATCTTGCAGCCTATTATCTGAATCCTCGGTATCATTATTCTCCTGATTTCAAAGTTGGTCATGCTATTAAGATTGCATTTTATGATTGTCTAAGGAGATTGGTGCCTAATAAAGATGAGAAAACAAAAATAGACTTGCAAATGGATGATTTTCATGATGCAAAGGGTTTGTTTGGCATTGAGGAGGCGGTAATGACAAGAGATAAAAAGGCTCCCTCAAAATGGTGGAGTTCTTATGGAGATCATTGTCCCGAGTTACAACAATTTGCTATTAGGGTGCTAAGCCTGACTTGCAGCTCTTCTGGATGTGAGCGCAACTGGAGTGCATTTGATAAGGTATTTTTGGTTAGCATGAAGATGTGCTTTCGTGTTTCTTTTAAATATTATCAAGTTTAATTAAAATTACTTACAATTTTACAGGTTCATACAAAGAGAAGAAATCGCTTGAGTCATGAGAAGATGAGCAACTTAGTTTATGTAATGTTTAATTTGAGGTTGACAAATAAAGAAAAGCCAAGGAAAAAGGATGTTTCTTTTGATATTGAGGATTTTGATTCAAGTGATGAGTGGGTGCGAGATGAACCCGATGAATCAACACGGAGGTGGATTGGCTTTCGTCAAATAAGTGAAGATGAACGAGTAGCAGATGTGTCTGAATATGACAATGTAGAAAGCTCGGTCCCCTTGGAAGCTAATGATGACCTTGACATCAAGTTCGATGATGATGATAGTGAAGATGATGAATTTAGTGATCGTGATCCTGCAGTGGAGTTTCTCCATTGAATTTGCTTTGAGCTCGTTTGATATTGTCTTGATACTGAAGCTGAAGAATTAACCTGGAGATGTCATGTAGACCACAGACTTTTGATTGAACATATTTGAATCTTAATTACTTGAACTTACTTGGATTGGACTTATTTTGTGATTTTTATGGAATGGTTGTGTTATTATGAACATAGACAATTATATTTACTTGGTACTTAAACTCTACGAATTTACGATACGAGTTTACGTTTCGAGTTTACAAGGACGCTAACGAGTTTACATAAACTCTCGAACTTGACAACCTTGTTTAGTAGCATTGCAGCTCCTCTTACTGAGGTGATCAAGAAAAACAAGTCATTCAAGTGGGGAGAGGAACAAGAGAAAGCATTCAACACCTTGAAAGAAAAGCTATGTTCTACTCCTTTACTAATCTTACCTGACTTTTCGAAAACATTTGAAATCAAATGTGATGCTTCTGGTATTGGTATAGGTGCTGTGCTTATGCAAGAAAGGCAACCCATTGCTTACTTCAGTAAGAAGTTGAGTGGAGCCGCTCTCAACTATCCCACGTATGACAAGGAGATGTACGCATTGGTGAGGGCATTGGAGACGTGGTAGCATTACCTATGGCTGAAGGAGTTCGTGATTCACACAGATCACCAATCTCTAAAGCATTTGAAGGGTCAGTAAAAGTTGAACCGGTGCCATGCTAAATGGGTGGAGTTCATTGAGACATTTCCTTATGTGATCAGGTACAAGCAAGGCAAGGAGAACGTGGTCACCGATGCCTTATCTCGGAGGCATGCTTTACTATCCACTCTAGATGCGAAATTGCTTGGATTCAAATATATCAAGGACTTGTATGCTAAAGATGTTGATTTTGCTGATGTGTTCAATGCATGCGAAAGGATTGCATTTGGAAAGTTCTATAGGCATGATGAATTTTTATTTCGTGAAAATAGATTGTGTGTGCCTATGTGTTCATTGTGTGAATTGCTTGTTAGGGAAGCCCATGGTGGTGGTTTGATGGGGCATTTTGGTGTTGCTAATACTTTAGGGATTTTGCAAGATCATTTCTTTTGGCTGCATATGAAACGTGATGTGGAGAAAATTTGTGAGAAGTGTAGCACCTGTAAACAAGCTAAGTCTAAGTTGAAACCACATGGCTTGTATACTCCTTTGCCTATACCTTGTGAACATTGGACTGATATCTCGATGGATTTTGTTTTGGGTTTACCCAGGACTAAGAGGGGGAGAGACTCGTTTTTTGTCATGGTAGATAGGTTTTCCAAGATGGCTCATTTTATTCCATGTCATAAAACCGATGATGCATTGCACGTGGCTGATTTATTCTTTAGAGAGGTTGTTAGGTTGCATGGCATGCCTAGAACTATTGTCTCTAATAGGGAAACAAAGTTTTTGAGTTACTTTTGGAAGACTTTGTGGGGAAAGTTGGGGACTAAATTGTTGTTCTCTACTACTTGTCATTCCCAAACCGATGGACAGACTGAAGTTATCAATCGAACTTTGTCCTTCTTACTCCGTAAAGGAATTTGAAAACATGGGAGGATTGTTTACCGCATGTTGAATTTGCTTACAATAGAAGCATACATTCTGTAACTTAGTTTTCGCCATTTGAACTTGTCTATGGATTCAATCCATTGTCACCATTAGATTTGATTCTTTGCCTTTGAGTGAGCATGTAAACCTTGATGGCAAGAAGAAGGCTGAATTCGTGAAGCAAATTCATGAACGAGCATGGTTCAATATTGAGAGAAAGACCCAACAATATGTTCACCAAGCCAACAAAGGGTGCAAGAAGGTAGTGTTTGAATCGGGATATTGGGTTTGGTTGCACCTGTGGAAGGAGCAGTTTCCAGAGAAATGACATTCTAAACTCCTACCTCGAGGTGATGGACCATTTCAAGTGGTGGAGCGCATCAATGATAATGCCTACAAGCTTGATCTGCCAGGTGAGTATGGTGTACATACCACGTTTAATGTTGCTGATTTGTCTCCTTTTGATGTAGGTGATGATTTGAGGTCAAATCCATCTCAAGAGGGGGAGAATGATGTACATCGAGGTACTGATCATCGGCTTAAGGCTGGAGCTACAAGAGACCCCTTGTCACTTCCAGAAGCTCCGGTTACAAGACCTCGGGTGAAGCGATTCAAGGAAGCACTAAATGGACTAATTCAAGAACACTGGGTTGATTATTGGAAAAGAGAGATAGAGATAAGCCCAAGTGCAAATCAGGGCCTAATCCACATGATTAGAGTAATATATCTATGACAGTAGTTTCCATGTGAGGATTTGCTTATTATGGGGGATAGTTTCTATGTGGGGGAGTTGTTTATTATGGGATGCTGAGTAGTTTCCATGAGTATTTTATACATTGCCTCCTTTAAATGATTGCTTCCATTTTATAAGGGGGGGAGCCACGAATTTGTAAGCATCTTTGATCATTTTCTGAATTGAAAGCTTTATGCTCTCTTTTTGCTCTTGAAAGAACTTCTGAACTTATCGAGTTTATCAAGTGGCGTTCAAACAATCGAAACTTATCATCCTCGTGGTGCGGTATTTCTTCTCTTTGTAGTCTTGGTTCGCTCCAGATCTTGGTTACGGGTCAAGCCTCAAACCCTTGTCTTCTCGTTCTTGGGGTTCAATCCATTATTATTCCTGGGTTTCATCGCTGTTGTCGATGGGGTTCTTGTCACCAAGTAGATGATTGCCAATCTTGGATTGTCTTTTCTTCTTCAACATGATTGTCAATCTCTACAACACTTGCAACAAAGTTAAGAAAAATAACCTTATCCATGCGAAGATTACCAATTTCATGGTTACCAAATAACGATTCTTTCCATAAAGCATTATAAATAAATATCGGTTGTTCAAGATGATCGACTAGGCTCTTGCTATGATCAATGCTATCAAAGTAGATCAATGCATACAAATTATGGCTCATAAGTCTTATAAAAGTACTAGGCCTATTAATCATTCCAAGAGATATAAATATCTTATACAAATCATATGGTGTTTTGCATTCACTGTTTAACTCATGATTTTGTCTCACCCTATCATGATGGAATTCACTTTTAAGATCAATCTTTGAAATCACATATGCATTATTCAATCCAACTAACATATCATTCACATAAGGAAAGGATTGGAATACATTACCATGATGTTGTTGATGGACTGAAACTCAACAAACCTTCTCCATGTTCGATCTTCTTGCCCAACTTGAAACTCCTTCATTTCCTTATGATTGCTCCTATAAGTTAGCCAGTGTAAAAACAATCCTTCAGTCATTCCCTTGAATTCCTGCAAATAAAGAATGATGTTACTCGACAAGAATTTGATAAGATTGTTAGTCATTAAAACCATCTACTTAAACATAGAGGGCTGATGTAAAATTAAGGAACTCTCAATCTCACTATCTTTTTCCTCTCTTGCACTCACCAATGGAGCATCACTCCTATTTTCTCTCCCCTCAATTTCCTTTCTCTCATGCTCTTTTTCATCAAATTGAAGATTTGTCTCTTTTTCATTGCTCTCGTTTTCTTGACCCTCATCAATATTCTTTTCAGCACACCCTTTCTTTTGCTCACTCTCGATTTTTTCATCACACTCTTTTTCTTGATCACTCTTTTTCTTGATCATTCTTTTTGTTCTCATGAATTTGTGTAATACTCACACCTTGTTTGACTTCCATAGATGGCTTAGAATAGAACTTCACTAAGGGGACCTCAACTTGCTGAGAGGTTGATCTTGAAGAACTTGTTGCAGCCATGCTTGTGCTCCATTTATCCATGTTTCTTTGCTTCAACCGTGGTACCGGGACAGTATGATAATAGAAAACGATAGCACTTCAAACTCAAAGAATACAGAGAACACCACCTTAGAGAATGAAAGTGTGAGATGAGATACACTCTTAGAGATATAGATACCATCACTCTAAGAATATAAAACCAAAAACATCACCTTGGAAGGTCACGCCAAGGATACATAATGTTCACCACTCTTAGAAATATGAGAGATACAGAACTTTTAAGAGAAAGCACAAAGCAATCTGAAATTGGATTGAATAAACTGAAGTGCAGTACAATGTGATTGCTCTTGGTATTTATAAGACTCCTACTAAAAACTAGGAAAATAAATACATCCTGAAGATATTACAAGTATATCTTGAAGATATTGCAAATATGTTCTAAAGATATTAGATAGATATAGGAAAGATTCTATTCCGTCTTCCTAAAATAAGTATCGAAATATTCCTAGATATCAACTTGCCATAACATCTAGCTTTCCTATTAAATCGATGCTAGCACAATCTTCTTCGTAGGGCTGATCATTTGCTCCGGCATCAATCTCCCCTTGTTGAAGAAGACTTGTCCTCGAGTTATCACAATCTTCATTTGGATAGTAAGTTGAGAGTTTAGAAATATTAAAAGTATCTGAACTTCATATTCTTTTGGAAGCTTGACCTTATATGCATTCTCCCCAATACGCTTAAGTATCTCGAATGGCCCATAGGCGCGGGGCTTGAGTTTTGCATATCTCCCTCCCAGAAATCTTTCCTTAGGAAGATGCACCTAGACCAAGTCGCCTTCTTTTAACTCTTTATGCTTTCGATGTTTGTTTGCTTGGCCTCAGTTCTTCTAGTTTTGCTTCACCATCTTCTCTCAAACCCGCTCATGCACCTTCTTCACTTGTATCGCACGTTCTTCAGCTTCAGCACTGAATTGCTTGATTGTAGGGATTGGCACTAAATCCAATGGATTACGAGGATTTTGTCCATAAACAACTTCAAAAGGACTACATCTTGTAGTCTGATGTGTGGAATGATTATAAGCAAATTCAGCTTGAGCCACTACAAGTTCCCAATCTCGAACATGCTTTCCAATGAGGGCTCATGAAATATTTCCCAAGCTTCTATTTACCACCTCAGTTTGTCCATCCACTTGAGGATGACAAGTAGTACTAAACTGAAGAGGGGTCCCAAACTTCCTCCAAAGTGTACGCCAAAAGTGACTTATGAATTTGGCATCTTGGTCTGAGGTAATTGTCTTGGGAATTCCATGAAGTCGAACAATCTCACCAAAGTATAGGTCAGCAATAGCAGTCGCATCAAATGACTTGCTGCAAGGAACGAAATGTGCCATCTTAGAAAACCGATCAATGACAACCATGATAGAATCTTTATTCTGCCGTGTCTTCGGAAGTCCAAGAACAAAATCCATGCTTACATCTTCCCATAGAGATTGAGGAACTGGTAGTTGTGTATAGAGCCCACTATTCTAACCATGGGATTTGGCAATGTGGCATGTCCTACAATGCTGAGTAAAACGGTTCACATCTCTTTCCAATTTTGGCCAATAGAAGTGTTCATGAATGCGTGCTAAAGTCTTGTCTCTTCCAAAATATCCTGCCATTCCACTCCTATGTGTGACAAGAACCCCACCGACAACAGCAATGAAACCCGGGAACAATAATGGGTTGAACCCAAAGAACGAGAAGACAAGGGCTTGAGGCTTGACCCATAACAAAGACTACGAAGAGAAGAAACGCCACACCACGAGGATGATAAGTTTCGATTGTTTGAACGCCACGAGATAAACTCGATAAGTTCAGAAGTTCTTTCAAGAACAAAAAGGGAGCATAAAGCTTTCAATTCAGAAAATGATCAAAGGTGCTTACAAATTTGTGGCTTCCCCCCTTATATAATGGAAGCAATCATTTAAAGGAGGCAATGTATAAAATACTCATGGAAACTACTCAGCATCCCATAATAAACAACTCCCCCACATAGAAACTATCCAGAATCCCATAATAAGCAACTCCTCACATGGAAACTACTGTCATGGATATATTACTCCAATCATGTGGATTAGGCCTTGATTTGCACTTGGGCTTATCTCTATCTCTCCTTTCCAATAATTAGCCCAATGTTCTTGAATTAGTCCATTTAGTGCTTCCTTGAATCGCTTAGCTCGAAGTCTTGTAACCGAACCTTCTGAAAGTGACAAAGGGTCTCTTGTAGCTCCAACCTTAAGCCGATGATCAGCACCTCGATGTACATCATTCTCCCCCTCTTGAGATGGATTTGACCTCAAATCATCACCTACATCAAAAGGAGACAAGTAAGCAACATTAAACGTAGTATGTACAGAATACTCACCTGGCAAATCAAGCTTCTAGGCATTATCATTTATGCGCTCCACCACTTGAAATGGTCCATCACCCAGAGGTAGGAGTTTAAAAAGTCGTTTCTCTGGAAACTGCTCCTTCCGCAGGTGCAACCAAACCCAGTCTCCCAGTTCAAACACTACCTTCTTGTGCCCTTTGTTGGCTCGGTGAACATATTGCTAGGTCTTCCTCTCAATATTGAACCGTGCTCGTTCATGAATTTGCTTCAGAATTCAGCCTTCTTCTTGTCATCAAGGTTTACACGCTCACTGAAAGGCAAAGGAATCAAATCTAATGGTGACCATGGATTGAATCCATAGACAAGTTCAAATGGCAAAAATTGAGTTGCAGAATGTATGCTTCTATTGTAAGCAAATTCAACATGCGTCAAACAATCCTCCCATGTTTTCAAATTCCTTTTAATAACAGCACGGAGTAAGAAGGACAAAGTTCGATTGACAACTTCAATTGTCCATCGATTTGGGGATGACAAATAGTAGAGAACAACAATTTAGTCCCCAACTTTCCCCACAAAGTCTTCCAAAAGTAACTCAAAAACTTTGCATCCCTATCAAAGAAAATATAGTTCTAGGCATGCCATGCAACCTAACAACCTCTCTAAAGAACAAATCAGTCATGTGCGATGCATCATCGGTTTTATGACATGGAATAAAATGAGGCATCTTGGAAAACCTATCTACCATGACAAAAATCGAGTCTCTCCCCCTCTTAGTCCTGGGTAAATCCAAAACAAAATCCATCGAGATATCAGTCCAAGGTTCACTAAGTATAGGCAAAGGAGTATACAAGCCATGTGGTTTCAACTTAGACTTAGCTTCGTTTACAGGTGATACACTTCTCACAAATTTTCTCCACATCACGTTTCATATGCAGTCAAAAGAAATGATCTTCCAAATTCCCTAAAGTCTTAGCAACACCAAAATGTCCCATCAGACCACCACCATGGGCTTTCCTAACAAGCAATTCACGCAATGAACACATAGGCACACACAATCTATTTTCACGAAATAAAAATCCATCATGCCTATAGAACTTTCCAAATGCAATCCTTTCGCATGCATTGAACACATCAGCAAAATCAACATCTTTAGCATACAAGTCCTTGATATATTTGAATCCAAGCAATTTCGCATCTAGAGTGGATAGTAAAGTATACCTCCGAGATAAGGCATTGACGACCACGTTCTCCTTGCCTTGCTTGTACCTAATCACATAAGGAAATGTCTCAATGAACTCCACCCATTTAGCATGGCGCCGGTTCAACTTTTGCTGACCCTTCAAATGCTTTAGAGATTGGTGATCTATGTGAATCATGAACTTCTTCGGCCATAGGTAATGCTGCCACGTCTCCAATGCCCTTACCAATGCATACATCTCCTTGTCATACGTGGGATAGTTGAGAGCGGCTCCACTCAACTTCTTACTTAAAGTAAGCAATGGGTTGCCTTTCTTGCATAAGCACAGCACCTATACCAATACCGGAAGCATCACATTCGATTTCAAATGTTTTCGAAAAGTCAGGTAAGATGAGTAAGGGAGTAGAACTTAGCTTTTCCTTCAAGGTGTTGAATGCTTTCCCTTGTTCCTCTCTCCACTTGAATGGCTTATTTTTCTTGATCACCTTCAGTAAGAGGAGTTGCAATGCTACTAAAATTATGAACAAATGTCCTATAAAAGCTTGCCAAACCATGGAAACTCCTCACTTGGCTGACTGTAGTAGGTGCTGGCCACTCCTGGATTGCTTTCACATTTTCCTCATCCATCTCAACACCTTTAGCACTAACAACAAAACCAAGAAACACAACTCTTTCTATGCAGAAGGAACATTTCTTGAGGTTAGCAAAGAACGTCTCTTCTTTCAACACACTCAAAACAGATTTTAAATGCATGACATGTTCTTCCAAAGTTTTGCTATAAATCAAAATATCCTCAAAATATATCATTACAAATTTGCCTATGAAAGCACGTAAAACATGGTTCATCAAACGCATAAAAGTGCTTGGAGCATTAGTTAAACCAAAAGGCATCACTAACCACTCATATAATCCATACTTAGTCTTAAAAGCAGTCTTCCATTCATCACCTTCCTTCATCCTAATCTGATGATACTCGCTCCTAAGATCAATCTTTGTGAATACACAAGAACCATGTAGCTCATCATGCATATCATCAAGTCTAGGAATTGGGTGACGATACTTTACCATTATGTTGTTGATGGCTCAGCAATCAACACACATTCTCCACATCCCATCCTTTTTAGGAACTAGCAGCACTGGAACCGCACAAGGGCTCATACTTTCCCAAACGTGTCCTCCTTTGTTTCCTCCGGATTGCTTCTATATGCAGGTCGGTTTGGAATGGATGCACCGGGTATGAAATCGATTTGATGTTCGATCCCTCGAATCAGAGGCAAACCAGGTGGAACCTCTTCGGGAAATACATCCTAGAATTCTTGTAAGAGAGAAATAACAATACTTGGCGGAGAATTGTTAAGATCATTAGCTCAAAAGTGCCTCCTTATACAAAAGTATAAGTGGCAGCTGATTTGAAAACATAGCTCTCTTAATCTCACTTTTTCTTGCATAGAATTTGTTTTCTTTTCTCTCTTTTTTCTCCTCTCTATTCACAGCTTCCTCAATTTTTCTTTTGTTCTTTTCAACTGCTTTTGACTCTTTTCTCTCAATTTCTTTCTTCTCAGTTTCTTTGCTATGATTTTCTTTCTCTCTCTTTTTTTCATTTGATCTTTGCAGCTTCAACTGATCCTCCATAACCTATCTTGGAGTTAATGGCACAAGAGTAATAGGTTGTCCCTTCATGGTAAAGGAATACCTATTTGTGAACCCATCATGTGTTACCTTCCGATCAAACTGCCAAGGTCTCCCCAACAATAGATGGCACGCATGCATTGGCACCACATCGCACAACAACTTATCTTCATATTTGCCAATGGAAATTGCCACCAAAACTTGCTTTGTCAGCTTGATTTCACCGCAATCATTTAGCCACTGTAGTCGATAAGGGGGCGGATGTCTCAAGGTTGGTAGTGCCAATTTCTCCACCAAATCAATGCTTGCCACATTGGTGCAACTCCCTCCATCAATGATAACGCTGCAAACCTTATTATTTACAAAGCAACGAGTATGAAACAAGTTCTCCCTCTGGTTAACTACTTCCTCCTTAGCTTGCAAATTGGGAACTCGTCTGGCCACCAATAAATCTCCAACAACAGCATGTTGCTCATCATCAATATCCTCAATTAGTGGTAATTCATCAACTACTTCATCCTCATCTTCCGACTCAAGTTCTCCTTGGGTGTTAATCACCATCACCCTTTTGTTTGCACATTGGCTTGCTATGTGACCACGTCCCTGACATTTGAAGCACACGGGATTTCGAAGAAGTGAACTCGCTGTTACCTTGAGTAGCTTATGTCACTGGTTTTGGCTTCTTGAAGGGTTCAAACTTTGGCTTGTTTTGCAGTTGTTCCTCCTTTTTTGGGGGTGCCTTCCATGTGCTGTGGGGTAGCCATTGGTTGTCCCCTCCTAGCCAAACTTTTCCTCTTGAGTTGTTCCTCCACCTTTATTGCTTGGTGTACCATGTCTGACAACTCTACATAATGTTGCAATTCAAGAACATCGGCAATTTCTGGATTTAAACGATGCAAGAACCTAGCCATGGTCGCTTCCCGATCTTCATCCACATTAGCCTGCATCATAGCTACCTCCATCTCCTTGAAGTACTCATCCACGCTCTTGGAGCCTTGAGTTAACCTCTGTAGCTTTTGGTACAAACTCCTATAGTAATGGCTGGGTACAAATCTCCTTCTCATGAGCATCTTCATCTCCTCCCACATGGATACAGGTTGCTCTCCATTCCTTCTCCGATTCATCACCACTTGATCCCACCAAACAATAGCGTAATAGTGAATTCCATGGCAGCTAGCTTAACCTCCTTAATCTCCGAATAATTATGGCAATCAAACAACATTTCCATATTTGTCTCCCACTCCAAATAAGCCTCTGGGTCATTTTTGCCTTGGAAAGATGGGATCTTCAGCTTTGTGTTGCCTAAGTCATTATCCCTTCTATTCCCACCGATCCTATCTTCTCTATACCCGATCCTATCTTCTCTATATCCAATCCTATCTTCTCTATTCCCAAACCAGCCCCGATTGTAATTTTGATCACCAAATCCTTCCACCTCCTCGTCTTCTCCTACATCAGCCCACTGAGCGCGTCTTTGTTGTGGCACATTAGGACAGTCTTGCTGATCTCTCCTCGGTGGCCCCGCTTCTACTCGATCCAGCCTCTCATGGATAGGCTCCGATTCAGCCCTCAACATCTGTCTCATTTCTCCCATCAGTGCTTGCAATTGAAGATTTGGAACTTGTGCTTCCTCAGCTACACCTTCCTCTTGAATGTTGGACATATCTGTAACAGAACAAAGGAACCTCACCAGCACTCCCTCACCTGTTTTCTCTCGTTACTATGACACTCACACTCGTGTTTGCACACAATTGGCTTTTACCCTCTGTTGATCTCACTCGCTCTTGCCTTTTCCCCTCGATTATGTCTCTTTAGTTCTTAATTGAAATCTAGAACAAATCAGAATATCAAGTGACAATTCAAAAAGAGAGAATCCAATCGAAACTCATCATGTAGAAACTTTAAGGAAAAATGGAAAAGTAGGCTATTCGAAAGTAAGAGAAAGCAAGAATTGGAATATCGAAGTTACTCTTAGGGATTCAACAATACTTAGACTTGCATCGAGCAAAATCGAGGCAGAAAATATAAGAGAAACTAGAAGATTAGAATAGTTTGAGAATAACATAAAACAAAGTGGAAAATTGAATTTACTTCCACTGATTCAATGAGACTCAGACTTGCACAATTAGATTCTTCATCTTTTTTTTTTGCGGATTTGATTTTTTTTCCTCTTTTTCCTTTTGACGAATTTTATTTCATTTTTTTCTGACGAATTTTTTTTTACGATTTTTTTTCTTTGAACCAAAGTAAATGATAAATATAGCACTTGCCTCTAAACCGAAGCTCTGATACCAGATGACATGAACCCCACCGACAACAATGATGAAACTCGGGAACAATAATGGATTGAACCCCAAGAACTAGAAGACAAGGGTTTGAGGCTTGACCCGTAACCAAGATCTGGAATGAACCTAGACTACTAAGAGAAGAAACGCCACACCACAAGGATGATAAGTTTCGATTGCTCGAACGCCATGAGATAAACTCGATAAGTTCAAAGTTCTTTCAAAAACAAAAAGAGAGCATAAAGCTTTCAATTCAGAAAATGATCAAAGGTGCTGACAAATTCGTGGCTCCCCCCCTTATATAATGGAAGCAATCATTTAAGGGAGGCAATGTATAAAATACTCATGGAAACTACTCAACATCTCATAATAAACAACTCCCCCCACATAGAAACTATCCAGAATGTCATAATAAACAACTCCTCACATGGAAACTACTGTCATGGATATATTACTCCAATCATGTGGATTAGGCCTTGGTTTTCACTTGGGCTTATCACTATCTCTCCCTTCCAATAATCAGCCCAATGTTCTTGAATTAGTCCATTCAGTGCTTCCTTGAATTGCTTCGACCAAAGTCTTGTAACCGAACCTTCTGGAAGTGACAAAGGGTCTCTTGTAACTCCAGCCTTAAGCCGATGATTAGCACCGTGATGTACATCATAAAAGCTTGCCAAACCGTGGAAACTCCTCACTTGGCTGACTGTAGTAGGTGTTGGCCACTCCTGGATTGCTTTCACCTTTTCCTCATCCATCTCAACACCTTTAGCACTAACAACAAAACCAAGAAACACAACTCTTTTTGTGTAGAAGGAATATTTCTTGAGGTTAGCAAAGAGCGTCTCTTCTTTCAACACACTCAAAATAGATTTTAAATGCATGACATGTTCTTCTAGACTTTTGCTACAAATCAAAATATTATCAAAATATACCACTACGAATTTGCCTATGAAAGCACGTAAACATGGTTCATCAAACGCATAAAAGTGCTTGGAGCATTAGTTTAACCAAAAGGCATCACTAAGCACTCATATAATCCACACTTAGTCTTAAAAGCAGTCTTCCATTCATCACCTTCCTTCATCCTAATCTGATGATACCCGCTCCTAAGATCAATCTTTGTGAATACACAAGAACCATGTAGCTCGTCAAGCATATCATCAAGTCTAGGAATTGGGTAATGATACTTTACCGTTATGTTGTTGATGGCCTGGCAATCAACACACATTCTCCACGTCCCATCCTCTTAAGGGACTAGTAGCATTGGAACCGCACAGGGGCTCATATTTTGCCGAACGTATCACTTCTCCAATAACTCAGTCACTTGCCTTTGAACCTCCTTTGTTTCCTTTGGATTGCTTCTACATGCAGGTCAGTTCAGAAGGGATGCACCGGGTATGAAATCGATTTGATGTTCGATCCCTCGAATCGGAGGCAAACCAGGTGGAACCTCTTCAGGAAATACATCCTTGAATTCCTGTAAGAGAGAAACAACAACACCTGGTAGAGAATTGTTAAGATCATTAGTGCTCAAAAGTGCCTCCTTATACAAAAGTGTAAGTGGCAGCTGATTTGAAAACATAGCTCTCTTAATCTTACATTTTCTTGCATAGAAGTTGTTTTTTTTCCTCTCTTTTTTCTCCTCTCTATTCACAGCTTACTCAATTTTTCTTTCGTTCTTTTCAACTCCTTTTGACTCTTTTCTCTCAATTTCTTTCTTCTCAATTTCTTTGCTCTGATTTTCTTTCTCTCTCTTTTTTTCATTTGATCTTTGTAGCTTCAACTGATCCTCCATAACCTGTCTTGGAGTCAATGGCACAAGAGTAATAGGTTGTCCCTTCATGGTAAAGGAATACCTATTTGTGAACCCATCATGTGTTACCTTCCGATCAAACTGCCAATGTCCCCCCAACAATAGATAGCATGCATGCATTGGCACCACATCGCGCAACAACTTATCTTCATATTTGCCAACGGAAATTGCTACCAAAACTTGCTTTGTCACCCAATAATTTCGGTAGCATCAAGATGAAGATTCCATCTTCCCAAGGCAAATCTGATCCAGAAGCATATCTTGAGTGGGAGAAGAAGATGTCGTTCATATTTGATTGCCACAACTATTCCAAAGCAAAGAAGGTAAAACTTGTTGTGATTGAATTTTTCGATTAAGCTATTACATGGTGGGACCAGCTTGTTTTGAGCACGAGATGGAATAGAGAACGTCCAATTGAAACATTGGAGGACATGAAATTAGTGATGAGAAAGCGGTTGTTCCAAGCTACTATTATTAAGAGCTGCATAAAAAGTTATAATCTCTTAGACAAGGGAATCGAAGTGTTGAAGTTATTTCAAGGAGGTGGAGGTTACAATGATATGAGCCAACGTGGAGGAACAATGAGAAGGCACTATGGCCAGATTTTTATTTGGCTTGAACCGAGAGATTCATGATAGAGTGGAAATGCATCGTTATGTAGTGTTGGAAGAGATGGTGCACATGGCAATTAAAGTGGAACAACAACTTGAGAGAGGAGGATGCACACGATCAAGTCCCAACTCGGGGTCTAATCTTTGGAAGCTGAGCTCCTCAAAGAAGGAAGAGAGGCCACAAGCATCTTCAACTCTTAAGGCTAAAGCTGAGCTGATGTGATCCTAGATATGGGTTTGAAGAATGCCAAATGATGTTTCTGTTGATTCGAAGAGCTCGAACGAGAAGATTGGTGGGCGTGAAGCTGTCGACAAATGAGGATGATGGATTCACAGTATCAAACTCATTACAAATGCAGCCAAAAATAGAGAACAAATATAATTCTCAACAAATATTTTTCAGCTGAATATCGAGAGTGCAAAGTTTCGAGAAATATTTTCGCTTAACATCAGGAGAGCAAGTATTTTGAAGAAATATATATCAGTAAGATGCATAGAGAGAATATTTTCAAGAAAGGAAGTTGAGAGAACTTAAGAGGCAAGAACTTAAGAGGCAAGAAAAGTACAAGCTAATGCTGATATATTAAAGCTATCTATAAGAATTTATCACTTTCCTCTTTTAACAAGTAGAATATATTACTTTTCCCTTTTTTTAGTTCTGAAGATATTGGTAATATTTTATAATTTCTCTGGAGTAATACTTAGAATTGTCTTCTAATTAGTTTGCTATCCCATGAGAACCATTTAGGAAGGTTATTTTTGATGTACACTTTGGCGTATTTAAAGGCTAGTACTTGCTTGTGGACGAATTTGGATCATATTATCCATCACTAAAGTGTGAGATTTTATTCATTTTAGTTCTTTGATGAACTATTCGAACTTATCAGAGTATTCCATGGCATTAATCCCCGACTTATCAATCAACCCTTTCATAGTTAATTGTGGTGTCTTTACTGTACCAGTGTTCTTATTTCTTTATAGGTAATGGGTGATGCAACTCCAGATCAGCTCCAAACCAATGAAGATGAACTTCTTGCGTACAATGGAATAGAATTCCTTTTCATAGGTGGAGTACTTCTTGCGAGCATCATTTAACTTCTCGCTATAAAAAGCAACGGGCTTGCCTTCTTGACTAAGGACGGCACCAACTCCCACATTAGAATCACAGTCGACTTCAAATACCTTATTAAAGTCTGGAAGAGAAAGAATTGAAGCATTTGTACTCTTCTCTTTTATAAGCTCAAAGCTCGCTTTCACCTCCTTAGTCCACTTAAAACTTCCTCCTCTCAAGCATTCCGTGATGGGTGCCACAATCGTGTTGAAATTCTTGATGAAACATCAATAAAAAGAAGCAAGACCATGAAAGCTTCGAATATTATGGATTGTTTGAGGAGTGGGCCAACTATGAATAGCTTCAACTTTATCAGGATCTGTCTTTACTCCATCCTTGGAGATAACATAGCCCAAGAATACCACACTATCTGTGAAGAAGTGACATTTCTTCAAATTGCCAAACAGTTTTTTGCCCTTGAGAACTTGGAATACTTGCCGAAGATGTATCAAGTGCTGCTCCTTATCACGCCTGTAAATAAGGATATCATTAAGATTCATCTGCTCCAATGATTCATCAGCCGCATGAAGGTGCTTGGCGCATTAGACAAACCAAATGGCATAACCATCCACTCACAGAGTCCATCTCTTGTTTTGAAGGCTGTTTTTCACTCATCTCCAAGTTTCATACGAATCTGGTGATAACCACTCCTTAGATTTGAGAAGATTGTTGCGCCATGAAGTTGATCTAGAAGGTCATCAAGTCGAGGAATAGGAAAATGATAACTGATTGTAATCCTGTTGACTGCTCGACTATCAATGCACATTCGCCATGATCCATCCTTCTTAGGTACAAGAAGAGCCGGTACTGCACATGGGCTCTTGCTCTCATGAATCAAGCCTTTAGATAGGAGTTCTTCCACTTGCCCTTGCAATTCTTCATGCTCCTTTGGGCTCATTTGGTAAGCTGCTTTGTTGGGGATAATAGATCCCGGAATGAAGTCAATACAATGTTGAATGTCCCTCATGGGAGGAAGGGCATCTGGAATTTTCTCCGAAAAAAAATCAAAAAATTCATCAAGCAAGTGACTCATCTCAGGAACCATAAAATTCTTCTCACCATTCTCCTCCAGCACAATTAAAGCATATGCTGAATGTAAGCTCCCAAGAAGCTTCTCGAACTCAGTTTTGCCTATGAGGTTCATTCTTTTCCCCATATTAGCTTTGACTGTGACTTCCAATAATGAAGGGCCTAGGACAATCTTTTGACCATCCTTGACAAAGGTGTAAGTGTTTCGATATCCATCATGCTAAGTTCTTCGATTGAATTGTCATGGTCTCCCCAACAATAAATGACAAGCATCCATGGGAATAACATCATAAAACTTCACCATGGTACTTCTTGCCGATTGAGAATGAGACAAGACATCTTCTATTCACCTTGAGCTCATGCCCCTCTTCTAACCAGTACAGCTTGTATGGAGGTGGATGAGGATTGGTTTTCAATTTTAGTTCTCAACCATCTCATTTGAAACAACATTAGTACAAGCACCACTATCAATAATAACATTGCATGCCTTGCCATTGGAGCTCTACCTAGTGTAAAAGATGTTGTTCCGATGCCAATCTTCATCCTTTTTGTGTATTGCACTTAAACTTCTTCGAGCAACAAGAACTCCCCCTTCATCAGCATAGGTAACATCTTCATCATCTTCATGTTCATCTTCACATATAACTTGATTATCTTCAACATCATCTTCTATCAAGGTAATCACTTTTCGATTGGGCAATCTGATGCAATACGTCCAAAACTATGATATTTAAAACACTTCCTGGAATGCATACTTGTAGGCGCCATCTGCTTGGAGGTATTGTTGCGATTGCCTTTGTCTTCCACCTTGAATGTAGATGGTTTTGCTGCTATAGGCAGCTTCGAAGATGAGGCACTACCCTTGCTGAAGTTCTCGTCTCGAACTGCCGTCCTAAAAGCTCCCTTTCTGCTTTCTTTTCGTTGTTTTTCTACTTTCAATGCAAGTTTTCTCACACATCATTAAAACTCCAATAAAGTTGCAAGCATACTAAATCAAAAATCTCCTCTTTCAATCCACCCAAATAACGTTTAATAGTTTGCTCTTCTGGCTCCAAAATATTACACTTGAACATAAGTGCTCAAACTCCATTGTGTATTCTTCCACGGACTTGTCTAATTGCCTTAGATTGTGGCATTTCAAAAACACATCTTGGCGATAATTCTCGGGTAGGAATCTTCGCTTCAGCTTCCTCTTCATCTTATCCAAAGTTTTGATCTTTTGTCTTCCTTCATGAATTCTTTGGTTCTTGAGATTTCCCACCATAAGGAAGCATAACCCTTCAGTTTAAGGGCAACAAGCTTTACTTTATGCTCATCCAAAAGCTCCTTGTAATCAAAGATTCGTTCGATGCAATGAAGCCAATCAAGGAACTCATCCGGCTGGGACCTTCCCTCAAATTTTGGCACATCAATCTTGATCCCAAAATCATGTTTTTTATCTTGTCGATATTCATGAGTAGTAGAAGAGCCAGAATCACTTGAATCAGAATTGAAGCCTTGAAAAGGATTATCATCATACTCACGAGCTTCATACCGATTTCGATTTTGCCGTAGCCTTTGATTTTCTCTTCTTAATTCATCAATTTCTCATCGTAGCTCCACCATCTCCAGATCACGAGCGCCTTCCGCAGCATCTTCATTAACAATACAACCACGAATAGCATTGCGAACCACGCTCTGACACCACTTGATACTGGGACCGTATGATAATAGAAAACGGTAGAACTTCAAACTCAAAGGATACAGAGAACACAACCTTAGAGAATGAAAGTGTGAGATGAAATACACTCTTAGAGATATAGATACCGCCACTCTAAGAATATATAGCCAAAAACGCCACCTTGGAAGGCCACACCAAGGATACAAAATGTTCACTACTCCTGGAAATCCGAGAGATACAGAACTTTTAAGAGAAAGCACAAAACAATCTGAAATTGAATTGAATAAACTAAAGTGTAGTACAATGTGATTGCTCTTGGTATTTATAAGACTCCTAGTATTAAAAAATAGGAAAAAATATCCTGAAGATATTGCAAATATATTCTAAAGATATTGCAAATGTATTCTAAAGATATTAGATAGATATAGGAAAGATTCTATTCTGTCTTCCCAAAAAAAATATCGAAATATTCCTAAATATCAACTTGCCATAATATCTAGCTTTCCTATTAAATCCATGCCGGCACAATCTTCTTCGTAGGGTTAATCATTTGCTCCTGCATCAGATGGAATGTTGACACCTTGCCGTGATATTATTGATGGCACGAAAATCGACACACATCCTCCATTTCCCATCCTTATTAGGTACTAGCAGCTCCAGAATGCACAAGGACTCATGCTTTCTCATACATTCCCCTTTTCCTATAACTTACCTACTTGCCTTTGAAGTTCCTTTGTTTCCTCAGGATTGCTTCGGTGGGTTGGTCGGTTTGGGATTGAGGAATGAAATCAATTTGATAATCAATTCCTCGAGTCGGGGGCGAATCTAAAGCCAACTCTTTGGGAAAGACATCATCCAACTCCTGCTAAAGGGAAATAATATTGGTCGGCAAAGAATCGAAAAGATCATTAGTATTAAAAAGAAAGTTGATCGATCACTGCTGTGGTCAAGCAAGCCACGTCATTGCTCAAGCATTACTGCTACTGAGCTACACCAAGGCACGACAGTGATTGAGCAGTGCTTGAGCAAGGCTGCTACCTTGATCGAGCAAGCCACGACAGTGATCGATCAGTGCTTGAGCATGGCTGCTACCTTGATCGAGCAAGCCAGAGCAGTGATCGATCAGTGCTTGAGCAAGGCTACTACCCCAATCGAGCAAGCCATAACAGTGATCGATTAGTGCTTGAGCAAGGCTGCTACCTTGATCGAGCAAACCACAGCAGTGATTGAACAGTGCCTGAGCAAGACAGCCACCGTGATCAAGCAAGCCACAGCAGTGATCGATCAGTGCTTGAGCAAGGTTGCTACCGTGATCTAGCAAGCCACAGCAGTGATCGATCAGTGCTTGAGCAAGGCTACTACCCCAATCGAGCAAGCCATAGCAGTGATCGATTAGTGCTTGAGCAAGGCTGCTACCTTGATCGAGCAAACCACAGCAGTGATTGAACAGTGCCTGAGCAAGACAGCCACCGTGATCAAGCAAGCCACAGCAGTGATCGATCAGTGCTTGAGCAAGGCTGCTACCGTGATCTAGCAAGCCACAGCAGTGATCGATCAGTGCTTGAGCAAGGCTGCTACCCTGATCTAGCAAGCCATAGCAGTGATCGAGCAGTGCCCGAGCAAGGCAGGCCCCTTGATCGAGCAAGGCTGAAGCAGTGCTCGAGCAAGGCTGAAGTAGTGCTCGAGCAAGGCTGCTATCGAGCTAATGCAAGGCACGGTAGCGATTGAGCAGCGTTTGATCAAGGCGGCCTCCGTGATGGAGCAGGCGACAACAGTGATCGAGCAATGCCCGAGCAAAGCTGCTATCGTGCTAGAGCAGGCCTGTTGCCGCGCTACCGTGGTACCGTGGTCGAGCAAGGCTGCTAACCGTGCTACCATGCTCGAGCAAACCATGGCATTGCTGATACTGAGCTGCAGCAAGGCACGATAGTGATCGAGCAGTGCTTGAGCAAGGCTGCTACTTTGATAGAGCAAGCCACAACAGTGATCGATTAGTGCTTGAGCAAGGCTGCTATCGTGATCGAGCAGTGCTCGAGCAAGGCAGCCACCATGACCAAGCAAAGCTAAAGTAGTGCTCGAGCAAGGCTGCTACTGAGCTGATGTAAGGCACGGCAACGATGGAGCAGTGCTTGACTAAGGCTACTTTCATGACCAAGCAAGGTACAACACTGATCTAGCAATGGCCGAGTAAAGCTCCTACCGTGATGGAATAGTGCCCGACCAAGGCGGTAGCCATACTACCATGCTTGAGCAGGGCTGCTGCAACGCTACCGTGGTCGAGCAAGGCGGCTACCGTGCTATAGTGCTCGTGCAAGGCTGATACCGTGGTTGGGCAAGCCATGGCATTGCTCAAGCATTGCTGCTACCAAGCTACAGCAAGGCACGACAGTGATCGAGCAATGCTTGAGCAAGGATGCTACTGTGATCGAGCAAGCCATAGCAGTGATTGATCAATGCTTGAGAAAGGCTGCTACCGTGATCGAGCAACCCACAGCACTGATCGAGCAATGCCCGAGCAAGGCAGCCACCGATCGAGCAAGGCAGCCACCGATCTAGCAAGGCGGAAGCAATGCTCGAGCAAGGCTGCTACCGAGCTGATGCAAGGCACGACAGCAATCGAGCAGCGCTTGACCAATGCTGCTTCTATGATCGAGCAAGCCATAACAGTGATCGAGTAGTGCCCGAGCAAAGCTACTACCATGATCGAGCAATGCTCGAACAAGGCGATAGCCGCCCTACCGTGCTGGAGCGAGCCTGCTGCCACGCTACAGTGGTACCGTGGTCGAGCAAGGCTGCTACCGTGCTCCCGTGCTCTAGCAAGGGTGATACCGTGTTGGAGCAAGCCACGGCATTGCTCAAGCATTGCTACTACTGAGCTACAGCAAGGCACGACAGTGATCGAGCCTCGAGCAAGCCTGCTACCGTGATCGAGCAAACCACAGCAATGATCGATCAGTGCTTGAGCAAGGCTGCTACCGTGATCGAGCAAGCCACAGTAGTGATCGAGCAGTGCTCGAGCAAGGCAGCCACCGTGATTGAGCGAGCCACAGCAATGATCGAGCAAGCCACAGCAATGATCGAGCAGAGCCCGAGCAAGGCAGCCACCATGATTGACCAACGCTGAAGCAGTGCTCGAGCACGGCTGCTACCGCGCTAATGCAAGGCACAGTAGCGATCGAGCTGCGCTTGACCAATGCTGCTTCCGTGATCGAGCAAGCCACAGCAGTGATCGAGCAGTGCCCGAGCGACGCTGCTACCGTGATTGAGCAGTGCTCGAACAGGGCGGTAGTCGCACCACCGTGCTGGATCTAGGCTGCTGCCATGCTACTGTGGTACCGTGGTCGAGCAAGGCTGATACCGTGGTACCGTGGTCGAGCAAGGCTGATACCATGGTTGAGCAAGCCATGACATTACGCAAGCATTGCTGCTATCGAGCTGCAACAGGGCACGGCAGTGATTGAGCAGTGCTTGAGCAAGGCTGCTACCGTGATCAAGCAAGCCACATCAGCTATTGATCAGTGCTTGAGCAATGCTATTGCCGTGATCGAGCAAGCCATAGCAGTGATCAAGCAGCGCCCGAGCGAGGCTGCCACCGTGATCGAGGAAGGCTGGTACCGAGTTGATGCAAGGCACGACAGCGATCGAGCAGCGCTTGACCAAGGCTGCTTCCCTGATCGACCAAGCCACAGTAGTGATCTAGCAGTGCCCGAGCACAGCATCTACCATGATCGAGTTGTGCTAGACCAAGGCGGCAGCCATGCTATCGTTCTCGAGCGGGGCTGCTGCAGTGCTACCATGGTACCGTGGTCGAGCAAGGGTGCTACCGTGCTTGGGCAAGGCTGATACCGTGCTCGAGCAAGCCACGACATTGCTCAAGCATTGATGCTACCAAGCTGCAACAGGGCACGATAGTGATCGAGCAATGCTTGAGCAAGGCTGCTACCGTGATTGAGCAAGCCATAGCAGTTATCGATCAGTGCTTGAGCAAGGCTGCTGCCACCGTGATCGAGCAAGGCTGGTACCGAGCTGATGCAGGGCACGGCAGCGATCGAGTAGTGCCCGAGCAAGGCTGCCACCTTGATCGAGCAAGGCTGCCACCTTGATCGAGCAAGGCTGGTACCAAGCTGATGCAAGGCATGGCAGGGATAGAGCAGCGCTTCACCAAGGCTGCTTCTGTGATCGAGCAAGCCACAACAGTGATCTAGCAGTGCCCGAGCAAAGCATCTACTGTGATCGAGCTGTGCTCGACAAAGGTGGCAACCATGCTACTGTGCTTGAGCTGTGCTCGACCAAAGTGGTAGCTGTGCTACCGTTCTCGAGCAGGGCTGCTGCAGCGCTATAGTGGTACTGTGGTCAAGCAAGGCTGCTGCCATGCTACCATGCTCGGGCAAGGCTAATACAGTGGTCGAGCAAGCCACGACATTGCTCTAGCATTGCTGCTACTGAGCTGCAGCAAGGCATGGCAGCGAATGAGCAGTGCTTGAACGAGGCTGCTACCGTGATCGAGCAAGTCACAACAGTGATCGAGTAAGGCTGCTACTGTGATTGAGCAGTGCACCGTGGCCGGTTGGGCCGTCGAGCATAACCTTGGGGGCTTTTTGACGAATCTGGAGGAGCAGGGAGGGGAGGGCCGAATTGAAACTACAAAGGGGTGAATCTCAGTGGATCGTGGCAGCAAGGCCACTCTGTCACTAACAATTACCCGTCTTGTATTTAAGTCATCTGCAAAGAATTCTACCCGCCGCTCGATAGGAATTCACCATTGACATGTGCCCATGGGGGCAGGGGGCCCCTACTGAGGGACGGGAATCGGGCGGCAGGCACATGTGTTGGTACTAGCCCGAATTCTGACTTAGAGGCGTTCAGTCATAATCCAGCGCACGGTAGCTTCGCGCTACTGGCTTTTCAACCGAGCACGATGAACAAATGTGTGAATCGATGGTTCCTCTGGTACTAGGTTGAATTACTATTGCGACGTTGTCATCAGTAGGGTAAAACTAACCTATCTCACGACGGTCTAAACCCAACTCACGTTCCCTATTGGTGGGTGAACAATCCAACACTTGGTGAATTCTACTTCACAATGATAGGTAGAGCCGACACCGAGGGATCAAAAAGCAATGTCGCTATGAATGCTTGGCTGCCACAAGCCAGTTATCCTTATGGTAACTTTTCTGACACCTCTAGCTTCAAATTCCAAAGATCTAAAGGATCGGTAGGCCACGCATTCACGGTTCATATTCGTACCAGAAATCAGAAACAAACGAGTTTTTACCCTTTTGTTCCACACGAGTTTTCTATTCTCGTTGAGCTCATCTTAGGACACCTGTGTTATCTTTTAACAGATGTGCTGCCCCAGCCAAACTCCCTGCCTGACAATGTCTTCCGCCCGAATCGGCCCGCCGAGGCGGACCTTAGGTCCAAAAGAAGGGGCGTCGCCCCGCCTCTGATTCACGGAATAAGTAAAATAACTTTAAAAGTAGTGGTATTTCACTTTCGCCCGAGGGCTCCCACTTATTATACACCTCTCAAGTCATTTCACAAAGTCGAACTAGAGTCAAGCTCAACAGGGTCTTCTTTCCCCGCTGATTCTGCCAAGCCCGTTCCCTTGGCTGTGGTTTCACTGGATAATAGACAGGATAGTGGGAATCTCATTAATCCATTCATGCACGTCACTAATTAGATGACGAGGCATTTAGCTACCTTAAGAGAGTCATAGTTACTCCACCCGTTTACCCACACTTGGTTGAATTTCTTCACTTTGACATTTAGAGCGCTGGGTAGAAATCACATTGCGTGAGCATCTGCAGGGACCATCGCAATGCTTTGTTTTAATGAAACAATCAGATTGCCCTTGTCCGTACCAGTTTTGAGTCGACTATTCAATGCCCGGGGAAGGCCCCCGAGGGAGCCGTTCGCAGTCCGCCCCCCGACCGGCACGCGGCGACCAGCTCTTGCCGCAGGAGCAGCTCGAGCAGTCCACCGACAGTCGATGGGTTCAGGACTGGGACCTCGTGCCCAGCCCTCAGAGCCAATCCTTTTCCAGAGGTTACGGATCCATTTTGCCAACTTCCATTGCCTACATTGTCCCATCGACCAGAGACTGTTCACCTTGGAGACCTGATACAATAATAAGTACAACTGGGCGTGGGTGGCACTCGATCCTTCGGATTTTCAAGGGCCGCCGGCAGCGCATCGGACACCACGCGACATGCGGTGCTATTCCAGCCACTGGACCCTACCTCCGACTGAGCCGTTTCCAGGGTGGCAGGCTGTTAAATAGAAAAGATAACTCTTCCTGAGGCCCCCGCCGACGTCTCCAGACTCCCTAACATTGCCGTCATCCACCATGTCTCGGTTCAGAAGTTTTAACCCGATTCCCTTTCGAAGCTCACGCACGCGGCGCTATCAAACGGGCTTCCCCCATCTCTTAGGATCGACTAACCCATGTACAAGTGCCGTTCACATGGAACCTTTCCCCACTTTGCCCTTCAAAGTTCTCATTTGAATATTTGCTACTACCACCAAGATTTGCACTGATGGCTACTCCGCCCAGGCTCACGCCCTAGGTTTTGCAGCGACCGCCGAGCCCTCCTACTCATCGAGGCCTGGCACTTGCTTCGAAGGCTGGGTATAGGTTGTGTGCTTCAGTGCCATCCATTTTCGGGGCTAGTTGATTCGGCAGGTGAGTTGTTACACACTCCTTAGTGGATTTCGACTTCCATGATCACTGTCCTACTGTATTAATCGACCAACACCCTTTGTGGGTTCTAGGTTAGCGCACAGTTGGGCACCATAACCCGGCTTCTGGTTCATCCGGCATCGTCAGTTCTGCTTACCAAAAAGGGCCCACTTGGAGCTCTCAATTTCGTGGCATGGCTAAGCAAAGTAGCCGCGCCGCCCTAGTTATTTAAAGTTTGAGAATAGGTCGAGGGCGTTGCGCCCCTGATGCCTTTAATCGTTGGCTTTACCCGATAGAACTCGCCCTCGAGCTCCAGCTATCCTAAGGGAAACTTCGGAGGGAACCAACTACTAGACAGTTCGATTAGTCTTTCGCCCCTATACCCAAGTCAGATGAACGATTTGCACATCAGTATCACTACGGGCCTCCAACAGGGTTTCCTCTAGCTTCGCCTCCCTCAGGGATAGTTCACCATCTTTCGAGTCCCGACTTAGAAGATCAAGGTCGGTCGGTGGTGCACCCATAGGGGATCCCACCAGTCATCTTCCTTGCGCCTTATGGGTTTTCCACCCATTGACTCGCACACATGTCATACTCCTTGGTCCATGTTTCAAGACAGGTCGAATGGGGAGCCCACAGGCCGATGCCGAGAGCGTGCAGGTGCCGAGGCACGCCGAGAGGTGCACACTTCCTACCACGATTGGGGCCACGACATCTCTGCAAGTGTTTCAAAGACTTGGGCTTGGGTCGGCGCCCCAATCCGCATCGGTCCATGCCCCGAGTCCATCGGCGGACCGGCTAGTCGCCATTCTACATCCAACCGGGGCGCATAGCCAGCCCCCATCCGCTTCCCTCCTGACAATTTCAAGCACTCTTTCACTCTCTTTTCAAAGTCCTTTTCATCTTTCCCTTGTGGTACTTGTTTGCTATCTGTCTCTTGCCAGTATTTAGCCTTGGACGGAATTTACTGCCCGATTGGGGCTGCATTCCAAAACAACCAGACTCGTCAACAGCACCTCGTGGGGCGACAGGGTCAAAGCACAAGGGGGCTCTCACCCTCTATGGCGCCCCTTTCCAGGGAACTTGGGCTCGATCCGTCGTTGAGGACGCTTCTCCATACTACAATTTGAGCGCTGGGGGTGCTCGATTTTCATGGTGGGCATTTCCCGGTTCGCTTACCGTTACTAGGGGAATCCTTGTTAGTTTCTTTTCCTCCGCTTATTGATATGCTTAAACTCAGCAGGTGGCCCCGCCTGACCTGGGGTCGCATGTGTTTGATGGAAGGCTACCGAGCGCCGAGGGAGGGACGGTCTGGATTGTTGCTTGAGGGACAAATCTACCACCACCGTGCATCGTGGAGTTTGTCGCTCCATCACTTGTTTTTAGGCCAGCTGTAGCTGCAATGGGAGGCCAGCGTCCGCGCCCTGTCGCTGCCACAAGCCCAGGGTGGGATGGGGTAGGCTGTGGGGGGGACATGTTGCGTGACACCCAGGTAGACGTGCCCTTGGCTTGATGGCTTCGGGTGCAACTTGCTTTCGAAGACTCGATGGTTCACGGGATTCTGCAATTCACACCAAGTATCGCATTTCGCTACATTCTTCATCGATGTGAGAGTCCAGATATTAGTTGCTGGGAGTCATTTTGATAAGATGGAGATGGCGGGGCTGCGCATACAGATCCACGTGGGGGATGAGGCCAGGGCCACGCTTCTCTTGTTCATGTTCCTTGGTGCGTTTCTGCGCAGGGGTATGTTGTATACTTGGAGGCACATGGGCGGCGGGGCGCCGCGTGGACCCCAAGAGCGGACGGGCGGGCATGCCCTCTCCGTCCATTCGCACTTTGTTGAAGGGTTCGCGGGTCGTTCTGCTTTGCAAGATTCAACAATGATCCTTCCGCAGGTTCACCTACGGAAACCTTGTTACGACTTCTCCTTCCTCTGAATGATAAGGTTCGGTGGACTTCTTGCGACGTCATAGGCGACAGAGCGCCAACGTCGCCGCGATCTGAACACTTTACCGAACCATTCAATCGATAGGAGCAATGGGTGGTGCGTACAAAGGGTAGGGACTCACGCTTACTAGTAATTCCTTGTTGAAGACCAATAATTGCAATGATCTATCCCCATCACGATGAAATTTCAAATATTACCCTGGCCTGTCGGCCAAGGCTATAGACTCGTTGAATACATCAGTGTAGCGCGCGTGCAGCCCAAAACATCTAAGGGCATCACAGACCTGTTATTGCCTCAAACTTCCTTGGCCTAAGCGGCCATAGTCCCTCCAGGAACCAAGCCGTGGAGGTGTACCTCCACATAGCTAGTTAGCAGGCTAAGGTCTCGTTCGTTAACGGAATTAACCAGACAAATCGCTCCACCAACTAAGAACGGCCAAGCACCACCACCCATAGAATCAAGAAAGAGCTCTCAGTCTTTCAATCCTTACTATGTCTGGACCTGGTAAGCTTCCCCGTGTTGAGTCAAATTAAGCCCAAGGCTCCACTCCTGGTGGTGCCCTTTCGTCTATTCCTTTAAGTTTCAGCCTTGCAACCATACTCCCCTCGAAACCCAAAAACTTTGATTTCTCATAAGGTGCCAGCAGAATCCTAAAAGCAACATCTGCTGATCCCTGGTTGGCATCGTTTATGGTTGAGACTAGGATGGTATTTGATCGTCTTCGAGCCCCCAACTTTCTTTCTTGATTAATGAAAACATCCTTGGCAAATGCTTTCGCAGTTGTTCATCTTTCATAAATCCAAGAATTTCACCTTTGACTATGAAAAATGAATGCCCCCGACTGTCCCTGTTAGTCATTACTCCGATCCCGAAGGCCAACGCAATGATCAGAATCCTATGATGTTATCCCAAGCTAATGTATTCAGAGCGTAGCTTGCTTTGAGCACTCTAATTTCTTCAAAGTAGCAGCATTGGAGGAACGACCCGACCAATTAATGCCAGGAGCGCATCGCCAATAGAAGGGACGAGTTGACCGGTGCAAACCTAAAGGCGGATCGGTGGACCCAACCCAAGGTCCAACTACGAGCTTTTTAAAGCAACAACTTAAATATACGCTATTGGAGCTAGAATTACCGCAGCTGCTGGCACCAGACTTGCCCTCCAATGGATCCTTGTTAAGGGATTTAGATTGTACTCATTCGAATTACCAGACTCAATGAGCCCGGTATTATTATTTATTGTCACTACCTCCCCATGTCAGGATTGGGTAATTTGTACGCCTGCTGGCTTCCTTGGATGTGGTAGCTATTTCTCAAGCTCCCTTTCCGGAATCGAACCCTAACTCTTCGTCACCCGTCACCACCATGGTAGGTGTCACGGGGTCGATTCTTCCACTGAATTTTTCGCTCTTGTGATGGCATTGGGCAGACTGTACTCTCAGCCAGGCACTATACTTACACGCCCAAATTCAGATCGAGGCTACACACAATAATCATTGAAAAATTCTGAAACCAGTATACACACATAAGCAGATTGGGAAAATCTCAACTCTTATTAACAAATTCGAGTTAGAGCAAAAACCCAGCATGACATCGGTCGTGCTACCGAGTATGTGCCTCGTGCTCCAACACTTACACTCCTCACCCGGATTTCACACGAGATTCTCACCAACTCGCGACTCTACCCGACAAGTTACAAGAGTTCGTATTCTCATCGTCTACCCTACCACTGTGTAGTGTACAAACTCTAATACATGGATCCGAAAATGCAATAACCAATCAGAACACAGCATAACCGAACAGAAGTTACAAGACATTGTCAACGTCTAGGTAATTGCTCTACTGCTTGGTAACCGCTGGTCAAAGTTGCTCCAGTCAACGGGTCAACCACCACCCAATAGTCCACACTGTCGGGGTCCTTCGGGTCCATTGGAGTTTACCCACACGCAGTTGGGTCACATGCACCGCACATGTGCCCATGGTTCAGCCACCATCACAAGGTATGCTGCTAGCACGTGGTCAGGTAGCTAGCAATGTGTTGCCCACCATCACCATGTAGTACTATGTCAGCAGTAGCGCACCACAGTCTTCGTCACGGTATCCAGCTATCAGCTCGCTAGCAACGTATTGTGCTGCTAGCGCTAGCATGCTACGGTATCCCGCCACGAGATCACCAGCATAGTAGCATGCCCCTTGTGCTAGCACGCTACAGTATCCGCCACGAGTCTTGCTCAAGCACTGATTGAGCACCTGATCGAACATAGCCAAGCCGTCAGTAGATCAATGACCGAGCAACAAATTGAATACATGATCGAGCAACAACGGCATGGATTCCAGTCATGGATCGTGAGACCCAACAATCCTCTGATTGAGCATCCCGCTACGTGATCGATCTCGATCGATCCCCGTGATGATCACCCATCGCCACATGGTACCATGCTCGTGCCGTTGGGCACACGAGCATCCTAGCATGCTACCGTGGATGTGCACACAAACCTTTAACCATGGCACAGAGGGAGGTTGCCACTACATACCCCCCCTAAAGAGCTTATTTAAGTTTTTTGCCATCCGTAGCAGGTGATATTGCTCCCAGGGGATTTTACTCCGAATTCCCACAGCCAAGAATCCATAGCTATACCACGCACCTGAACCACACTTCCCTCTAGCATGTTGTTAAGGCTGGTATGCGAGTGAAGGACCTAGCATCCCAACCCATCCTCATATTTGAGCACAAGGGGGCTTACAAACCACCCCCACTAGAAGAATCTGACGTCCTCATTGAAGCCTCTGCTCCAATCACTTGGAGTGTTCCCAATTGCATAGAAGTCTCCAGTACGTCCTCATCTTCCTTGCACAAGAGAGCAGCTAGCTGTTCCTTTTTCGAGCACTACCTTGCCCTCTAAGGTCTACCACAGATGAAGCATCCTGTCTTCTTTGGGTCTGCCTTGCCAAACCTCTGTCAGCAATGGCTTATCTAACTCAAGCTGTTTAGTTGATTTAGTCCCTTTTCCACTTGACTCGGCACGCTTGTTTGCTTTGCAAACTTTGTCCTTCTTGTGGTTCTTACTCATCGAACCATCCGCATGAAGTTCCACCAATGCATCTGCATGTGCAATTGCCGAGGCCAAGTCCCTGACTTGCCATCGCTTGAGCTCAACTTGTGCCCAAGGCTGTAGACCATTCATGAAGTTGAACAGCTTGTCTACCTCTAACATATCCGTGATGTCTAGCAATAAGTATGTGAACTCTTTCACATATTCACGGATTGTAGCAGTGTGCTTGAGGCTTGACAATGCTTCTCTCGCTTGCCATGTTGTGTTGGTAGGAAGGAATTGTGCTCGCCACTCCTTCTTCATGTCATCCCATGACTTGACCATAGGACGACTGCCAGTCATCTCAGACTCGTGTACTTTGGTCTGCCAGCATAGCTTTGCATCTCCACTCAGATACATAGCAGGCCCTCGGACCTTCTCAGCATCTTGGACCTTCACTGCCATGAAATACTGATCCACATCCCAAAGGAAGTTCTCCAACTCTTTGGAGCTCTGCTTGCCATCAAAGGCTTTTGGTTCGGGCAATTTCACTTTGCTGCGACTTCCCTTCCCTGATGCCTCGTGCACCAAGGATTGTTTGAGTAGTGTCAAGTCAGCATTCACGGTCTCTTTGTCCCTTCGAACTGCATCTGCAAGGACTGTCACATCCTCTGCAAGCCCATCCACAGATGCTTGCAGAGAAGACTCCACTGTCTCAATAGATTGCTCCACGAGTGCTTCCAGGTTTTCCATAGCTTGGCGCAAGGTAGCATTTTTTGCTGCTAACCCTTGCACTATTGCCACTATGTAGGCTCCCAACTTCGGCACCTCGTAACAAACCAACTGCTCGAGAACAAAAACACGATTCCGCAATGCATCCATCAAGTAAACACTGATCACACAATGCAAACCTGATTTTCATTTCCCTCATCGACTAAAATGTTGTGCTTGTAAAAGTGCGAGGTTCTGGTCACCACAGAGTTCCTTGAACACCAACAGCAATCGAGATTCCAGCGTAGTCTCCGATACAACCACACCGCAGTTTGGCCACAACTTTGGTGTCTCTTTCACGTCAACCGTGTTCTGATCCCAACTGTCACAGGGTCGATTCTCCCACTGAATTTTTCGCTCCAGTGATGGTGCTGAGCAGACCGTACTCTCAGCTAGCCACTATACATAGACGCCCAAATTCAGATCAAGGCTACACACGATAATCATAGAACAATTCCAAAACCAGTATACACACAAGCAAATTGAGAAAATCTCAACTCTTATTAACAAATTCGAGTTAGAGTAAAAACCCAGCACAACACCGGAAGTGCTATCGAGTATGTGCCTCGTGCTCCAACACTTACACTCCTCACTTGGATTTCACAAGAGATTCTCACCAATTCTCAATTCTGCACCGATAGGTTACAAGAGTTTGTATTCTCGTCGTATGCCCTACCACCGTGTAGTGTATAGACTCTAATACATGTATCCGAAAATGCAACCACCAATCAGAACACAACATAACCGAATAGAACTTACAGGACACTGTAAACTGCTAGGTAACTGCTACGCTGCTTGGGAATCGCCTGGTCAAAGTTGCTCCGGTCAACGGGTCAACCGCCACCCAATGGTCCACATTTGTTGTGGTCCTTCAGGTCCACCTAAGTGTCACCCACACTCAGTTGGGTCACATGCACCGTGCATGTGCCCATGGTTCAGCCACCAACACAAGGTATGCTGCTAGCAAGCGGTCATGTAGCTAGCAATATGTTGCCCACCGTCGCCACGTAGTACGGTGCTTAGCAGTAGCAAGCCACGGTCACCACCACGATATCCAGCTATCAGCCCGCTAGCGACGTAGAGTGTTGCTAACGCTAGCACGCTACAGTGTCTCGCCACGAGATCACCAGCATAGTAGCATGCCTGTTGTGCTAGAACGCTACGGTATCCGCCATGAGTTTTGCTCAAGCATTGATTGAGCAGTGCTTGAGCAAGGCTACTACCGTGATTGAGCAAGCCACAACAGTCATCGATTAGTGCTTGAGCCAGGCTACTACCGTGATCGAGCAAGCCACAGTAGTGACCGTGTAGTGCCCGAGCAAGGCTGCCACCGTGATCGAACAAGGCTGAAGCGGTGCTCGAGCAATGTTGCTACCGAGCTGATGTAAGGCACGGCAGTGATCGAGCAGCGATAGACCAAGGTTGCTTCCATGATCGAGCAAGTCACAGCAGTTATCGAGCAGTGCTCGAGCAAAGCTGCTACCGTGATCGAGCAGTGCTAGACCAAGGCGGCAAATGCGCTATCGTGCTGGAGTGGGGCTACTGCTGTGCTACCGTGGTACAGCGGTCAAGCAAGGCTGCTACCGTGCTCGAGCAAGGCTGATATCGTGGTCGAGCAAGCCACATCACTGCTCAAGCGTTGCTGCTACCGAGTTGCAGCAAGACACGACAATGATTGAGCAGTGCTTAAGCAAGGCTGCTACCATGATCGAGCAAGCCCCAGCAGTGATCGATCAGCGCTGGAGCAAGGCTGCTATCGTGATTGAGCAAGACACAGCAGTAATCGAGCAAGGCTGCTACCATCATAAAGCAAACCACAGCAGTGATCAAGCAATGCCCGAGCAAGGCAGCCACCGTGATCGAGCACGGCTGAAACAGTGCTTGAGCAAGGCTGCTACAGAGCTGCTCCTTCGTTGATCGAGCAAGCCACAGCAGTGATCAAGCAGTGCTTGAGCAAAGCTGCTACTGTGATTGAGCAGTCCTCGACCAAAGTGGCAGCTACGCTACCGTGCTAGAGCGAGGCCGCTGCCACACTACCGTAGTACTGTGGTCGAGCAAGGCTGGCACCGTGCTTGAGCAAGGTTGATACCGTGGCCGAGCAAGCCACGACATTGCTCAAGCATTGCTGCTACCAAGCCGCAGCAAGGCGCGACAGTGATTGAGCAGTGCTTGAGTAAGGCTGCTATCGTGATCGAGCAAGACACATCAGCGATCTATTAGTACTTGAGCAAGGCTGCTACCGTGATCGAGCAAGCCACAGTAGTGATTGATCAATGCTTGAGCAAGGCTGCATTCATTGCTCTAGAAAACCACAGCAGTGATCACGCAGTGCCCAAGCAAGGCAGCCATCGTGATCGAGCAAGGCTGAAGCAGTGCTCGCACAAGGCTGAAGCAGTGCTCACGCAAGGCTGCTATCGAGCTGATGCAAGGTGTGGAAGCGGTCGAGCAGCGCTTGACCAAGGCTGCTTTCGCGATCGAGAAGGCTACAACAGTGATTGAGCAGTGTCCGAGCAAAGCTCCTACAGTGATCGAGCAGTGCTCGACCAAGGCGGTAGCCATGCTACCGTGGTGGAGCGGGGTTGCTGCCACGCTACCGTGGCATCGTGGTCGAGCAAGGCTGCTACCGTGCTACCGTGCTACCATGCTTGAGCAAGGCTAATACCGTGGTCGATTAAGCCACGACATTGCTCAAGCATTGTTGCTACTGAGCAGCAGCAAGGCACGACAGTGATCGAGCAATGCTTGAGCAAGGCTGCTACCATGATCGAGCAAGCCACAGTAGTGATCGATCAGTGGTGAAGCAAGGCTGCTACCATGATCGGGCATACCACAACGGTGATCGATCAGTGCTAGAGCAAGGCTGCTACTGTGATCAAGCAAACCACAATAGTGGTCGAGCTGTGCCAGAGCAAGGCAACCACCGTGATCAAGCAAGGCTGAAGCAGTGCTCGAGCAAGGCTGCTACCAACCTGATGCGAGGCATGGCAGCGATGTAGCAGCACTTGTCCAAGGCTGTTTCCATGATCAAGCAAGTCACAACAGTGATCGAGCAGTACTCGAGCAAAGCTGCTACAGTGATCGTGCAGTGCTCCACCAAGGTGGTAGTCGCACTACTGTGCTAGGGCGAGGCAGCTGCCACAATACCGTGGTACCGTGGTCGAGCAAGGCCGCTACCGTGCTCGAGCAAGGCTGATACCGTGGTTGAGCAAGCAATGGCATTGGTCAAGTATTGCTACTACCGTGCTGCAGCAAGGCACGACAGTGAACGAGTAGTGCTGGAGCAAGGCTACTGCCGTGATCAAGCAAGCCACAGCAGTGATCGCTGAGTGCCTGAGCAAGGCTGCTACCATGATCGAGCAACCCATAGCCGTGATCGATCAGTGCTTGAGCAAGGTAGCTACCGTGATGGAGCAAGCCACAGCAGTGATCGAGTGGTGCTCAAGCAAGGCTGCTACCAAGCTGATGCAAGGCATGGCAATGATCGAGCGTCGCTTGACCAAGGCGGCTTCAGCAATCGAGCAAGCCACAACAGTGATCGAGCAGTGCTCGAGCAAAGTGGCTACCATGCTCAAGCAAGCTTGATACCGTGGTCAAGCGAGCCATGGCATTGCTCAAGCATTACTGCTACCGAGCTGCGGCAAGGCACGACAGTGATTGAGCAAGGCTGCTACCGTGATTGAGCAAGCCACAGCAAGGATCGGTTAGTGCTTGAGCAAGGCTGCTACTGTGATCAAGCGAGCCACGGTAGTGATTGATTAGTGCTGGAGCAAGGCTGCGATCGTGATCGAGCAAACCACAGCAATGATCCAGCAGTGCCCGAGCAAGGCAGCCACCGTAATCGAGCAAGGCTAAAGCAGTGCTTGCGCAAGGCTGCTACCGAGCCGATGCAAGGCATGGAAGCGGTCGAGTAGCGCTTTACCAAGGCTACTTCCGTGATCGAGCAAGCCACTGCAATGATCGAGCAATGCCCGACCACAGTTGCTACCGTGATCGAGCAATTCTCCACCACGGTAGCAAACGTGATACCGTGTTGGAGCAGGGCTGCTGCCGCGCTACCATGGTACCATGGTCGAGCAAGGCTGCTACCGTGCTACCATGGTCGAGCAAGCCACGGCATTGCGCAAGCATTGCTGCTACTGAGCTGTAGCAAGGCACGGTAGTGATCGTGCAGTTTTAGCAAGGTTGCTACCATGATCGTCTAAGCCACAACAGTTATCAATCATTGCTTGAGGAAAGCTATTATCGTGATCGAGTTAGTCGCAGTAGTGATCGAGCAGTGCTCGAGCAAGGTTGCCACCGTGATCGAGCAAGGCTAATGCAGTGCTCGAGCAAGGCTAAAGCAGCGCTTGAGCAAGGCTGCTACCGAGCTGATGCAAGGCACGACAGCAATCGAGAAGTGCTTGACCAAGGCTTCTTCTCTGATCGAGCAAGGCACAACAGTGATCTAGCAATGCCCGAGCAAAGCTACTGCCATGATCGAGCAATGCTCAATCAAGGTGGTAGCCGCGCTACCGTGGTACCGTGGTCGAGCAACGCTGCTACCGTGCTACCTTGCTCGAGCAAGTCCTATACCGTGGTCGAGCAATCTACGGCATTGCTCAAGCATTGCTACTACCGAACTGCAGCATGGCACGACAGTGATCGAGTAGTGCTTGAACAAGGCTGCTACCGTGATCGAGCAAGCCACATCAATGATCGATCAACGCTGGAGCAAGGCTACTACCGTGATTGAGCAACCCATAGTAGTGATCGATCAGTGCTTGAGCAAGGCTGCTATCGTGATCGAGCAACCCATAGCAGTGATCGAGCAGTGCCCAAGCAAGATAGCCCCAGTGATCGAGCAAGGCTGAAGCAGTGCTTAAGCAAGGCTGTAGCCAAGTTGATGCAAGGCACGATAGCGATCGAGGAGCACTTCACCAAGGTTGCTTCTGTGATCGAGCAGGCCACTGCAGTGATCGAGCAGTGCCCGAGCAAAGCTGCTACCGTGATCGAGTAGTGCTCGACCAAGGCCGCAGCCTAGCTACTGTGCTGGATTGGGGCTGCTGCCGCACAACCGTGGTGCTATGGTCAAGCAAGGCTGCTACCGTGCTCGATCAAGGCTAATACCATGGTCAAGCAAGCCACGGCATTGCTCAAGCATTGCCGCTACAAAGCTGCAGTAAGGCACGACAGTGATCGATCAGTGCTTGCGTAAGGCTACTGCCATGATCGAGCAAGCCACACAAGTGATCGATCAATGCTTGAGCAAGGATGCAACAATGATCGAGCAAGCCATAGCAGTGATCGATCAATGCTAGAGCAAGGCTGCGACCGTGATCGAGCAAACCACACCAATGATCGAGTAGTGCCCGAGCAAGGCTGAAGCAGGGCTCGAGCAAGGCTGCTACCAAGCTGATGCAAGGCACGGAAGTGATCGAGCAATGCTTGACCAAGGCAGCTTCCGTGATCCAGCATGCCCCAGCAGTGATCGAGCAGTGCCCGAGCAAAGTCACTACCGTGATCGAGTAGTGCTCGACCAAGGCAACAGCCGTGCTACCGTGCTGGAGTGGGGCTGCGGCCGCGCTACTGTGGTGCCGTGGTCAAGCAAGGCTGCTACCGTGCTCGAGCAAGGCTGCTACCGTGCTCGAGCAAGGCTGATACCATGGTCGAGCAAGCCATGGCATTGCTCAGGCATTGCTCAAGCATTGCTGCTATAGAGCTGTAGCAAGGCACAACGGTGATCGATTAGTGCTTGAGCAAGGCTACTACCCACATCGAGCAAGCCACAACAATAATCAATCAGTGCTTGAGCAAGGCTGCTACCGTGATTGAGTAAGCCACAGCAGTGATCGATCACTGCTGGAGCAACACTGCAATCGTGATCAGGCAAACCACAGTAGTGATCGAGTGGTGCTCGAGCAAGGTAGCCAGCATCTTCGAGCAAGGCTAAAGCAGCGCTTGAGCAAGGCTGCTACCGAGTGGATACAAGGGACGGAAGTGATCGAGCAACGCTTGACCAAGGCGGCTTCGGTGATCGAGCAAGCCACAACAGTGATTGAGCAGTGCCCGAGTAAAGCTAGTACGATGCAGGAGCTGGGCTGCTGCCACGCTACTGTGGCACCGTGGTTGAGCAAGGCTGCTAACCGTGCGACTGTGGTCGAGCAAGGCTAATACCCGGTTGAGCAAGCCACGGCATTGCTCAAGCATTGGTGCTACCGAGCTACTGCAAGGCACGACAGTGATGGAGCAGTGCTTTAGCAAGGCTCCTACCGTCATCGAGAAGGCCACAACAGTGATCGATCAGTGCTTGAGGAAGGCTGCTACCTTGATCGAGCAAGCCAAAGCAGTGATCAATCAGTGTTTGAGTAAGGTTGCAACCGTGAACATGCAAACCACAGTAGTGATCGAGCAGTGCTCGAACAGGCCAGCCACTGCAATCGGGCAAGGCTGAAGCAGTGCTTGAGCAAGGCTGAAGCAGTGCTTGAGCAAGGCTGTTAGCGACCTTATGTAAGGCACGGAAGCAATCGAGCAGCGCTTTACCAAGGCTGCTTCCGTGATTGAGCCAGCCACAGGAGTGATCGATTAGTGCTTGAGCAAGGCTGCGACCGTGATTGAGCAAACCACAGTGGTTATCGATCAGAGCCCGAGCAAGGAAGCCACAGTGATTGAGCAAGGTTGAAGCAGTGCCTGAGCAATGCTGTTGCCGAGCTTGTGTAAGGCACGGAAGCGATTGAGCCGCGCTTGACCAGGGCTGCTTTCGTGATCGAGCAAGCCACAACAGTGATTGAGCAGTGCCTGGGCACAGTTGCTACCGTGATCGAGCAGTGCTCTACCAAGGCGGCAGCTGCACTACCGTGGTACTGCGGTCGAGAACTTTCTCTACCATGCTGCCATGGTCGAGCAAGGATGGTACCGTGGTCGGGCAAGCAACGGCATTGCTCAAGCATTGCTGCTACTAAGCTAGAGCAAGGGATGGCAATGATTGAGCAGTGCTTTAGCAAGGCCGCTATCGTGGTTGAGTAAGCCACAACAGTGATCGAGCAGTACCCAAGCAAGGCTGCCACCATGATCGAGCCAGGCTATAGCAGTGCTCGAGCAAGGCTGCTACCGAGCTGATGTAAGGCACGGCAGCGATCGAGCAGTGCTTGACCAAGGCTGCTTATGTGATCAAGCAAGTCATAGCAGTGATCTAGCAGTGCCTGAGCGAAGCTGCTACCCTGATCGAGCAATGCTCGGCCAAGGTGGCAAGCGGGGCTACTGCCGCGCTACCGTGGTACCGTGGTCGAGTAAGGCTGCTACCGTGCTACCGTGATCGAGCAAGCCATGGCATTGCCTAAGCATTGCTGCTACCAAGTTGTAGCAAGGCACAGCAATGATCGAGTGGTGCTCAAGCAACCTTCTACCGAGCTGATGCAATGCATGACAGTGATCGAGCAGCGTTAGACCAAGGCTGCTTCTGTGATCCAGCAAGCCACAACAGCGATCGAGTATTGCTCGATCAAGGCGCTACCGTGTTCAAGCGGGGCTGCTGCTGCGCTACCGTGGTACTGTTGCTGAGCAAGGCTGCTACCATGCTCGAGCAAGGCTGCTACCGTGCTCGAGCAAGCCACGGCATTGTTGTTATCGAGCTGTAGCAAGGCACAGCAGTGATCGAGCAGTGCTTGAGCAAGGCTGCTACCGTGATGAGCAAGCCACAACAGTGATTGATCAATGCTTGAGCAAGGCTACGACCCTGATCGGGCAAACCACAGTAGTGATCGAGCAGTACCCGAGCAAGGCAGCCATTGTGATCGAGGAAGGCTGAAGCAGTGCTCGAGCAAGGCTGCTACCGAGCTGATGCAAGGCACGGAAGTGAATGAGTGGTGCTGGACCAAGGCTTGTTATGTGATCGAGCAAGCCACAGCAGTGCCCGAGCAATGCTGCTACCGTGATCTAGCAGTTCTCGACTAAGGCAGCAGCCGTGCTACCGTGCTACCATGCTGGAGTGGGACTGCTGCCACCCTACCCTGGCACCGTGGTCAAGCAAGGCTGCTACCGTGCTACCGTGCTCGAGCAAGGCTGATACTGTGGTCAAGCAAGCCATAGCATTGCTCAAGCATTACTGCTACCAAGCTGCGGCAAGGCACGACAGTGATTGCGCAATGCTTAAGCAAGGCTGCTACCATGATCGAGCAAACCACATCAGTGATAGAGTAGTGCCTGAGCAAGGCAGCCACCATGATCGAGCAAGACTGAAGCAGTGCTCGAGCAAGGCTACTACCGAGCTGATGCAAGGCATGGCAGCGATCGAGTAGCGCTTGGCCATGGCTGCTTCTGTGATCGAGCAAGCCACAGCAGTGATCGAGCAGTGCCTGAGCAAAGCTGCTACTGCGAATCGAGCAATGCTCGACCAAGGTGGCAGCCGCGCTACCGTGCTGGAACGGGGTTGCTATCGCGTTACCATGGCACTGTCATCAAGCAAGGCTACTACTGTGCTCTAGCAAGCCTGATACTGTGGTCGAGCATGCCATGGCATTGCTCAAGCATTGCTGCTACCGCGCTGATGTGATATTCAAGGGTGGCCCGATTCTCACGACGTAGGTTGAAAAGGGGAAAAGGAGTTGGTTCGAAACCAAGCAGGTGCAAATAGCCAACCAACGGAAGGGATCGTGACATGCTAATTAGACCACTCGCCTAACCATGAACACAGAACCAATCCACACAACGACTCACCTAGGTCGAGGCATGAATTGGGGGTTTTGGGAAACTTGGATCACTAAACTAAAATATTAGCTCGACAAAAGCAAGATTTCACAGGAGCAAAAGAGGAGATTTACCTCACAAAGATGAACACACCTTCAATTCGATATTCAATTTCAAAACTAATCAGTCCATACATGAGCAGAGCAGACCATATATATGGCCAAAATAATATTCTTTCTATAATTTAAATATGGAAACGTAAATATATATATAACTAAGCTAATCTGCCCATATATTCATCCTTTATTTGTGGATGCTTCATTGTGGACGAATTTTCTATCTTTAGGTAGAATATTCCTTCCTTCCTTCCTTATTGAGTGTGATGGGCTTGGGCTGCATCGTGGGCTGACACCTCCAATGTTCGAGCCTCAACAAATAAGATTAAAGTCTCTTGTCACTTGCTAGCTTGAACTTTAGCTTCTTGGGATATCAACCCGTTTGTTGGAGCTCCAATAGCTTCTTGCCATTTCTTTAGTCTGCCTCTTGTCATTGGGCCTCCTCCATCCAAGATCAAGTCCCTCTCGATATGGGCAAGGTCATGTTTGGCAACCTTGTCTGCTTCATTCTCCCCTTCTTGAAAAGGAGTCGTCATTGACTCTGCAAGGTCTATATCAAGAAAAGGGGACAGATCAGCGACATTAAAAGTAGCACTTACCCCATACTCACCTGGTAAGTCAATCTTATATGCATTGTCATTGATCCGTTCAAGAACCCGAAAGGGTCCATCTCCTCTTGGCATAAGGTTGGACTGCCGTTTTTCTGGAAATCTCTCTTTCCTAAGGTGCACCCAGACTAAGTCTCCTGGTTCGAAAATGACTTTCTTCCGACCCTTGTTTGCATGTTTCATATATTGTTGATTCATCCTTTCAATATTGAATTTTGCCTTCTCGTGGATTTGCTTTACAAACTCAGCTCTTTTTGCTCCATCCATGCTAACTTTTTCCTGTATGGGCAATGGAATCAAATCAATAGGTGCTAAGGGATTAAATCCATAGACAATTTCAAAGGGAGAATATTTTGTGGTGGAACGAATGGCCCTGTTATATGCGAACTCAGCATGAGGTAGACATTCTTCCCAATTCTTCAAATTCTTCTTCACTAGAGTCCGAAGTAGAGTAGATAATGTCCTATTCACGACTTCAGTTTGCCCATTGGTTTGTGGATGAGATGTTGTTGAAAATAGCAACTTGGTTCCAATCTTTCCCCATAAGGTCTTCCAAAAATAGCTAAGGAACTTAGCATCCCAGTCGAAAACTATAGTCCTCGGCATCCCATGAAGTCGCACGATTTCCCTAAAAAACAAGGAAGTAATATAAGATGCATCATCAGTTTTGCAACATGCAATAAAATGTGTCATCTTAGAAAATTGGTCTACAATAACAAATATAGAATCCATACCTCTTTGAGACCTTGGTAAACCTAAAATAAAGTCCATAGAAATATCTTCTCAAGGCACTGTAGGAATAGGAAGTGTGGTGTATAAACCATGTGGATTAAGCTTGGATTTAGCTTTAAGACTTGTAAATGCATTTTCCCACAAAGTTCTCAACATCTCTTCTCATCTTAGGCCAATAAAAATGTTCACTCAATGTGCTTAAAGTTTCAGCAATGCCAAAATGTCCCATTAGGCCACCAGAATGTGCTTCGTTAATCAATAACATGCGTACAATTGGGAATACAAAGTTTATCAACCCGAAATAGAAATCCATCATGCAAGAAAAATTTCTACCATCCACAATCAAATTTGCAATTGCCATAACTCAGAAAAATCCACATCACCAACATACAATTCCTTCATTAACTCAAATCCAAGAATTTTAGCATCTAAGGTAGAGAGAAGAACATACATTCGGGAAAATGCATCAACAACTATGTTTTCCTTACCTTTCTTGTGCTTGATCACATAAGGGAATGACTCAATGAATTCGATCCATTTGGCATGCCTTCGATTAAGCTTATTCTATCCTTTAAGATGCTTTAAAGCCTCATGATCAGAATGTATAACAAATTCTTTTGGCCATAAATAGTGTTGCCAAGTCACCAAAACTCTAACTAAGGCATACAATTCTTTATCATATGTAGAATAGTTAAGAGTTGGGCCATTTAATCTTTCACTAAAATAAGCAATAGACTTACCTTCTTGTATGAGAAATCCACTGATACCAATTCAACTTGCATCATATTCCACTTCAAAAGTCTTACCAAAGTTAGGGAGGGCAAGGACAGGTGCATGTGTAAGTTTCTCCTTAATAAGCTGGAAGGCCCTTTCTTGTGCTTCTCCCCACTTGTAGGACACGTTCTTCTTGGTTAACTTGTTCAATGGGGCTGCTATGGTGCTGAAATCTTTCACGAACCTCCTGTAGAAACTCGCCAACCCATGGAAACTTCGCACTTGCCCAATGGTAGTAGGAATTGGCCATTCTTTGATTGCCTTGACCTTTTCTTCATCTACTTCAATTTCCTCACCACTCACAACAAAGCCAAGAAAAATAACTTTGTTAGTGCAAAAATCACATTTCGTCAAATTTCCAAACAATTTCTCCTTTCTTAACGTCTCTAGGACTTGTCTAAGATGATCTACATGTTCTAAAGTCTTACTATATATAAGGATATCATTAAAATAAACTACCACAAATTTTCCAATATAGGCACGTAAGACATGATTCATTAACCTCATAAATATGTTAGGTGCATTTGTTAGACCAAAGGGCATTACTAACCATTCATAAAGTCCATGTTTAGTCTTAAATGTTGTTTTCCATTCATCTCCTTCTTTCATTCTAATCTGGTGGTAGCCACTCTTCGGGTCAATTTTTTAAACGATGGTTGAGCCATTCAATTCATCAAGCATATCATCTAGCCTAGGAATAGGGTGTCGATATCTTATCGTTATGTTATTGATGGCCCGGCAATCAGCACACATCCTCCATGTACCGTCCTTCTTGGGCACGAGCAAAACCGGTATTGCACAAGGACTAAGACTTTCCCTCAATACCCCTTGTCCATCAGCTCGTGGACTTGTCATTGGATCTCCTTCGTCTCTTCGAGGTTGGTGCGGTATGCAGGACGATTAGGTATGGACACATAGGGAATGAAGTCGATCTGATGCTCGATCCCTCTTACTGGTGGTAAACTTGGTGGTACTTCTGTGGGAAACATGTCCTCGAATTCCTGCAAGGGATTACGTCATTAGTAGCTAACATTGCCTCTTTGTACACAAGTACTAAGAGGTTCCGTTGAGATAAAAGAGCTCGCTTAACCTCACTTTTTCTTGCTACTAATATTGTTTTCTCATTTTTCCTCTCAATCTCTTTTTTGTTGCTCATATTCTTTTCATCTTTTTCTCTTTTTCCTCTTGACTGCTCTCTTTCTTTTCTCTCTTCACTCTGTTTTTCCTCTCCACTCACTCCTTTCTTTTCTCATTTTATTTGATCTTCCAATATTTGCTTTGGAGACAATGGAAGGAGGGTTATGGGTTCCCCCTGTAGTACAAAAGAATAATGGTTTAGGAAACCGTCATGAGTAACATGCCTATCAAACTGCCATGCCCTACCAAGTAAAAGATGACATGCCTTCATAGGAACAACATCACATAAAATCTCATCTTTATACTTTCCTATGCTAAACAACACCTTAACTTGTTTTGTTACCTTCAACTCACCACAATCATTGAGCCATTGTAGTTTGTATGGTCTACGATGCTTGAAGGTTGGAATCCCCAGCTTCTCCACTAGCTCGGTGCTGGCAATGTTGCTGGAACTTCCTCCATCGATGATGACACTACACACCTTGCCTTGAACTTGGCATCGTGTATGGAATAGGTTTTCTCGTTGATCATCCTTTTCCTCAACCATTTGAGCACTGAGTATCCTTCGAGCTACTAGGAGCTCCCCTTCTTCTGCTTGTTCTCCGTCATCGTTTAATGGTGGTTCCTCCTCGGACGCTTCTTCCTCGATCTCCCAATCACCATGCTGATTGATAATCATGGTGCGCTTGTGAGGGCACTCACTTGAGATGTGTCCTCTTCCATGGCACTTGAAGCATCTAATGTCACGATTTTTCAAACTCGATTCAACTAGAGCTTTCCTTGAAGGGAAAGTCGACTTCTCTCCTTTCTTCGTATCAGATTCTTTGCTTCCCGACGTAAAGGAGACATCTCTTTTTGGGTTACTCTTCCATGAACTAGATATGGTAGACCTATCATTTCTCCTCAGCAAATTCCTTCTCTTGAGCTATTGCTCCACCCTGACGGCTTGATGCACCATATCTTGAAGCTCCACGTAATGTTGCATCTCGACAATGTCGGCAATATCCCGATTGAGACCATGCAGAAATTGAGCCATGGTTGCTTCCCTATCTTCCTCCACATTGGCTCGGATCAGTGCGATCTCCATTTCCTTGCGGTACTCATCAACCCTCTTGGAACCTTGTGTGAGGCATTGGAGCTTATTGTGGAGCTCTCTATGGAAATGAGATGGAATGAAATGCCTCCTCATTACTGCCTTCATTTCTTCCCATGTGATGATAGGATGTTCGCCATGTCTCATCCTTTCCCTTCGTATCTGGTCCCACCAAATAAGAGCGTAATCAGTAAACTCAAGAGCAGCAAGTTTTACTTTCTTACCCTCCGAATAGTTGTGGCACCCAAAGATTTGCTCGACTTGCATCTCCCATTCTAAAAATGCCTCGGGATCACTCTTTCCTCGGAAGGAAGGAATCTTGATTTTGATCCCTCCAAAGTCTTCTTCTCCATTTCTGGGTATCCTCGGTCCTCCCCTAGACCGGTTACGTGGCCTCTTCATGGCTGGAAGTCATCATGCTCATCTTCATCCCAGCTCTCCAGATCCTCAACTTCTCCCACAGGGTGGGGTCGTGGGGCTCGAGTTTGCCTCCCGGGGGTTGGGATGGCTCTTCTCGTTGCCTAACCCTCCACTCGATCCAATCGATCATGGATTCCCTCCAACTTCCGATCAAGCAATCTTTCAAAATGATTCACCAAAGCCTACAGGGTGCTAGACCTTGTTGTTGAGCATCTTCCCTCTTATCGCCTTCACCGGAACTACCAATTGCCTTCGTGCGATCTGTCATGTTAGAAGTTTGTATGGACCTCACCAAATAAAAATCTCACCACACTCAGAATGTTTCACCCGTTTCTTACCTCGTGTTTCACTCCACTCTTGATGAGCTCACTTTCACACACAAAAATTAAAGAAAAATCACTCAAATCTCTTCCTAAGCTCTTATGCAATCTAACTTTGTCTCGGTGATTCAAATATGGCCAATTCTCAGCTCTACCAGATAAGTGATGGTGGGTGATCCCATAAACGTGTAGACAAAGGACTTGTTTTTTTTTTTCCCCAAAGAAGATCACAGTTTGATAGCTAAAAGGGATTGGGATTTCAATGGATGCGGAATTTTTTTTTTTCAAAGGGAACAAAAATAAAATAATGGATGAATAGACTTGAAAGAAATTGTAATAGAGATGCAATTGCAAAGATCAGACTTGAAGAAGAGCAACCTCTTTTTTTGTTTCTTTTTTTTATAGAATTCTTTTTCTACCTTACTTTCAGATAAACTAAATGAGATAATGACAAGAACAATGATGGAACAACGATATACTGAAAGATAGATAACCTACTGTGTAAACCTTGGGCTCTGATACCAAATGATGTGATACTCAAGGGTGGCTCGATTCTCACGGTGTAGGTTGAAAAGGGGAAAAGGAGTTGGTTCGAAACCAAGCGGGTGCAAGTAGCCAACCAACGGAAGGGATCATGACCTGCTACTTAGACCACTCGCTTAACCACGAACACAGAACCAATCCACACAATGACTCACCTGGGTCGAGGCACGAATTGGGGGCTTTGGGAAACTTGGATCACTAAACTAAAATATTAGCTCGACAAAAGCAAGATTTCATAAGAGCAAAAGAGAGATTTACCTCACAAAGATGAACACACCTTCAATTCGATATTCAATTGCAAAACTAATCTGTCCATACATGAACAGAGAAGACCATATATATGGCCAAAATAATATTCTTCCAATAATTTAAATATATAGATAACTAAGCTAATCTGCCCATATATTCTTCCTTTATTTGTGGATGCTTCATTGTGGACGAATTTTCTATCTTTAGGCAAGATATCCTTCCTTCCTTATTGAGTGTGATGGGCTTCGGCTACATCGTGGGTTGACACCTCCAATGTTCGAGCCTCAACAAATAAGATTAAAGTCTCTTGTCGCTTGCTAGCTTGAACTTTAGTTTCTTGGGCTATCAACCCATTTGTTAGAGCTCCAATAGCTTCCCGCCATTTTTTTAGTCTGCCTCTTGTCATTGGGCCTCCTCCATCCAAGATCAAGTCCCTCTCAATATGGGCATGGTCATGTTTGGCAACCTTGTCTGCATCACGTGCTACCGTGCTTGAGCAAGGTTGATACAGTGGTTGAGCAAGCCACGTCATTGCCCAAGGATTGCTACTACCCAGCTGCTGCAAGGTACGGTAGTGATCAAGCAGTGCTGGAGCAAGGCTGCTACTGTGATCGAGCAAGCAACAGCAGTGATCGATCAAGGCTTGAGCAAGGCTGCTACCGTGATCGAGCAAACCACAGCAGCTATCGAGCCGTGCTCGAGCAAGGCAGCCACCATGATCGAGCAAGGCCGAAGCAATGCTCGAGCAAGGCTGCCACCGAACTGACGCAAGGCACGACATCGATCAAGCAGCACTTGACCAAGGCTGCTTCCATGATCGAGCAAGCCACAACAGTGTTCGATCAGTGCTGGAGCAAGGCTGCTGCCGTGATCGAGCAAGCCACCGCAATGATCGATCAGTGCTTGAGCAAGGCTGCGTCCATGATCAAGCAAACCACAACAGTGCTCAAGCAAGGCCGCCACCGCGATCAACCAAGGCTGAAGCAGTACTCGAGCAAGGCTGCTACCAAGTCGATGCAAGGCACGGAAGAGATCGAGCAGCGCTTGACCATGGCTGGTTCTGTGATCGAGCAAGCCGCAACATTCATCAAGCAGTGCCCGAGCAAAGCTGCTACCGTGATCAAGCAGTGCTCCACCAAGGCGATAGCCATGCTGCCATGGCACCGTGGTTGAGCAAGGCTGCTACCGTGGTACTGTGCTCGAGCAAGGCTAATGCCGTGGTCGGGCAAGCCGCAACATTGCTCAAGCATTGCTATTACTGAGCTGCAGCAAGGCGCGGAAGTGTTTGAGCAAGCGGAAGTGATTGAGCAGTGCTTGAGCAAGGCTGCTATTGTGATGGAGCAAGGCACAACAGTGATTGATCAATGCATGAGGAAGGCTGCTACCGTGATCGAGCAAGCCACAGCAATCATCGATCAGTGCTAGGGCAAGGCTCCTATCGTGATCGAGCAAACCACAGTAGTGATCGAGCGGTGCCCGAGCAAGGCGGCCACCGTGATCGAGCAAGGCTGGAGCAAGACTTGAGCAAGGCTGCTACCGAGCTGATGCAAGGCGCGACAGCGATCGAGCAATGCTTTACCAAGGCTACTTCTGTGATCGAGCAAGCCACAACAGTGATTGAGCAGTTCCCGATCAACGCTGCTAACATGATCGAGCAGTGCTGCACCGAGGCTGCAGCCTCCCTCCCGTGCTGGAGCGGGGCTGCTGCAGTGCTACCATCGTACTGTGGTCGAGCAAGGCTGCTATCATGCTCGACCAAGGCTGACATCGTGGTCGAGCAAGCCACGACATTGCTCAAGCATTGCTGCTACCAAGCTGCAGCAAGGAATGACAGTGACCGAGCAATACAGGAGCAAGGCTGCTACCGTGATCGTGCAAGCCACAGCAGTGTCGATATCAGTGCTTGAGCAAGGCTGCTACCGTGATTGAGCAAACCACAATGGTGATAGATCAGTGCTTGAACTAGGCTGCTGCCGTGATCGAGCAACCCACAGTAGTGATCGAATAGTGCCAGAGCAAGGCAGCCACCGTGATCGAGCAAGGCTAAAGCAGTGATCGATCAGTCCTTTACCAAGGGTGCTACCGTGATCGAGCAAGCCACATCAGTAATCGATCAGTACTTGAGCAAGGCTGCTATTGTGATCAAGAAAAACACAGTAGTGATAGAGCAGTGCCTGAGCAAGGCAGCCACTGTGATCGAGCAAGCCACAGCAGTGATCGATAAGTGCTTGAGCAAGGCTGCTACTGTGATTGAGCAAGTCACAGTAGTGATAGAGTAGTGCCCGAGCAAGGCTGCCACCGTGATCGAGCAAGGCTACTACTGGGTTGATGCAAGGCACGGCAGTGATGGAGAAGCGCTTGACCAAGGCAGCTTCAGTGATCTAGCAAGCCACAGTAGTGATCAAGCAGTGCTCGAGCAAAGCTGCTACCGTGCTACTGTGCTACCGCGCTACCGCGGTATAGCAAGGCTTCTAACTGTGCTACCCTGCTCGAGCAAGGCTAATATCGTGGTCGAGTAAGCCACGACATTGCCCAAGCATTGTTACTACCGAGCTGTAGCAAGGCACGATAGTGATCGAGCAGTGCTTGAGCAAGGCTGCTACCGTGATCGAGTAAGCCACAGCAGTGATCGATCAGTGGTTGAGCAAGGTTGCTGCCGTAATCGAGCAAGCCACAATAATGATTGATCAATGCTTGAGCATGGCTGCGGTCGTGATCGAGCAAACCACAGTAGTGATCCAGTAGTGCCCGAGCAAGGCAGCCACCGTGATCAAGCAAGGCCGAAGTAGTGCTTGAGCAAGGCTGCCACTAAGCTAAAGCAATGCATGGAAGCGATCAAGCAGCGCTTGACCAGGGCTGCTTCCTTGATCGAGCAAGCCACAACAGTGATCAGCATTGCGCGGGTACAGCTGCTAGCCTGATCGATTAGTGCTTCACCAAGGTGGTAGCCGCGCTACCATGCTGGAGTATGGCTGCTGCCGCGCTACCGTGGCACGGTGGTCGAGAAAGGCTACTATCGTACTACGGTGGTCGAGCAAGGCTAATACGGTGGTCGAGCAAGCCACGGCATTGTTCAAGCATTGCTGCTACAGATCTGCAACAAGGCACGATAGTGATCGAGCAGTGCTTGAGCAAGGCTGCTTCCATGATCGAGCAAGCCACAGCAGTGATCGCTGAGTGCTTGAGCAAGGCTGCTACTCTGATCGAGCAAGCCACAATAGTGATCGATCGGTGCTTGAGCAAGGCCACTACCATCATCGAGCAAGCCAGAGCAGTGATCAATCAGTGGCTGAGCAAGGTTGCTACCGAGCTGATGCAAGGCACAGCAATGGTCGAGCAACGCATGACCAAGGTTGCTTCTATGTTCAAGCAAGCCACAGCAGTGATCGAGTAGTGCCCGAGCAAAGCTGCTACCATGATCGAGCACTGTTCGACCAAGGCGGCAGCCGTGCTACCGTACTGGAGTGGGGTTGCTGTCGTGCTACCATGGTCGACCAAGGCTACTACCGGACTGCCGTGGTCGAGCAAGGCTGATACGGTGGTCACGCAAGCCACGACATTGCTGCTACCGAGCTGCAGCAAGGCACCGCAGTGATCGAGCAGTGCTGGAGCAAGGCTGCTACCGTGATCGAGCAAGGCACAGTAGTGATTGAGTAGTGCCCGAGGAAGGCCACCACTGTGATCGAGCAATACTGAAGCACTGCTCGAGCAAGGCTGCTACCAAGCTGATGCAAGGCACGACAGCGATCGAGTGGCACTTGACCAAGGCTGCTTCCGTGATCGAGCAAGCCATAGCAATGATCTAGCAATGCCCGAGCAAAGCTACTACCGTGCTCGAGGGGTAGATCATCGGGGCACCACGAATTGTGCTTCCGAACAATCGTACCTCGAGTTGCAGCGTCCGCCACGAGCACAGGAATAAACACGCGACCTGCCCAACTATCTCCAACCACAACCCAATGATCGGCAATGCAGGAGTTGCCCTATTATCGTGGTCGGTAGTAGTGCTACCACCACCCGAGCACATCCCTAGGCTAGGTAGTGATGGATGTGCTTTGGGAGGCGTGGCGGGCGTTAGGGGGCATGCTGCACCTCTACCCCCTTAAAGAGCTTATTTTAAGTTTTTCTCCATTCTAGAAGGTGATATTATGACCCCTCGCCCCCAAAAATTTTACACCACCCCCTTCTGCTTGAGCAAATGATCGAGCAAGCGACTGGCATGCTCGAGCAACGCAGCAAGTTGATCGAGTACTACCCGAGTAAGTGCGTAGTTTGAGTGACCAGCCCACGACAGTGATTGAGCAAGCCACGACAGTCCTCGAGCGCTACTCGAGCAAGGCTGATACCATGGTCGAGGAAGCCATGGTATTGCTCGAGCAAGGCTGCAGCCGAGCTGCAACAACCCACGAGAGTAGTCGAGCAATGCCCAAGGAAGGCTGCTACCGTGCTGCTACGCTACCACACTGCTATGCTACGGCGGTACCGTCGTCGAGGACTGCTGCAATGCTACCGTGCTTGAGCAAAGCTGCGGCTGTGCTACCTTGGTACGTTGGTCGAGCAAGGCTGCAAGCCATGGCATTGCTCAAGCATTGCTGCTACTGAGCCGCAGAAAGGCAAGGCAGTGATCGAGTAGCGCTTGAGCAAGGTTGCTACCGTGATCGAGCAAGCCACAGCAGTGATAATCAGTGCTGGGCAAGGCTACTACAGTGATCGAGCAAGCCATAGCAGTGATCGAGCAGTGCCCAAGCAAGGCTGCCACCGTGATCAACCAAGGCTGAAGCAGTGCTCGAGAAAGGCTGCTACCGAGTTGATGCAAGGCACGTCAGTGATCGAGCAGTGTTTGACCAAGGCTATTTCAGTGATCGAGCAAGCCACAACAGTGATCTAGCAGTGCCCGAGCAAAGCTGCTACCGTGATCGAGCAGTGCTGCACAAAGGCGGCAGCCGTGCTACCATGCTGGAGTGGAGCGATTGTCACGCTATCGTGGTACCGTGGTTGAGCAAGGCTACTACCGTACTACTGCGCTCGAGCAAGGCTAATGCCGTGGTCGAGCAAGCCATGGCATTGCTCAGGTATTGCTGCTACCGAGTTGCAGTAAGGCACGACAGTGATTGAGCAATGCTTGAGCAAGGCTGCTACCGTGATCGACCAAGCCATAGCAGTGATCGAGCACTGCTTGAGCAAAGCTGCTACCATGATAGAGCAGTGCTTGCGCAAAGCTGCTATCGTGATCGA